>LPNX010413177.1:959266-1027484 GCA_001517045.1 Pseudotsuga menziesii
TCCTATTTCTGTGGCCCAATGCCAAATCCTTCTACTCATGGGAATAAGTATTTTATGACCTTTGTTGATGACTACTCAAGAATGTGCTGGATTTACTGTTTAAATACAAAAGCAGAAGCATTTCAAACATTCAAAGACTTTCATGCATTGATAGAAAAACAAGCACAATAAAAAATTGGTACACTTTGTACTGATAATGGGAAAGAATACTCTTCAAATGCTTTTGAAGATTATCTTCACCAACATGGAATTGCACATCATACTACAGTTCCCTACAATCCTCAACAAAACAGTGTAGTAGAAAGAATGAATAGAACCATAATGAATATGGTTCACTCAATGATGTTTTTTGAGAACGTAAAACTAATGTTTTGGGGTGATGCAGTAAAATGTGCAGCCTATTTAAGAAAGAGAAGTCCCTCAAATGATCTTGATAACAATACTCCACATGAAATGTGGTTTGGCCATCTCCCTTCAGTCAGGAATCTCATAGTTTTTGGTTCCACTTGTTATGCCTTGATTCCAAAGGAGCAAAGAAACAAGCTTGGTGCTCGAAGAAGAAAATGCATTTTCCTGGGGTACGAAGAATACTCCAAGGCATACCGTCTATATGATGAGGTAAACAAGAAGTTTGTTATTTCCAGAGATGTCATTTTTCTTGAAACTAATAAAAATGACCAGTCCATTGAGAGACAACTTGATCATTTGGAAAAATATCCTCATCCAACGAAATATTCTGAAAATGAATATGAAATTCCAAACCTTGAAGGGGGGATTCCTATTCTAGATCAACCTTTAGAATTTCCATATGAAGCACCAACTCCCCCGCATGAAGAAGTTCCTGCTACTTCACCTGAACAAGAGGATCAACTGGATGATGTGATTGACAAAATTGGAAGACTCTCAAACAATGATGAAGCACCACCAGCTGATCAACCAGGACCATCACAGAAGATTCCTAAATGGGCCACAAAGACACTTGAAAGTGTCCATCCGGATGAAGTTGGAAAGACGGGAACGAGAAGTTCAAAAAGAGATGAATATGGAGGAGAAGCAGATAATTCAGGTGATGACATGGATGTATCATTTGACTGTGAATTTAATTTATCTGCTAACTTTGAACCAACTTCCTTTGAAGAAGCTTCTACTCGAGTTGAGTGGAAAGAAGATATGCAGAATGAGTATGATGCACTCATGAAGAATGGAACTTGGAAGCTGGTTGACCCTCCAGTTGGAACCAAACCAATTGGCTGCAAGTCACCAGTACAAAAGCAGGGATTTTTCCACAGAGTTTTTCCATGTTTCTTACTTTTTGGTGTAAAATCCGATGTAACAGGAACAAGGCGTCGCTGTATCCACGCCTAGCCGTCACTGTATCCATGCCTAGCCGTCGCTGTATCGATGCCTGGACTCTTAGACGTCGATGTATCCATGCCTAAACTCTTGGACTTCGTTGTATCCACGCTTGACCGTCTCTATAGCGACGGAACCGTCTCTTACTCTTTTCATCTTGACACATTTGATATTTTATGGCTGTCTTTCTGCCTTGACCTAATTGATATTATAATGCGAGGATGTGCATGCATAATAATCCTTAGTTATGACTATGAGATGAGGATTATAGAGAAGAGGATGTAAAGATAGGTAATTTTTATATGTATTTTGGTGGTGACCGTTGAGGACAATTGTTGTGAGAAACCAAAGATGTATAAAAGGATGGAGGGAGAATAAATCATGATCATGCCACCCATCAAATTGAAAGACTATTCTTGAGCCAACAATTGTTTTTTTAATTTTATTAATAACCATTGTGTAGGTGCTTTGGTCCAAATGTTTTTTCTAACTCATTTTTTCTCCATATCGTGTACCCAATGACACCCCTCTATAGCATTGCATAAATCAACCTATGTACAGTTTGTGATCTTAGCTACATGCCATTATTTGTATTTGCATGACATCGAGTCTTGTTTATAGTTGTCTTGAGTCCATGATATTCATGCAAGAAATGAAGTCTTGTAGAGGAGGACTCATCAAACTGGCCTTTTGAATCTCATTTTGACGAAAAAAGAGTGGACATTGGTCGCGAGGTTCACATCAGTAGTAGGAACAAAGTTTTCAGTTTGTTTCGGGCCTAGTAGTAGACTAGTATTTGTTCTCTGTTGTTATAGTCATAGTCATTGACACATTGCCACACTTTAGATTGCAACCCCATCGAGAGTCAGAGTCACATCTTGATGGCTAGTGCCTCATAGTGATCAGTGTTTACTGGTAATCTTGCACAGCTAAGAACTGAGTGCATGACATGAGTCAGTGAGTTATTATAATTTATCAAATTTCCAATATTTTGAATGACAAGTTAAAATTTATAGCATAGGAATTTAAATATCTTGAGAAATTTATATGGATGGGTAGTTTCAAATGTTGCCATTCTTTTGAAATATTGACATAAATTATGCCCTTCTTAATTAGAAGGGTAAACATTAGATTTTAATTTTGTTTTAATGGAAATTTTAACTTTACACTTCTAAGAAGGGATAGAACCATTATCCCTTTGAAGGGCTCGAAAGGGTTCAATTTTGAATGTTGTTAGTGTATTTTAACAATTTAACAACACCATATTTGTGTAGTTTAACAATTTGGGTTTTGGCGCCAATGTGATAGGCCTCTTTCTAACATTACATTTCACTCAAGCCATAGCTGACCGGGTTCAAGCTATGGCCGTCCTGAGTTTTTCCGCGTTCTTCCCTCCGCATGGCATTTTGGCGATCACGAGGGCCATACGCTACTGCAATCCAATGAAATATTCATCTCATATCTTTGGGATGGATTATTGCCTCTAGCAGCCTCAAAATTGGTTCCCATGGGTTTCACTAGTGCCAGCCAGCTGCATGCTCAACCCCTTGAGATTATACAGATAAGTTCTGGCTCTAGAGAAATTGACAAGATACTAGAAGGTAAAGTAATTTATGCAGAACTTGCTTGAGAGTTCTTTGGTTACAAGGATACAGTTGAGTTTCATTGTTATTAATGATGGGATTGGTGGAATTCTTTGTGGGCATTGATAATTGTTTTTTAGGCACATTCCATGATTCTGAGAGTTTGCTCTTTTCTTAACAGGAGGGGTTGAGACTGAATCAATCACAGAGATCTATGGGGAATTTCGTACAGGAAAAACCCAATTATGTCACACTCTCTGCGTTACTTGTCAAATAAGGTTCTCAGAGGAAAAAATGTGCAGCTATTATTTTAAAATATGTTTGTATGTTGTAAATTTTATTAATGAAACAGTAGTCCACACCAGCCAAAATCTGGGGCAATATGATAAACCCTTCTAGGCTTTACGCCACATACCTAGCAGCTACTCACATTATAAGAAATCATCCCAAAGCCATTAAACAGTCATTATCATAATGTCCAAAATTAGGGCTCTGGAAGTGTTCTAGAGCAGTTGTATCTATCGTAAATGTGCTAACGGAAGCCTGACTAGGAGACCCATTTCTTGTTTTTTTCCCTACTTGGTTTTCTTTTCCATTCCCATCTTGACACTGCATCAGTGTATTAATAATTAATTTCATATGCAAAATATATGCTGGCAAGGGGGGTTCATGTTTATTATCCCCAAAGCCCTTTACCCCCGTTTCTTGTTCTGTTTTCATTTCCCATTCCTTTTCTAGTTTCTCGTAACACAATGTATTAACCATTGTCATGAAAACAAAGAGCCAACCATTTCAGGCACCAGATGCTACCTTAGTTGCAGAGGGTTCATCCTGGCGTGGACGCTTTCCCTTTGATATGCCTAATGTAATAAATATAAATGGGATCTTATCATTTATAGGTGGGCGTTGCAGTTCATTATGGTGTTCGCATGGAAGAAAATGGTTGATGGTTGATTGGGGCAAAATAATACTACTCATTAGCTGCATATTTGAGGGCACTAGTTTGAAGCTCGTATAAAGATATGGTTGTTTGAACTTTGAGGGAGCAAACCTCTCATTCTGCTCTTAATTATTTGAAACGAACTGTTTCATAACTGGTCTCTGCCTGAAACTTTCTTGTTTCTTAAGGAAATTTACCTCTCTGTGAACTTCAATTTTATTGTGGCAACTATAAAACTCTACTCTCGAGCTAGGTATATCCTCCTCAAAGGAATTAAACTCTTCAAGACATCTATCTAGCTTGATTCTTATAGGATTGGCTATTTCTTGACTTCTTGTGTATTCCTGGTTTAGGGTTTATAGTAGAGTTGCAAATATTGCAAAATTACCGCTGACATCACAATATATTGCAATTCTGTTAGCTTGGCAATATTATGGCTGGAAAACATTGTGATTTTTTTTTGGAAATTTGAAAATATCTTGATATTTTGAAAATATTGTGATATATCAGCAAAATATTTGCAAAATATCAGCTGAATCAGGAGTTTTTTGGATTTATATTGCTCAGTTTGAAGAGGGAAAGTAGAGGAAATATTGAAAAATTCTAAGAAATGCTACTTCTTAAGGACTTGTTTTCATGAATGGGGGTTTTAAATTTAATGTCTTGAATCTTTCCTGTCACAAAGTGTTTTTCCAATGAGAAATTGAAGGTATTCCTTTTTCAGTGGAGGTGGTGAAGGCAAAGCACTCTATATTGATGCCGAAGGAACCTTCAGACTGCAACGGCTTTTACAGATTGCAGAAAGGTATGAAGAGCTTTTTACTTTTGGTTTTGAAAGACTGAATAGTCAAAATTTTAATATTTTGCGGTCCTGCAGGTTTGGGATCAATGGGGCAGATGTGTTGGAGAACGTTTCCTATGCCATAGCATATAATATAGATCATCAATCTAGGTTGTTACTGGAAGCAGCTTCTATGATGGCAGAGACAAGGTATGGAACTTTGTTTAATGTTAAGTTCTGCATGTGCTACTGAATCTTGTTTATGCCTTAAATGGTTCAAGATGCAACACCTTTCATTTTTTGTTTGTTGCAAAAGTAGATGTGTTTCAGAAACAAGAAATTATTCTTACAGACTAAACCTACTGAAGGATTTAGGTGCTTATTGTTGGAAATATCTCTACTATGTGCTTTTCTTAGAGACTCCAAGTTATTCTGTTTCATATATTTTGAAACTCAACATTTTAAGAGACCGAGTCTTTTACAGACACTATCATGGTAGAAAATTTTATTACAACTCTCCTATGGGGTATGAACATGTGATATAGTACAACAAACACTTCCCATAAGCACTTCTGAAGGTCTTCTGAAGTCCGAACAAATTATCTTTGTCCGGTTCACCAGGCTCACGTGATAAAAACCACTAAGTAAAACTTAGGTGGTAACAGTAACATCCTGAAAATGCTGAAAT
Organism: Pseudotsuga menziesii; assembly: GCA_001517045.1. Lineage (NCBI taxonomy): Eukaryota > Viridiplantae > Streptophyta > Pinopsida > Pinales > Pinaceae > Pseudotsuga > Pseudotsuga menziesii. The sequence goes on from LPNX010413177.1 coordinate 964,612, forward strand.
GGAAGTTATAATTTAAAGTATCTAACCATGAGAATTCCATTAGAGGAAGAGGTATAGCGCTAAACAATAATAATCTGCAGTCCATATATCATTTGATAAGGAATGTGTGGAAAGAATAACACATCAACTGATGGTAAAAATTTGCAAGAGATGGTATGTGTATTTAGATTTGGATATGAATCGATCTGATTGCATTTGAATAAACTCAAGTTCATTGGATACTTTGACGTGGAGCATCAACGAGGGGCATTCCATATTAGAGGTGAAATCGTAACCCTGTGTGGAATTTCTTGTATTAATGGTTGACATTCAAATGGTAATGAAAACTACCCATTTTAGGGATTAAAGCGTATGAATGAGTTTCGATGACATAATTAGTACATGGAGAGAGAATAAGTGCTCATAAGTTTCAATATATTTTATATTTTGGGTGAGTCTTGCACACAAGTTCTGTACATGGTAAAAGATGCCTCTTAGTGTGATATTTTATTTATGAAATAAAGAAATGTGTGGAAACTACCTTCTCCTGCTGCAAGCCTACCTCTGCTATTTATAGTAAGAAGAGATTTGACGATAGAGCCACTTGAAAGATGGGATTTAAGTTCCCTTGCATTAGAATATTTTTTTTTAATATTCATGTCCAGAGATCCACTTTTATATGCCTTCCTTAATTGCAAAAGATCTGAATTGTAGGATAAACCTTGTCATAAGTTTTAGCTCTTTGTATAATGTTTGAAGCTGAGAGAGTATATCTAGATTGATATTTGACAGCTGTGATAGCTCCCCTGTATGGCCAAAATGAACATTATGGCGTAGAATTCTGCTAAAACTTATGAAGTATTCAATTTCAAGCAACTTGTCTCTGCCCAATTCAGGACTCCATGGCAAAGCACCAGCTTCCTTAACATCAATATCTGATAGAGTGATCCAGCCAAGTACAAAACAATATCTTTCAAGTAGCTCATGCACTTGGGAAGCTTCCCTATTCTGCAACACTTCCAAAATGTGACAAACAATAGAATAGAGATCAGACCAATTTAAACCCAGATCTTGAAGAACTTTGTGTTCTACAATACCCCAGTTATGAACCCCACTAACGTCAATCAGTTGCTAAAACAGATCAGCCATTCCATGCTCTTCTGTGACTCCCTCTTTCACATTTATAACGCTTTGTACCACATGATATACCCATGATTCTAAATAGCCTGTTCCTGTGGGAAGCTGAAAAGTTCCTCCTTGTGTAATCTGTATTAACTTATTTCTTATATTGAACATCAACCAGGATGGGAAGGTTGTAGAGTGGGGTTATGTTGATGACTCTAGACAAGATTCTTGGAACAAGCATAGTGCAGGGATTGTTTTATTTTTATCTTAAAATCATTTTATTAAAATGAAGGCATCTTTAGGAAAAGGTTCAAACAATTATGCAGAATAATCAATTGGATTGAATGATTGTAACCACATGAATTAAGGATTTAGGTCAGTTACTGAATATTTACTTAATTGCTTTGAGGGTCTGAATCCAGATAAAGGAAATAGCAGGAAGCTTCGAATCACTATAGTAAAATTACATCTCCAAGTAATCATATTGTCGAGAGATCACTATGGGTGTGCTTTATGGCAGAAGACAATCATGGTTAAAAGGAAAAAACTTGAGACGTTAGTCAATTACTATGAAAATCCATATCAAGCAGGGTTAACAAATCCTAGTGAATGGCACACAAATAGAAAACATAGCATAAGTGGAATTCATATAGTAATAGATATGAAGCTAATGACATGGCTGCAAGTGAAAAAAACCATATTCTTATGTAACTTTATAATGTTTAGTATGAATGAGTAGAAGATTTGTTTTCCAGGAAAGGAATTTTGGATGTAATGAAAACGTTGAGGTTGAAAATTAAATAGAATAATGACCCCATGGGACCTATTGCAGGTGACTCTTTTATGTCAATGTGGCTCTGGTGGATTGACACGGAGGACTGCATCTGCAGCGATCAGCACAATTAAGGTTCATGAATTTACTATTAGCGTGTTTTACTTCATTGTATTTTGTTTCCATTATATCTGTTAAATATGGATGAGGTATGTTTCAATTTTGTTATTGCCATGTGGTCATTTGTGCATAGTAGTCTATTATAATTAGTGGAAATATCTTCAATAGGTTTGTTGTTCCCTTTATACTGCTTTAATACATTTACTTACTTTCACCATACATTACTTTGCAGTCATTGATTGGCCACTTTGATTTGGACCCAAACCGTGTTTTCGACATTGTAAGTTTTTTCACTATTCTTTACTTAGAGTTTCATTTTATGTTTTAAGTATTGTATTATTAACTCATTAATGCATGGATCACCTAGAATCACTGTGTTGAAGGAGCATGCCAAATTATTTTAAACTATTTTTGCTAGTGTATTACATTATTTGGATCTAATGATTTATGAAATTTGTAAATGTTTTGAATCTTAACAAGAAGCAATATTTAAGGTTTCTTGTAAAGGTATCTTCTCTATTTCCTGCTAGTATGTTCCATCATTTTATTTAACTTATTATCATTCTAATCAATGTTCTTAGACACACATGTTTGATGATGTGATCTATCTTGGTTGTCATTAAGCCTGGACTTTCCACTTGCAAAGATGAGTTTCTGAAAATTATTGTGTAGTTGTATTGTGTGAGCAGGATGTCTTGACCCTTGAGCATATTTTTCATTTGAGATTGTAGTATATTGTAGTCTCCTTAAAAAATGTTCCAAAATATGGAGGTCCTTATTCTAATCACTTATATTTCCGTTCATATTACCAAGAGGTTGGTGAGAGTTCTAATCTGGTTTCACGAATGTTTGTGTTCTCTATTTGTTGCACCATCTTATTCTGATTACCTGTTTTCATTATTCTATTTTATATTCCCAAGAGATTGGATGTAGTTGTTCTATTTATTAATATCCAGCTTACTTTTTTCTTGTTACTGTCATACATGAGTAACTTCTTACATGCTTAACATGCATGGTTTTGATTCTGGAAGAATATGCTGGATGTCTTCTTTTCTTCCATTGGTAGGATGATGTTTGAAGTTCGAACTCACTGTGGAATCCTTTTCAGGTCTTGGAATGTTTTGAGCTGCAACCCGAAAATGATGCTTTTCTTGAACTAATACCTATTTTCCCAAAGGTAGACTTCTGCATTTTTCAAAGTGGATACATGATTTGAAATACAGAACTTTCTTTCTCACACTTTATATATATATAGATAGATAGATAGATAGATAGATAGATAGATATAGATATATTGATGGTTAGCTGGAGAATCAAGAAAAGTTGGAAAATTTGTATTTATCATGGGTCATAGCTAATCTTTTAATTCTCAATTCTTGACAGTTTCATGCTGCACACATTCTTGGATTTAAATTCCAGTACTACCTGCGTCCAGAGGTAAATGAGCATGTTCCTGATGGACTGTACAGACTTACAGCAGAACTGGTGAAGGCAGAATTTATTGACCTTGATAACATGTAAGGTTCTTATATAATCACTTTATTGACATTTTTTGTTCTATTATTCTGTTTGACTTTTCTTTTTTTTACTTGGAAAAGAATAGGGATGGAAGACTTGCACAAACTTCTTAGATATTTAAGCACCCTGAATATGTAGCTTTCACTTTCTCAACAATAAAACCAGCGTAGCCTTTATATATTTTGAGTCTTAAGGAGTCATCTCCCAAAATGGACCCTGTGGATGTCCTTATAATAAGAATGCAAGCTACAAGAACAAGAGCATCATACGTATAAGCAAACCTCCCATCCTCTACCTTCAGAACTTGATTTACTAGGTGTTCTTCAAGTTCGATGGAAGAATGCAGGTTTAGATACTTAGATATGGATATACTGAAAAATTTAAATTGCCTGAAATGTTTTTGTTAGGCTTTAACTATTAGTATTTGCTATGACTTGTAGCAGAGCAACCTACAGTATGAACCCTTTACACTAGAGGATAAGTTAGACTAAGGGAAACTTTGTAATGCATGAAATTAATCTGACACCAACTAATATTTGAATGGTATTGATGTTGCTTCATACAGTTTCTATCAACTCCAAGTAACTTTCACTGAATTTTACGTTTTTCCTTCTATTCTTAAAGTAGGTGGGGACTTGGTTTAGGAAAATTTTCAGATCTTAACTCAATTTATTGTGCAAGAGATTACATAGAATCGATTGGTTAACAGTGTCTGCAAAGTGGTTTGAGTTCACTGACGTCCTTAAATTTGCAAATCTATTCTGCAGTCTGTTAATGTCTTTATTCAAGTAAAGTCTAATAAGGGTTGTTCTACACTATTGGATATTGTCAGATGGTTTCTATTATTTATTTCTATTAAGATAGAGAGAAGTAAATTTCAAAAACATGCTTTAAAATGTTGTTGCCTACTTCAAAATTCTACAAAATGTAGTTGATTCTAGTGAAACTTATTATGACTTAACAGTATTTCTCAATAGATTGCTAGTGAAAACAATAATTTTTGGCTTGACCTCTAGTTTGTTTAGCCTATTTAATCCATCACTGCAAAAGAGTTTGAACTCAATTAGAATTTGTGCAATCTTAAAGCAGCTCAGGACCTCTTATTTAAGAGAGATTATATTGCTTTCCATTGATGACCAAAAACAATTGATGCAATTACTGAATACATAATTTAAATATTCAACTTTTACAAAGGAGATGCCATCGGTATTTTGAAAAGATAAATTTGAACTTTAAGGTGATAGAAAATATCTAATCTAATTATCTGTGTGTTCTCACAGACCTATATCTCCAAGTGAATTACATGAATTAACACTACAGTAGTTACAAGCAACTTGTAAAGTTTTTGAACTAGGTCATCAGGTATTTTAAGAAAAATGAAAACAAGTGCAATATCTAGTCAAATTTACATTATTTTGCTTAACAGAACTCAGTGCCAAGTAGGAGATAAATCATATAGGGTTTTCTGTATTTAGCTAGTATTTGTAAGTGGTTTTATATGAGGTAGTGCGAGCCTCGAGGTGGATTGTGGATCCCTTCTCTTAGTATCCTTTCCTAATTTATGATGCTAATGGAACAGAGATCAGATAGATATAAGCAGAAATATTTTCATCCTCGATAGATTCAATCATTTTGCAAGCTATCAAATATGCAAATTTGGCTCATCCTTTCAATTGGAACTCTATAGGGTTGTGTTCTCTGATGCATTCAAAAACATGTACAACCTGCCTACACGTTGGAAGGGACTTCCACCGATGCTTGTTGACGGGGACTCCTGGTCTGTTTTTAATAGCTGGGGAATGCCAACATCATCGTTTCTGAAGTTAGTTATGTTTGCAAGGTATGTGTAACTATTTTTGCAGTGCTAGGTATGTTACAATGACAAATTTTCATTCTAGTTATAAACATCTGTCTTGGTACCTTCTTGTCCTTGGTTGCAGAATGTTTGTTGATTCCTTGGATGCACAGCATTATGAAGAGCATCATAATAATGGGACATGCTGCTTGAGCCTTTCAAAGATGGAGGTAATTATTGAATAAACACTTAATCTTTTTTCAATTGGCATTTTATATTCATAATCTTTCCAAGACATTGTGCATAGGTTCACTAGCGAGGTTGATGGAATCTTAAGTGGTTCACCAGAGGCAATTCCCTCTGTGGTCTACCCCCACTGAATGGTATGAGTATTGATATTTGTTTGTTTTTTAACCAGGGTCAGCACTGTTACTGTAGGGTTCTGGAGTTGCTTATGAATGTGTGGGCATATCATAGCGCAAGAAGAATGATTTATGTGAATCCAGAAACAGGTGTAATGCAAGAGCAACACAGGATGGAGCATCGGAGAGGTCATATTTGGGAAAAATGGTTTGATTTTAGTCTTTTAAAGGCCATGGATGAGGATTTGGCAGAGGAGGCAGATTATGAGCACCATGCAAAAATATGGCTATGGCCTTCCACTAGAGAAATACCCTGGCAAGGAATTTATGAAAGGGAACAAAATCATCGCCACCACCTAAAAGCATTGAAAAAGAAAAAATCCAAAGAAAAACTGGAACGAATGCGAGGTAGATACAGGAAGAAGTCCCTTGGAAAGATTATTAAACCACCACTACCTAGGGGTGTTGGTAGTGGCTCAGTAAAAAGAGAGGATCCTGTGGCCTAGAACACCGAAATATTGACAATGATTTTTCTTGTCTTGCAAACATATGGACTGGATCCTGCTTTTGTACTAGTAACTCTACATGTCCAAACAAAGTTGTGAGGGTGTGATATCTTTGTGGTACTGCCCATTGTCCATTAATTAGATGCTTGACAACCCATGATGGCTCCTTGTTCTTTCATCAATCGGTTGTATAATAGCATGCAAGTTTTTTCCCCAGAAATTGTATGTCTCAGACACGGAGAGTTTGTGACAACCTATAGGCAGAGCTACAAGATATTTTTATAGAATACCCCCATGGGAGAGAGAAGTGTACAATGCAAAGAAACAAGCGTTATTGGGGCATTGCTAGAAATTGTTGAAATTTCCTTTCTTGTTCCTGTATGATGGAAAAGGAAGGCTTGTATTTTAGCTCCTCACATGGACACGATTCTGAAACAACATTTTGGATTGAACAAAATTTTCAGAGTGGGAATAAATGTGTTCTAATGAGGGAATAAATGTGTTCAAATTAGAGAGAGTATTGATCTTTGCTCTCTCCAAATTAAACTATGATTTTCAAGTGGAGAATGAACTCAAATTTCCACCATTTTTCTTTGTACTTTTGTTATCCTTGAAGATTTATTTAAGACAAGTCAACAGTTTGGCACAATTCGGTGTCGATGCAGTAGAGTAACATTGAATTCAAGTTAAGCAAAGTGATCGGTAAATGGCCTGGTATTCACTATTGCTTCATTCTTGGTGTTTATATTGGTGTGCAAGAGGTGTCCGCAAGATTCAAAACTGGGTCTCCTCATGGGATCTGCCCTTAATTTACTATTCAACCAAAGGGCGGTGGATCTGCCCTGCAATTTTTTTTTTATAAAAAACTTATACAAAGCGTGGATACAGCGCTGGCTAGGCGTGGATACAACAACGGATAGGCATGGATACAGAGATGGCAAGGTGTGGCTATAGCGACGTCTTATTCCTGGGTTTGCATTTAAAAAAAAAAACTTATACAGAGCGTGGATACAGCGACGGCCAGGCGTGGATACAGAGACGGCTAGGCGTGGATATAGCGATGAATTAGACATCTAATGAAATATAGAACATTGTCGCTCTTGCAACGCAAATTAGGGGTTGTCTCTATTGCGACGGAATTGTTTCCATGGAAAAAAAACACTTAGACATGGCAATATCCATGCATTTCCGTGGATATTGACACGTTTTGCCGTGGAAAAATTGATCACTTGTACTAGTGAGTGGGAGTACAAGAACAAATACAGATCATATGGCTCACTTGACAAGCACAAAGCGAGGCTTGTAGCAAAAGGCTATGCACAGAAGGAAGGAATTGACTATGAAGAAACATTTTCTCCTATAGCAAAATGGGCTACCATCCATACCTTACGCTCTTTAGCTGCTCAGAAAGGGTGGAAAGTTCATCAAATGGATGTGAAGACTGCTTTCTTGAATGGAGACTTGAAAGAGAATGTCTTCATGTCTCAGCCAGAAGGATTTGTTGTGAAAGGAAAAGAACAAAAGGTATGCAAGCTTTTCAAATCCTTGTATGGCCTAAAACAAGTGCCTCGCGCATGGTATGAAAAATTAACTGAGCATCTTTTGAAGTTAAATTTCGAACATTTTGATCTTGATGATGGAACACTATTTATAAAGAAAGTTGGAAGATCTGTTGTGTATCTTGTGGTGTACGTAGATGATCTTTTAATGACAGGGAACAATGAGAGCTATATAGCATCCATAAAGAAAGATTTGAAAAAGATCTTTGAAATGACAGATATGGGACATCTCCACTATTACTTAGGAATTGAAGTCACTCAACATCCTAAGTACATATTCCTATCTCAGAAAAAATATGTTGGAGAACTACTAAACAAATTTTTCATGACAGAATGCAACCCTATCTCTACTCCAATGGAACAGAAAATGAAGCTCACATCAAGCGAAGGAAAATAATTTGAGGATGCGACCAAGTATTGACAACTTGTAGGAAGTCTTATCTACCTTACAACAACTAGACCAGATATTTCTTATGTTGTTGGAATACTTTCAAGGTTCATGCATAAATATTGTGAAGGACACTGGTCAACTGCAAAAAGAGTTCTAAGATACTTGAAGGGGACTCAAGACGTTGGACTCAAGTACTCTAAAGTGGATGACTTCAAACTTATTGGGTACTCAGACTCATATTTTGATGGTGATAAGGAGACAGGAGTATCAAATTTTGGATACACTATGAGTCTTGGATCAGCAGCCGTCTCATGGAGATCACGCAAATAGTCAGTTCCAACAGATTCAACAATAGAAGCAAAATATGTGGCTGCAGCTGAAGCAACAAAAGAAATAGTATGGCTCAGGAAGATACTTGAATATTTGCAAGAAAAACAAGAGAACTCCACTCCATTATTTATAGAAAATACTTATGCAATCAAGCAGGCTAAGAATCCCAGATTCCATGATCGAACCAAACACATCAACACAACGTATCATTTGATTCGACATCATGTAGAGGCCAAGACAGTCCATCTTCGACATTGTTCCACAAATTATCAAGTTGCAGACATCCTCACCAAAGCACTTGGACGAGAAAAGTTTGAGAGATTCAGAAACATGCTCGAACTTACTAACACCCCATCAGATTAAGGGGTGGATTGTTGGAATATAATCCGTCAGGATTATACGTTAGTGTACATAATAGGAATATGAATAGTTACATAAGAAGGTGAAAAGTTTGATGAAGCTCAACCACCATATGAAATGTATAAATGTATGTATTAGCCATGAATAGAATAGAATCAGGAGTTATACCTATCAGTTGGGAACCAATATTAATACAAAAACCAAAAGCCACCATGTCTCGAATGAGGAAGCGTCGCTTCTTCACAGGTCTCTCCACTATCCCAATGATCCTATGATGTCTGTCGACCATATGATGAGATCCTTCCCTCACACATAACGGGGCAATCTGTTAACACAAAAAATGTTCAGTTAGCTCTATATGGTCTAAACCACATACATATATTGTTTCCCTACCATTTTCCCCTTCCTATGCGATCCACAACTATGGTTTACCTTCACTCTCTTTCAAAAAAAGGCTAAAAGGGATCACAAAGGGTTAAAAAGCTCAAAAGGGGCTTAAAAACACAAAAGGGACTTCAAAACCCTCAAAAAGGGCTTAAAACCCTAAATAGGGTTTAAACCCCTAAATAGGGTTCCAAAACTTAAAAGTAGAGAAAAGGACATAAAAAACTATAAAATAGTGTGGAGGTCTCCATCACAAGATTCACTTATTCCTCTTGCCATTATTCTATTTTGGTGAGTATGCTCAGAAGCCATTATTCTCAAAATACTGACATTATTTTTCCAATCATTCCATTTCCCCACCACCTCCCATCCTATACGTTGAGGCACCCTCCGTACTAACAATCATGTGGAGAGGCGGTCCCATTCCAAGTTAGGGCATGGTGGCCCATTTTCAAGAAAAACAGAAGGTATACTTGTCACATTTCTTGTTTATTTAGTTTAGTTTTTTTTTTCTTATTGTTTTTTCTATTACTAATATTTTATTTGCGGATAGCTCTCTTCCATTTAACTCTACCCTTCTATCTCATTGATGGAAGAGAGGTGCTTTTGCATGTAGCTATGGTGAAAACCTGACTACATATAGGTATTGGACTCTGGTCTGAGTATCAACGCCAAAATTGGAATTACATTCCTTGTGTCTTATAGGGTATATGTTATTGATTCAGTATGTGTAGCCATTAAATTGTCATTTGTCTACATAGTATGGCCTTGTTAGTGTCCTTCCTTATGACTAGAGGTATGCAATCGCTCCCTCACCATGGATTGACCATTTGCACTAATAGCCCACATATATTTTTCCCAATTTTTTCATCTTGCAACTTGATCCTTTCCTTCTTATATGTGAAAACGATGCTTGAGTTGATTATTTACCTCTTACTGGGAGACCATTAATAACATTATCATCATGGTGGAAACATGTTTGTGTGTCATTAAATGAATTAAAATCAAGGAGGTAATGGTATTACCAACTATGCATAGATGACGTAAATTGAAGTCTTCGCTGCATCTATCTCTGCTAATGATCTCATTTCAGTCACATCAAATTCTTTCGAAGGACATTGCCTTCAAGTCACCCTATACAGGGGACTATGAGGAATTTTTTAAGTATATGCACAACTTATTATAATATCGTGTAAAGATATGGAACTTATGAAATCCAATAATGTTCAGGAATATGTAACTTTTATTTGCGAAAATTAGGTATTGCTCAGAGAAATTCACTTTCTTGTAACATTTCTATGTTATTTTTTCTATAAAACATAAGCCTTGAAATAATGAGATCAACCATTAAGGATGGATTTGATCTTCTTAACTTATCCAACACATTGTTTTAGTGTATAGGAATCCATTTGTATTTATGCACCATACAATTGTTTTTCCAAATGGGAAATGCAATAGAAAGTTACACCAAAACTATAATACCTATGTATTTTAGAAATATGACATGTTTACAAATAAAAATTAAAAAACGATATTTTTTCTTAAAAAACCACAAGCACACATATAATTTGTAGACAAATCTCTATAAGTGTGTGCAGTTTTAGAAGTGAATATATGGTTCACATTTAAAAGCATGGTTAAAAATGACCTTGATAAAAAGGATATGGGTAAGTGGATTTGTGATTGTTTATGAATCCCAAACCAACAATATTTTTATCATAAATCTAAAACCAAAGTAGACAATTCATCCAACACATAGATGAATAGAGGCAATCGCACTATTTTTTTTAATTCAAAGGAATGCACACATGTTTCTAATGTGGATGCACTAATAATGTTTGTGCATTAATTTAAGATATACTAGAATGATTTGCACTTAATTTTTTCCATATTGGAACTCAAATACTTAAGATATATAGACCCATATTATGTGGTTTATTAAGCCTTGTTGATTTTCCCTATCCATCTGAACTTCCTTTAGAGCCCAAGGTCGAGGTTTCATCCTTTCACCATGTATAGTTCCATAAATCCCATACCTAGTGCTAAAATACTCTTAGTTTCACCCATATCCATTCTTATGGGATAAAAATCCCATATAGAGGTTAAATGTTGTTGTTTGAGGCCTCTTTCATGGCCTTAAAACCATTAAATACACCCTTAAGGCCTAAGGATCAAGTTTCCTTGCCCAACCATGTCTAGGACCTTTTGACCCATATTTGGTTCTCAAAATATCATAATGGTGTGCATATCCCTATTTGAGTTCCTAAGAATCCCTAGTCCAATCTTATGTGGTTGTCAAAAACATCATTCAAGCCCATCACTCAAGAGAATATTCCTTTATGCCCCAAGGCCAATCTTTATTCCTTAAAAATTTATCAAATAATCACAAATCATTTAAGTTGTTTCTAAAATACTTTGATTGTGGTATTTTGTTGAGGTACAAAATTTCTTTCAAGGGACTTCATCCCTATCACCTAACATTAGGGCCTAAGTCTGAAATTTTCTCTTCTATCCATTTCGAAGGTCATGAGAGCTATGCTTGGTTATTAGAACATATTAATAGATCGAATATCTCCACTAAGAGTCTATACTTAGTTCTCAAAACCCCTTAATAACTATCATATTTCTGCTTAGAGTTTGTATATCACCTATAGAGGCCATGTGTGGTAATTTAAGGAAATATTCATCGCCCTTGATCCTTGGAAGCTTTATTTCTTAATTATGTAATACACCAAATAATTTCAATTTATTATTATTTCTAATAATAATTATTTTTTTAATATTTTGACAAGAAAGTCAAAATGAATATAATGGATTATTTTTATTTAATAATTAAAACACTGAGATGAATCAAAACTGAAGTAGCTATTGAAAGAGTGTTTTCTGGCCTTCAAGGGGAAAAGAAAAGTGGTGAAATTTGTTGAGTGATAACTCAACTGATGTAGGGGGCATCTTCCCCAAAATCAGGTCAAGACTCCTTCTCAAGTGCTAAAGAGCAAGAGGCTCATAAATGACCAAGTCCTAGGAAAAATACCATAAAATAGGATGTCCATTAAGCAAGAAGGATGCTGATGATGGACAAGGAATTGATCTGTTCATGCAAAGAGATGGCGCATTGATCGAATTTTGTCATTGTGGTTCAGAAAACGGGCTTGAGGGTTCTGGAGTAAGTAATACTTGGTTTCTCTAGGAGTTTGGTTGGGAGGAACGACAAATTCAATTATGTTTTCCCAATAGAGGTGTCAGGTTCCCTACTAGATTTATTATATGTTTAGTATTTATAATGTAAATCCTAAGTATAGTTATGAATCATAAATACATTTTAATAGGGAATTATACTATCCATATGTTCCTAACCTTTTCCTATTTCCATATTATGTTTTAGTATAAACTGTTCTTTATTTACATAATGTAAATGTATTTCAGATCTTATTGTATTTGTTTGAAAGTCATTATATAAATACTATATGCATTTTCAAACTAGTCTATGTTTGGGATTCCATACCCATATCAGAGAGGATTAAATTTAAAAAAAACTAAAGGATCTGAACGAATGTATAATAATTGGCCAACCCCGTACTCGGGCAAAGAGAGTAATGCCCAAATCATAGATATTGTTAATATTTTAAAGTATGTCTACATATTTTATTTTAAAATATTTTGAAATGTATATTAGATCTATGTCATTCAAATTAATTGTCTACCCTTGGAGCCGAGTTTATTCACAGAGAGTTTATCTTTGTTCCATGTTCTTTATCAATTTATAACTTATTATAATTATAACTATGTTTTGAGAGTATCTATGAGTTACGACAAGATTTCATTAACATAGTTAACACAAAATTTAAAGAAGGAATCACAAAGTAAACAAAAAATCGAATAACCCCAATGAGAAATAAAAGAATATAATCACTAAATGAAAAAATTGTAGACACTCGCATAAAATATTCATAAATATACAGACTAGATCCGAAAGGATTCTTCACTTAAAAACAACTAGACCGCGAATATCCAGATCTACATTTTAACTCAGCATAATCAACTATACGACTACTGTCAGTTGGGTATTCAAACCCATTTGGAACCAAATAAAAAATATTCCAATGTAATCTTTTATAAGCAAATCAATACATTCCCAGCTCACATATCCACATCATAAACCCAACATTAAACAAAACTAGATAAAAATGTAGGGTAAATTTATTTCAAATCAATAACACAATACAAACGAACAGTCTCGAAAATCGAGCTTTTTAAACAAACAACAGGATCACAAAATCTAAGTGTAAATCCAATTATTCCTTTAACATGTTAGAGTGAATTTACAATTGGATTTTAACTGAGTTTTCCAACTGTCAACATTATCATGGTTGTAAGCCCATGTATTGGCATCCACCGTTTAGAACAAAAATGTAACGTACATCCAAATGGGATGGAAAATCAAACTCATTAAAATGTGAGAGACTGTGATCCATATTAGAATCTAGTATAGATCCATAATTTTTTAACATAAGACAGTTAAAACTTATCTTTGCATTGGTTGTGAAATACCTTTCCAATTTTAGATTGCAAACCTAATGGAAAACCATTGCAACCCTTAATCTACCAGAGCCATACTGTGTGACTATCAGAGGATACAAGTTGTGCAGTCGAAGCCATCGCACTGGTAGTTACATGCACCAAACTAATTAGCATTAGTACCATACTAATGATCAAGGTTTCAAAAATCCATTCTTCTATTTCAAAACAGTGTTAGATGAAAACCCTCAACTCTGTACATAAAATAAGGATGTCTAAGAGGAGGTGACCCTATTTCCGCTATCACTGGGACAGGCTTAACAACCAGCAATCCACATTCACATGGTTAAAAAATAGTCAATATAAATTGTAATAAGTTTAATGAATCAGAAGAAAAAAACATGGTGCATATACCTTTTCCTTTCCCAATGAAGTATGAGTCTTGAGAATGAAGCTAGGCTCTCTTAAAGCTTCATTAGAAACCTAAATCCACAGACACATTAATATTTTAGAGTTATAAAATCCACTTCCTTAGAAACAAAATAAACTATTCATAAGACTCCTAGACTCAAAACTCACCTCTAATGAACGCAGAGAGGGCTAGGGGTTGGACCCTCCTATTTACCCCTTATTTCTCCTTTCTTGCACAATGACCAAAATACGAAAGTTAAGATCTATAATTTTTACTTTAAAACCTTAAAAAAATAGAGTTTGTAGAATGGACATCGGATTAGTTTTTACCTAGCTAAGGTAGGCATGCTGCAAAGCCTTTGCTAAATCTTGAAGAAGGACCAACTTCCCTTCATAACCGACGACAAACCAGAGACTCCGAGGCCATAATTGCGGCCACTTAACCATTGATAGGACTATTAAAAACCTTCAAGTAAAACTTAGATAAAAATCCTAATCTTCTTTAGGAGAACATAAAGAGCCAAAGCGAGGACTATGCAGTGTAGCCATAAATGTCCGAGCTTTCTTCCATAGGAACATCTACAGACCGAATGAATGTAGCAAAAACATACAGGAATATTAAAGACATGTTAAAACCCTACATGATATCATGACAAGTGGAGGGATGATATCCCTCTCAGGCCACAAATCATGTGATCAAAACTTTCCATTGAATGCGGCTGGCTACGCTGTCAACTCGCAGCCAAGGCCAAGTTAAAACTTTATTCCAATTATTAAATTTATATGTACTGGGATTCCCCCTTGTACCTCCCTTTTATTAACTACCTACCAAACTTTATAACACAGCACCCCAGGATATGTAAGGTCATGGCTAGAGTCACAACTATGGTGATAGTTATCACCATAGTTTAAACTTATAATCCAACTTTAAACCAAAGCATGTGACACATATTTATGTTACACTTTTAAAACCCCCTTTCCAACTTGTTTGAAGAGGGTGGGTTTAATAATAAAGGGTGAACCTTTAATGGTAGTTAGGACTAAGCATTAGTTTTAGGATTAGTTCCTAATACCCAAGACATTAAAAATAAACCTAAGGAACTAGAAACATGACCTTGGAAAGATTGTGATAAGGTCGTCATGTTTTGAAGGAAAATCCACAAGGGGATTAACCTGTCAACAAGCGTAGAACCAATTAAAGTTAATCTTACATGCATAAATATATGTGATGACAGTTATAAGATGATGTGACCAAGTTTAAAAGCTACGACAAGTAATAATATAAAGAAGAAAAAATATTTATTGTTTTTTTTGGGTTTGTGACCAAATGGTATCAAAGTATGGTTAAAACACTTGGACTGAACAATCCCAACACTGAAACTAATAAAACAGAAACTAACTTTATTTTGTTGTGGTTTGACTCTTTTACGAACATGAAGAGAAGAATAACCTTGTTTTTGCAAGAAATTATGGCAAATGTGAGAATGTTTGCTGAAGAGGAATCACATCCTAGGAATCCAATAAACAATGAAGAAGGTAACATAAGGGATGGTGAAATATGGGTAAATATAAGTGAAAGTAGGAACTAACCCATCATAATTACAACAAACAATTAAGGAATTAAGGGAAGAACTAAAACAAGTTCAAGAAGATAGCGAGCGTATCCTGAAAGCACGAGAAAAGTTAAATAACATTCTGATGTCTAAACTACACAGTAATGAAAAATAGAAAAATAAAGAACTCAAACTTAGCATGGAAATAAATACACCTTACAAATGTAAGTTAAGAAAAATGGAGTTTTCCAAACATGAGACTAAATATTCAAGAGAAGAATCAACAAAACATAATACTGAAAAACATAAAGATTCTATTAAAAGTAGTGATAGTAACCAAAAGAAAAAGAAATACAAACTGTATGAAAAAATTTCAGGTGAATTCAAAAATATCAAACCTCATGTGTTTAACAGAGAGATCGAAAAAGAAGAAGCGAAAGCTTGGTTATATGGAATGAATAAGTATTTACATATTTATAACTATTCCGATGAATTAAAAGCAAAAATGGTCATCTATAACTTAACAAGAAAAATAGATATATGGTGGCAAGACATAAAGAAAATAAAAGCCATAAAATAACATTATGTAACATCGAAAACATTCAAGAAACATTTTAAACGAAAGTAACTCTCAGAACAATATTACGAAGAAAGAGCTAAAGAATTTTATGAATTAAGATTAGGTGTTACGGGTACGAAAGAAATATGTAGGAAATTCTTAAGTTTACTCTGTTATGTGCTTTATGTCATTGACAAGAAAAAAAATACAACTCTTTCTCATCTTCTTACCTCTTATGTTCAAATAAAGGATTGCGTATGATAATGAAAAAAATATGGAAGAGGCAATGAGAAAATCAAACTTATGCTATGATCAGAAAAAGAATAAAAGGGAAAACATACCCAACTGGAAAACTAAAATACTTGACAACTTTGATCAGAAAAAGAGAAAAATACTAAGTTCTATAAGAACACTAGGAATAACTATTGGAGATATCGAGAGAATAATTATAAAAACTTTACGCCACTGATTCCTGCAACAAAAGAAAGGGAACCACCCATTGCCTTTAATAAAAATACTACACGGAGGGAACCAATATAATGTTGGGAATGTGGTGAGCCACATTACTTTAAATATTGCCCTATAAGAAAGAAATTTTTTACTAATGTTCACTCGATTCAAGAAGCTACTATAGTTGGGGATATGGCAAGAAGCATGCCCATAATCAGCGAAAAATTGGAGAATCGACAAGCAGACCATCAAACATCAATGGTCAAAATCAAAGGTATGATAAAAGACAAACCCATTTATATATTGATTGATCCAAGTGCAATTCTAAGTTATGTATCATCTAGAATAGTATAATTATATAAATTACAACCAGATAAGTTTGGAAAATCTTGGCTGATACCACTTGCTACAAACACAAAATGGAAAGTCACTAGTTACGTGAAAAATTGTGAATTTGTTATGAATGAATTGAAGACACATGTTGAATTAAATTTCTTACCATTAGGGTCTTATGATTTTCTAAAAGGAATGATCTGGTTAGAGAAACATAGAGTTGTGTTAAACTGCTATGATAAAAGTTTCACATATTTATATGATAAAGGTAATACCATTATTGTAAAAGAAATTCCCACAAAGGTTACCAAAAGAGAAATCTCTTCCTTATAGATGAAAAGGTCCATACGTAAACGATGCAAAGTTTTTTCATTCTAAGTAATGGATGACAAAGAGAAATATAATCAACTTAAAATAGAGGATATAACAATTTTAAAAGATTTTGAAGAGATATTTTCGAGAGAAGTTCATGGAATACCTCTGAAAAGGGATATAGACTTTACGATCGATTTGGTATTGGTGGCAGTATCGACATCAAAATATACCTATTGGATGAATATCGTAGAGATTATTGAACTTAAATCACAATTACATGAACTAATTGATAAAAAGTACATTCGACCTAGTGTTTCCACTTGGGGAGCATCAGTCTTATTTGTAAAGAAAAAAGATGGCAATTTGAGACTATGTATAGATTATCGACAATTAAACAAAATGCGTATTAAAAATCGATATGATTTTCCCCATATTGATGATCTATTCGATCCGTTTCGAGGGGAAACCATCTTCTCAAAAATAGATTTAACATCTAAATATTATTAGGTACGAATCAAGGACAAAGACATCTTTAAAACTGCTTTTAGAACTAGATACAGCCATTATGAGTTTATCGCAATGCCCTTTGGTTTAACAAATGATCCAAAAACTTTCGTGTCTTTAATGAATAGTATTTTAAGAAAATACTTAGATAAATTCATAGTCATCTTTATTGACGACATAATTTTCTAATCTAAAAATAAACAAGAGCACGAAGAACACTTAAAAATAATTTTACAAGTGTTAAGGGAACAACATCTGTTTGCTAAGTTTAGCAAGTGTGAATTCTTGAAAGATAGAATTCAGTATATAGGGAACATGGTGTCTAAATATGGGATATCAGTCGATCTTGATAAGATTAAGGATATCTTTGAATGGTTGTTCCAATGAATGTGACTGACATAAAATCATTCATGGGGATTACTGGCTACTACCCAAAATTCATTGAAGGATTCTCCAAGATAGCATACCCCATAACTTCCTTACAGAAGAAAGGTAAGAAATTTGATTGGAGACTAAAAATGTACTGAAATTTTTAAAAATTTAAAGAATTTGCTAACCACAACTCTTATTTTAAAAATGAATGATCCTTTTAAATATCTTGTCATATGCACCGACACATGTAAACAAGATTTAGGTGGAGTACTAATCCAAGAGATCTATGTTGTATCCTATGAGTCTAGGAAGTTAAAAGAACACGAGAATAATTATGCTACTCATGACCTAGAACTAGTTTCCATCATATATGCGCTAAAGATATGGCGACACTACCTCATCGGAAAATGGTTCTTATTACTGTCGAGTAATATAAGTTTAAAATACTTATTTCATCAATAGAATCTTAATGCTAGACAAGCTAGGTGGTTGTCATTTCCAAACGAATATGATTTTGAAATAAAACATATAAACAGAAAAGAGAATAATGTTACAAACACTTTAAGTGGTCATGCAAACCTGCTATATGCAAGCAAGAATTATCAATCAAATTTAGAAAATAAAATTTTAAATGTAGTAAATTTTGATAAAGAGTATCAAAACCTAAAAGAAAAGACCACAGAAAATGAAAGGAATCAAATAAGAATAGATCTTAGTCTAAACAAAAGAGGGTTATTAGAACATAAAGGTATATTATATATACCTAACTCAACATATATTAAAGTAACTGATATGGACAAATTACATAAACAACCTTATTTAGGACACCCTATATATCAGAAAATGATCACTCTCACAAGAAAATATTTATTCTGGCCTAATATGAAGAAAGAAGTAGCAGAATATTTAGCATCCTACATTGAATGTCAATAGGTAAAGGTTGAACACCAACATCCAGCAGGATTATTGCAGCCATTACACATTCCAAAATGGAAATGGGAAGTGATCAGCTTGGATTTCATAATAGGTTTACATAAGAATGTTAAACAATATGAATCAATCATGGTCATAGTGGATAAATTAAGTAAAGCAGCTCACTTTATTCTGGTAAAATCTACTTATAAGGTTGTTAACATTG
Organism: Pseudotsuga menziesii; assembly: GCA_001517045.1. NCBI lineage: Eukaryota > Viridiplantae > Streptophyta > Pinopsida > Pinales > Pinaceae > Pseudotsuga > Pseudotsuga menziesii. The sequence continues at coordinate 983,966 of LPNX010413177.1, forward strand.
TTGATATTTTTATGAAAGAAATTTTTAGGTTGCACGATGTACCTAAAGTAGTAATCTCAGATAGAGATGTAAAATTTACTGGAAACTTTTGTAAATCCTTGTTTAAAGGACTAGGTACATAATTAAATTTCAGCACTGCATATAATCCTCAAACTGATGGACAAATTGAAAGAGTAAATTAGATTTTAGAAGACATGCTTGGAATGTACATAATGGATAAACATGGTAAGTGGGAAGATTACTTGCACTTAGTAGAATTTGCATATAACAATCACTTTCAAGTTTCGGTTGAAATGAGTCCATTTGAAATTCTATATGGACGAAAGTATACCACCCCAATTTCTTGGAGAGGTCCCATCGACATATTAATAGTAGGTCCTGAATTGTTGAAAGATATGGAACTAACAATGAAACGCGTAAATCAAAATTTGAAGTTCTCCCAAGACAAGGAAAAGAGTTATTCAGACTTGAAAATAAATCCTCGAGAGTTCCACATAGGAGAACATGTATACGTAAAGTTAAAACCCAAGAAAAGATCCCTAATATTGGGAAGATACTAAAAGTTGGAACCCAAGTATTGTGGTCCATTTGAAAGTTAGCAAAAGTTGGACTGGTAGCATATCAGTTAGCATTACCACCTACAATAAAAGTACATAATGTTTTTCATGTTTCCATTATGAAGAAATATGTTCATGATGTTAATCATGTGATTGATTGGAATGTTATATAGGTGGAACCTAAAGGAGAGTTTTAGGTGGAACCAGAGCGTATTCTCGACAAAAGAGAAGTTTTACTACAGAACCGTACAATCGGACAAGTCAAGGTGCAATGGAAGCACCTTTGTCCAAAGGAATACACTTGGGAATTGCAAAGTAATATGTAGGAGGCATATCCAATTTTATTTCAAGATGAAATAATGGAAGAATGAAGAAAAAAAAATAATAACATCGAGGACGTTGTTATCCTTAAGTGGAGGTGTATGTAATACACCAAATAATTGTAATTTATTATTAATTGGAATAATTATTATTTTTTAAATATTTTGACAAGAAAATCAAAATGAATGTAATGGATTATTTTTATTTCATAATTAAAACACTGAGATGAATCAAAACTGAAGTAGCTATTGAAAAAATGTTTTCTAACCCACAATGGGAAAAGACAAGTGGTGAAATATGTTGAGTGAGAACTCAAGTGATGTAGGAGGCATCTTCTCCAAAATCATGTCAAGACTCCTTGTGGAGTGATAAAGAGAAGGAGGCTCATAAATGACCATGTCTTAGGAAGAATACTATAAAATATTATGCCCACCAAGAAAGCATGAGGGTTCTGGAGCAAGTAAGACTTGGCTTCTCTAGGATTTTGTTTGGGAGGTACGTCAACTTCAGTTTTGTTTTCTCGACAGTTGTGTCAGGTTCATTACTCGATTTGTTATTTGTTTAGTATTGATAAATTATATCTTGAGTATAGTTATGAATCGTAAATACATATTAATAGGGAATTATACTGAGCATATGTTCCTAACCTTTTCCTATTTCCATATTATGATTTAGTATAAACTGTTCTTTATTTACGGAATGTACAAATATTTCAGATCGTATTATCTTTGTTTGAAAGTCATTATGTAGATATTATATGCATTTTAAAACTAGTCTATGTTTGAGCTTCCATACCCAGATTAGAGAGGATTAAATTTTAGAACAACTAATGGAGTAGAATGAATGTATCATAATCAATCAACCCAATACTCAGTCAACAAGAGTAATGCCCAAATCATATATCTTGTTAATATTTTAAAGTATGTCTACATATTTTTTTAAAAATATCTTTAAATGTATATTAGATCTAAGTCATTCAGAATAATCGTATACCCTAGGAGCCAAGACTATTCACACAGAGTTAATCTTTGTTCCAAGTTATTTATTAATTTATAACTTTCTCTAATCAAAAATTTGTTTTTAGAGTACCTATGAGTTACAACCAGATTTCTTTAACGTAGTTAACAACAAATTTAAAGAAGGAATAAAAAAGTAAACAACAAATTGAATAACCCAATGAGAAATAAAAATAATATAATCACTAAACGAAAAGACTGTAGATAGTTGCATAAAATATTCATAAATATACATATTAAAGCCGAAAGGATTCTTCACTTAAAAACAACTAGATCGTGAATGTCTAGATCTACATTTTAAATCAACATTAATCAACTATATGCCTATTTTCCGTTAGGTATCCATACCCATTTTGAACCAAATCGAAAATATTCCAACATAATATTTTATAATAAAATCAATACATGTCCAACTCACCGATCTGCATCATAAACCCAACATTAAACAAAACTAGATAAAATTGCAGGGTAAATCTATTTCAAATCAATAACAAAATACAAATGAACAGTCTCGGAACTAGGGCATCGATACCTGAGGTTATATCGATCATTTTAAACAAACAACAAGATTTCTAAATCTAAGTGGAAATCCACGTATTCCTTTAACATGTCAAAACCAATTTACAATCAGATTTTAACCGATTTTTCGAACTATCAACATTATCATGCCTGTAATCCCATCTATTGGAATCCATCACTTAGAACAAAAATATAATGTACATCCGAATATGATGGAAAATCAAACAAATTAAAACATGAGAGACTGCGAATCCATATTATAAGCTAGTACATACCCATAAGGGCTTAACATAATACAATTAAAACTTATCTTCATACTGGTTTTGAAATCGCTTTACATGTTTGAACTATGAACCAAATGGAAAACTATTGCAACCCTTAATCTACTAGAGCCTTTCTATGTGACTATCGAAGGATCCAAGTTGTGAAGTCCAACTCATCACGTCGATAGTTGCATGCACCAAATGAAGTGGTGTTAGTACCATACTAATGACCAATGTTTCAAAAATGTGTTCTTCTATGTCAAAACAACATTAGATGAAAACCCTCACCTCTGTACAGAAAATGAGGCCTGAGGGGGGGTGAACCTATTGCCTCTCTCATTGGGCCAACATTAACAACCTGTAATCCACGTTCACATGGTTAAAAACTATGAAATATAAAGTGTAATAAGTTTCATGAATAAGAAAAAAAACATGGTGTATTAACCTTTACATTGCCAAATGAATTATGAGTCTTGAGAATGAAGCTAGGTTATCCCAAACCTTCATTAGAAACCTGACTCCACCTGCACATCAAGATTTTATAGTTATAAAAACCACTTCCTTCAAAACGAAATAAACAATTCATAAGACTCCCATAATGAAAACTCACCTCTAGTGAACGCAAAGAGGGCCAAGGGTTGGATCCTCATATTTTCCCATTATTTCTCCTTTCCCTCAAAACGACCAAAATACACAAGTTAAAATATGTAATTTTTACTTTAAAACCTTAAAAAAATAGAGCTTGTAAAATGGAAATTGAAGTTTGTACCTGGTTAAGCTGGGAAGGATGCAAAGCCTTTGCTAAAGCTCGAAGAAGGACATGCTTCCCTTCATAACCCATGAAAAACAAGAAAGGCGAAGGCCACAATGGTGGCCGCTTCACCATTAACCAGACTATTAAAAACCTTCAAGTAAAACTCAGATACAAATAAATCTTCTTTATGAGACTGTAAAGAGACAAAGCCAAGACTATGTAGTGTAACCATAAATGGCTCAGCTTTCTTCACAGGAATAGTTACACACCGAATGAATGCAGAAAAAACCTCTAGGCAACTTAAAGATGCATGAAAACCATTCTCAAAACCCTTGCATGAGATCATTACAAATGGATGGACGAGATCCCTGTCGGGCGATAAAGGCATGTGATCAAAACTTGCCATTGAATGCACCTGGTTGCCCTGTCAACTTGAAGCCAGGTCCAAGTTAAAAATTTATTCCAATTCTTTAATTTATATGCGCTATCATTTCCACTTGTAACTCACTTTAATTAATTGTATGCCAAACTTTATAATGTAGCACCCCATGATATGTAAGGTCATGGACATGCTCTTTTTTATATGATTCCATTACATTACTAATTTGTTTGTTTCTTTATGTTTGTCAACTGTATTGAATTTGCAATAGACCTTTTATAGGGATAAATGTAGGACACAATATTATTTTGATACATATTCCTCCTATCTTACACGGAATTATGTAGCACCTCTATTGAGCGCTATTAGATTCTTATTACCTCTATTGTGTGCTATTCAATTCTTATCAGCCAATATTAAGTACTGCATGTATTTTTTATGCATTCTATGTTTTTAGTATAATTTTTATGTAGTTGATTTGGTAGATAATGAATTTGAAAATAAAACTAGAGAATGATTTAGCTTAATATGATTCAATCGTAAACCTTCAATGAGCCTATAATTTCCAATTTCAAGCACCTTTGTAGTCGATGTAAATATCATATCTTAGGCCAAACTAAGAACTTGCACCCTTGTTCTTGCAATATACATTGATTATGGGTCTGGAGAGATTTCATTTTGGTTCTATTCAAAAATACAATGTAATATAGGCAAAGAAGAAAAACCAAGTTGTCAAAGGAGCAACATGATTAATGGGTTTTAAATGCAATAGAACATGCATAGGTGTTCATAAACTGTTCAATGATATTAAAGGCCTTATTCAACCACTTAAGTAGATATGTCTCTCAAATTAATAATTTGGGAAAGAACAATGTCTTCCTTGAGTACAAGATAACCACCCACACATTGTTTGATGTGAAGATTCATAACTATGCTAAAGAGTCTTAGTGGATGAGAATAAGATGTGTCCAAGCTCACAAGTCAACCAATAATATTTGAACAATTGGGTCTCTAATGAAACAATTTTGATTTAGCTTGATTTGTGTATTTATATTCAATCCACTATGAAGATTGAAAGTTCTTAATAATAGATCCACATGTTGCTTTGTTGTATGCCCCAAGCTTACAATTAGGGCCATTTTACTTGGCTAGAGTTACTATTGTGGTTATTTTAAGATTATTGAGTTTACAAGAAAGGAGTGCATCAAGGAGAGTTAGAAATGGAATCACATATAATCACCAAGTCACTTAATAGAATGGGGTTGATCCCATTTCATTTCATTCGCTTGGGTAGTTCCTTGTTACTTTTGTAGGTTCTCAATCTTTGCATCACACTCTGTTGGTTCTTAGAGCAGACCCGGGTTCTTATACTATTATTTCAACCAACAAAAAGACCCACAGTGTTTCCCCTTTCGGAAACAACCTGCGAACAGGTTGCAGTCTCACCCGAAACAGCTATGGGGTGCCACAGAATCAAGTTTCTGTAGGAAAAGAGGGCTATTACTGTACCTTTAGCCTTAACAAAGAATAACAGAGCATATATATTCACTTAAATAGCTTCACAGTTTTAGATAAATAGACAGTTGCTTGCTTAACCCTTAGCTGGGAATTCACAGCGAAGTTAATACTTTAACAATATATCTTACTTATCATTCACCTACTTATCAAATGCATAAAAACATAACAAGAACAAACAAACAAGAACCACCACAACACAAGATGTACATGGTTCACCCCCAGTGTAGGGGCTACATCCACAGAACTGCATTTTTATTCAACTCTTTACAAACAACAGTTCTGATCTACGCACTCAGCTGCAGGTCTTCTCAATAATCCCAAAACTACGCACTTAGCTGCAGAACCTTTCTCCGAACTACGCACTCAGCTGTAGAGGTCGTCCATGCACAAAGCTGGGAATTAACCTTAAACCCAAAAATAGGCCTTAGCTTCTTCACATCAAATTATCATTATCCAAAAACCTTCGAAAAGCTCTTTTATCCTTTACATAAGTGCCTAATTATATAAGTGCACTATTACAATACCATGTGTTTAAACCATGTACTTAAAAACCATGAGTTCAAACCATGGGTTAATTACAAAAAGAGGGGCTTCGACCCAACCCCGAAACCCCTAAGACTATTTTGAACTGCAACTCCGCTTACAAGCTTCGCACCAAAACTGTGGAGTTGCAAAAATTAAGGACCTTCAAGGTCCGTGCCCCAACAGGCCCCTAAGACTCACCAGTGTCCCGTCCCGGGACACTCTGCTGCTTTTCTGGAGGGATAATATTGTTGGTGAAGATAGTAAACTGCTTGTTGAGGTTGCGCATGATATCTTCGGCTACTTGCTCCTTCTCTGCCATCTCCTGCAATGTTGTTGATGATGCTTCGTTGGCCTTTTCCTCTGCAAATGCATCATACTCCTTCAAAACTTTGAGCTGATTGTCCGCAGTAGTGCTCAAATCCAATGGCTCATTAATGAGAGGCTACATAGAGTTCACCAATAGTGTTTCTTTCCTTTTGCATGCCTCAATTTCTTGCTGGAGCTCATTTCTCTACTTTACCTTAAGCATCTTTTGCATAGGAGGCAATGTCTTAATCTTTGATTTTACTACATCCAGCTCTGTCTGTCGCTGCTTGATGGTTTCTTGTAGATTTTCCACTTCTGGGTTGTCTTGTAAGTTTTCCCAAGCCTCAACACTTTCATCTAGTAGCTTTGATGCACTGCTCACAAGATCTGAGATCTTCGTTGCTGAGGCTTGAATATCCCTGCGACGCTGTTCCCTGACCTCTGGTGGACTCTCTGGAATGATGTGAAGTTGAAGATCTGCAATCTAAGCCTCATGCTCTGCTTTCGTATTTTCTATCACGCTTCGAGATTGTTGTGCATAGCCTTTCAGCTTGGCGAGTCTCTGCTCTGGTTCTTCTTCAGCCTGCATGTCGAAGTCGGGGAGACTTCGACACGACTCATCCAATACTCACACCAGTGCAAACTACTTGCTTTCTGCTTCCCTCAGCTTCTACTCAGCTTCTTCCAACTGCACTGCAAGGCTCTCACTCTGCTTCATGGAATTTTCCAACCTCCTGTGTGAGTAGTTGTTGCATTCTCGGATCTCGTTCATAATTGCCAATTGGCACAGATGCAGTTTTGACATAGACAACTTGGCGTAGTCTATCTCAACAGTCATACTCATCTGCGATCGAGATGTTGCGTCAGTTATTATGAGGTCTGCACTTGGGACCTGTCCTCTATTTTTTTTGGCTGGTCATTGCCAAGTATCTGGCTGCACGCTTGCTGGGGCACTACTTGCTGTAGCGCCAGTTTCTGATCTTTCTGCTAACGCCTTCAGTTCTGTAATTCATTGTGCTACACCCGAGAGTGCATCAATATTTGTAGCCACAAAATCTGACCATTTGCTGGTTAATACTTCTGTGGACTTCATCAGATCCTGATCAAGCTCTTCCATCTTCACGACGGGCTACTTGATGATATTCTTTCCCTTTGACGCCTTCGTTTTCTTTCTAGGCTGAGGTTTAGTCACTTCCTCTGCTTCGGGAGACTTGCGCTTATTTGGGCGATTGGGGTCAGAGATTTTCTTGAACGATTCTTCTTCTTCTTCATCACCTCCATCATTCCCACCCTGGTCACATTTTCTCTGCTCCAACTCATATTGTTCGTCGCTTTCTTCGAGTGGGTCATTCTGTTGCGTCTGACTAGGACCTGCACCCACATCTGTCACTGGGGGGATTGGTATGCTGGGATTTGTTCCTGTGTCATTCATCCATTCAGCCGGCCACTGCTTGACTACTGTGAGGATGTCTTCCTCATTCACCATGTATGGCAACTTCAACCATTTTTGCTTGCTATCTGCGCGGGCTTGGATGAATGCATGATGCATGTCAGCCCTGAAGTTGGCCACTCCCACATACTGAGAAAATAACTCATTACTGAGCCACAGTGTCTTCAGGATCTCATAGGAAATATTCATTGTGTAGAAGGTGAACACGTAGTTCGTCATCTGCTGAAAGGTTTTATCCTACGACAACCACAAAGATGCATATCTTGCTGCGCCAGGCATGTGTGGAGGCACATCAACAAACTATGCCTCGATAGGTTCTTTCCATCCTACCAGTGCAATAAGCACTAACAACCATGAGTAGTGAAAGGGTCTACCTTTCTCCTACGCGTCGTGAGCATCTTCGAGGAATTCTCGCACAATGTACTCTGTTCATTTGTAACTGTATCCTTCGGCACAGTTCGCAGCAATACTGACAATCGGGGCAGAGACTTCATTCGGTCTACACTTCCGCATTATCTTGCATGCTAGTAGCTCTGTGGTGAAGTGAATGTTTTGATGCCAGATGGTCGAGGTTTGATACCCTCGCTTTCCTTTCGTCAGCCCGAAGCGTTCCTTCATGCTCTGTGCTAGCTTTGTGTCTTCATACTTTCCCACGAACTCAATGCTAGGATCAGGCCCTTCCTTCGGCAAGCCTGTAATCTTATGGATTAGTTCTCCATCAATAGGAATTCTCTAGCTTCCTATCCATAGGTTCCCATCATGCACCAATGCCAATAGCTGCTTGACCACTATGGTAACCAGCGTGCTGCGACCGAAGTGGGGAACATTTAGCATCTTCAACAAGCCAGCTTGCTCCAAGCCAGCGGCCCACTGTTTTAATTCCAGTAGAATTGTACCGGTCTTCGACTAATGGACAGAGTGGAGGTATTTCCCTGGTGAGAACTGCGGAAAATTTCCATGATCATTCGTATCATGGTCTGCATACTTGAGCCGGTCTACTTTCCCTGTCATTTTTTCAACCAAGTGCACACCCTATGGTAGCAACAAGGTGCGTAATGTGAACTTGTTGTCCGCCGAGGTGGCTGAACTCCTAGTCACACAGGTGGAAGATATGGTGGATGCTACAGTGCAACGTTCTCATCCTCACCAAGGTCTTCGAATTCTCCAGGAGTATTCATCAAGGGATTCTCTGGTGTCTTTCCTGATGGCTGGTTCCTTTCTTCGTTCCTCTTAGAACGAACTTCTACCCTAAAATTCTTCCTGGTTGATCGTATCTACATTGGTTGACTCAGCACTGGGGAAGTCTCTTCGCAAGGTGCAGGTGGATTGCTCATAAGGCTCTGCAGGCCCGTCTGTCTGAATTCTCTCAACAATTCCTAGACTTCGCGATCAGCTGACATGGAATTAACTCAAGAAAATGTGTAATGCAAACTTTGCAGGCCTGGTTGTTTTCTTATAGAATCCATCGACCAAATCTACCATAAATGTGCATTAAAAACACCAAATCTGGTAGATCTTGTCCAAACGACGCTAGATTTCCTTAAAATCTCATCATTACAGGAAGTTATTGCAGTTAACGTACCGGCGTCGTCAAATCTTATTTTTCTCAATGGTAATATTTTAGGCTTCGACACTTCTTTCTTCTTTGGCATGACCACTAACTTCAACTTCGCTACACTAAGGACCTTCGACACAGTACAGACCTTTGACACACCTTGGCACCAGTGTTGACAGAGCTTCGAGCTTCGACCCATGACAGAATTTTCCTTCGATACGTCCACAGTCTACCAAATCTTCTCTGAGACAGCTTCATTATAGTCTAGTATCCAATTTCAACTATTCTTGGTACTTAGACTCTTCTTCTTGCTATTACTTTTGATCAGGGGGTACAGGCTTGTCCCTGTACTTCTTTAATCTGCTTCCATTCACCATGGATGGAAAAATTTCTCCATTCAATTTAGCTAACTGAACTGCACCACCATCAGTAACTTTTTGAACTGTGTATGGTCCTTTCCAATGTGTCTTGAATTTACCTGGGAACTTCATGAATTTACTGTCGTACAAGAGCACAAGATCACCATTTTGGAAATGCTTCTTCTTAATGTGTCTAGCATGCCATGATTTTTCTCTAGATTTCTGCACTTGCTGCTGGAAACCTGCAATGAATCTGTCTTCTTCTACTTCCAGTATCTTCACCAGATTTTCATTCAACATAGCTGGATTATCCATCTCTGTGAAGGAAAATATTCTGAGGCTAGGAACAATGTACTCCATGTGAATAACTTCTTCTTGTCCATATACCAGCCTAAAAGGTGTATGGCCTGTCAACTTCTTGTAAGTGGTTCTATAAGCCCATAATACTGCTGGAATTCTGAGATCCCAATCATTTCTGTTAACATTGCAAACCTTTGTCAGAGCGTGCTCAAGAATCTTGTTAAAGGCTTCGACAGTTCCATTTGCTTGAGGATGGTAGGCGGTACTCTTCTGATGATATACTTGAAATTATTCAGTCAATGCTTGAATAGTATTATTCAGCAAATGTGATCCTTGATCACTCATAAGAATTCTAGGACATCCAAACCTTGAAAAAATATTATCAAAGATGAACTTCACAGCTGTAGTAGAGCTACAGTTTTTGACTGGTTGAGCTTCGGCCCAACGAGTAAGGTAATGAATTGCTATAATAATGTATCTTGATCCATATTTCTTTGCAGGGGGATTGATTGGTCCGACAAAATCAATAGCCCACTTGTCAAATGCTTGTAAAGTTACCTATGGAACCAGAGGCATATCATCCCTCCTGGATGGTTTTCCTGTCCTCTGACAGATATTGTAGCTGTGGCAATACTCTCTTGCATCCTTATGAATCGTAGGCCACCACAATCCAACTGTTAAAATCTTCTGTGCCATAGCTTTTCTTGCATAATGACCTCCTGCTGCTCCAGAATGTGCCTCAGCCAGTATCAATGGCTTTTCATGCTCCAAAACACATCTACGCAATATTTCATCTGGTCCCATCTTATATAGCTGTCCTTCTATCATGGTAAAGTCAGCTGCTCTAACCACCAGTTGCTTCTTCTGCTGTGTTGTCATCTCAGAGGGTGCAAAACCTGTAGACAAGCACTGAACAGTATCCTGAAAATAGTCATCAACCATATGGATGGCAAGCAACTGGGCATTAGGAAGACCTTCATCCAAACTAGTGGGTTCTTTTCCTGATTCGAGCCTCGACAAGTGGTCAGGCCCCAGGTTAAGTCTTCCTGGCTTCACTATGATCTCAAAGTCATACTCCTGAAACAAAATCAGCCATCTTCATATCCTTCCACCTAACACAGGCTTGTTAACCAAATACTTCAAAGCAGAATGGTCAGTGAACATCTTAAAATGAGATCCTAACAAATAATGTTGAAACTTCTACAAAGCATAAACCATAGCTAGACCTTCTCGTTCTGTCGTAGTATAATTCTTTTCTGCTGTGGACAATTTTCTACTTTCAAAAGCAATAGGGTGATCAATATTACCTTCTTCTGACTGAGCCAATACTACACCTAAAGCAATCGAGGATGCATCGACATGAACATGAAACTCCTTATTCCAGTCAGGGAATACTAAGATAGGGGTTGTTACCATCTTTTCTTTTAGAATGTCCAAGATTTCCTGACATTCAGGTGTCCATTCAAACTTAATATCTTTCTTCAATTTCTTTTCTATAGGGACTGTAATCTGAGCATATCCTTTAATGAATTTCCTGTAATATCTAGTATGACCAAGCGTAGTGTGAAGTTTCTTAACAAACTTCAGAGGTGGTAAGTTCACAATAATGGCTATCTTCGCAGGACCCACCATCAATCCTTGCTTGCATACAATGTGACCTAACAGAATTCCAAAAGGTGCACAAAAGATACACTTCTTCAGGTTCAATGAAATCTGATGTTGTCTGCACTTGTCCAACATAAGTCTTAGACTGGCTATATGATCTTTTAATAAACCAAAGACAGTCCAATCATCGAAGTAAACTTCTAAAAACTTGTGAATAAATTCCTTAAATGCAGATATGACTACTCTGGAAAACATAGCAGGTGCATTCTTCATGCCAAAGGGCATAACAGTATACTGAAAGGATCCTATTTCTGTAGCGAAGGTTGTTTTATGTCGATCCTCTGGAGCAATTCTGATCTGATGGTAACCTAAAAATCCATCAGTGAAAGAATACACTTCTTGACCTCTGACATTGCCTAAAAATTCATCCGTAAAGGGAGCAGGAAAAGGATCATGTAGACAGGAATCATTCAGCTTCCTCAGATCAACACAGATTCTGATTTCTCCCTTGGTATTGTTTTCTTGTACCACGATAGGGCTGACCCATTCGGACTCTTTGATAGGCTCAATGATTCCTGTAGTGAGCATCTTATCTAACTCTATCCTGACTTTTTATTTATACTTAGGATTTATCCTATAAGGGTGCTGCTTCACAGACTTCGCATCAGGTTTCAAAGGGATTTTTATCACTCCTATATCACCAAGGATACCTTTCATTTATAAGAACTTCGTCGGAAATAAATCTTGATACTCATGGAGGAGTTCACTCACTTTTCTTACCATTTCTTTGTCCCAATAATCTCCAATGGTAGCATACTTAGGCATTTCTTCTGATCCAATGTTTACTTTCCTTGTCTTCAAGGGCTGAGTTACTTCAGGTGCTTCGACTGCTAGTCCATGTACTTCACAGTGTCCTTCTAACTAAAGAATATTGATGTTGTGCGGGTCATCATCTTCATCAATGGCGAGGTTAGAACATTCTACTACATTAGCTTCTTGTTCCTTCCAATCAAGTTGGTGCTCGACTATTTCTGTATCATCAAACACCTTAGTATGGATCAACCTAATAGCTGCGTCCAAAACAGGGCAATCCTCATTAATAGAAAATGTAAGGACAAAAATATCAACAAGTTTATCCCAACTTATAGTACCATGGCGAAGCTCGACCTCCACATACCAGTTCTTTGCTACAGGTTCCAGAGTGTGTACAAAACTATGTACCCATTCTTCACAAGGTACCTGCTTCCATGCTTCATAACACTGTTTCAAATGTTCTTGAGGGCTAGTCTTACCATTAAATATGCTTCGCACCTCCTGAGGTTGATCCATGAATCACAGGAGAAGAAGATTTTGACAAGCTCTCCAACTATGAATATAATTTTTATGACCATTCCACCATCTGGCAGCTGCGGCTCTGAATGATGAATCTAGAGTCTCCATTTTCTGTGAACCTGGTACTTGCTCTGAGAATTGTGCAATAAAATCTTCTGGGTCTGTCAAGACATCAAAAGCAGGGAAGATCTTTGTCTGTGAGCCAACCCATCTGATAAAATTGGTAATTCTTGCACATCGATGTCCATGTAGTTCATAAAGTATATTCTGCCAATTCTCTAGGCCTTCGTCTGAATCAGTCATGCAAGAACTGTCACACTTCCAATCCATTATACCTTCAGTAGTAGGGATAACATAGTCTTCTTCTTTAGTTGTGATGTTGTAAATATGATCTAAAACATCCCGATCTTCCTCTCTGATTGGCTCTGTATACCTTTCTCCTTGAGAAGGGTCCAACGGCACTATGACTCTCAAGCATTTTCCTTCAAAAGTCATCTGTCTATTCTTAAGGTTGATTACTGCATCATTTTCTATTGCCCATTCAATTCCTAGCAATGCTGGATAGGGGTTGCTATCATCGATTATTTCAGTGACTTCAAAATCTGCTAAGGTAATGACTCCATCAATGTCCACTGGTACACTAGGGAATCTTCCCAAGGGCACAATCTTCTGCTGATTAGCTAATCTCAGCTGTATAGGGGACCATTCAAGCATAGGTCTTCCCATTTGTTGCCATGTCTGTCTAGTTAGGACATTCACTTCTAATCCTAGGTCTAAAATAATATCAGTCATGTCATAATATCCTATCTAAGCATGCAATCTCATTTCTCTTCCAGTCCTTATAACTCTATTAACATTTTTTTCTCTACCAGAGCTTCGCTGAGGTTCACAAGACGCAATAACTTTCTGTAACTCATTCAAAGCATTTTGATTTCTTAATAGCTTCATACAACTCTATAAAAATGATGTTAGTGTACTTACTTGAGCTGGCGAAGTTTCTTGAGACTGTAGAAGCTGTTGATGCTGTTGCGGAGTTGCTACTGATGTTCCTGGATTCCATAAATGTTCCTTTTTCTCTTCCAACATCGAAGACGGGAATTTTTTCTAGGGTCTTGTTGACCCAAGCATCGTCAGGCTGTTTCTCCTTATTCGGCACTTGCGTCGTAGCTCCACTCCTTGTAACAACGTTAACAGCTGGGATAGGTCTTTTCTCGACAGCAATCATCTGAACATTCTGAGTAGGAGCGCCGTTTCTTTCTTGTATCTTGGCTATCAACTGTGGACATTGCTCAATCACAAGATCGATTGCTCTGCAATATCGACGTGTTGTAGTTGGGTTCTGACAGTCTCTAGATACATGTCCTACCTGATTACAGTTATAGAAAATAACCTGGCCTCGACCTCTTCCAGTGATACCACCATGACCTCGACCTCTCAAATTACCTTGACCTGATGTACTACCACGGTAACCATATCCATCATTGCCTTGTGCATCAGGTTGTATCCTATAAGCATCATAGGTTCGCTCTCTCATGAGGTCAAAGCTGCAACATTCGTCTTCGTTGTGTCCAATTGACTTACAGAACTTGCAGTAGGGATTCTTAGGAACTTGAACATATCTTTGTAGTAGGTATCAATATTCAGGTCGGTGCTGACCAATTGTTCTATAGATATCACAATATAGGACAATAGGGTTAAACGGGTTTGGTGCACCAGTATTCAAATAATTTCTTACTGCAGCACATTGTTCTTTGTCATGAACTTCTGTCTTACATCGTGTACATCAAACCTCTTCACGAGTAGCTTTCCCTTTCTTCATGTCGTGAAGCTCCAAAGCCATTTCTGCTAACTGTGCTTGTATTTGGGCTATTCCAGAATTATCTCCAATAGGAGCTGTTTCGAGCTTCATAGTAATTTCCAATGCTTCTTGCTGATCAGCAACCTTCTGTTGCATAAGTGGAGTCCTGATATGTGGCAACAGTGCTGCAATGAACCATTCTTTATGTTGTTCTGGTACAATAGTGAAGCTAACTTGATCTAGTAGGACTTTGAACCTCTGATCAAAGTCCCAAACTGATTCACCTCGCTTCTGCTTAATTTATTTCAGTTCAGTTATAGACTGTGACTTTGATTTAGGCTTCTTGAATTGTTTAATCATTGCTTTTTTAATATCGGCCAAGACATAGTTCTGAGTACTAGAAAAATTCATAAACCAGGTGTAACGTCCCGATTTTGAGCCCGTTTACATGATGTATATAATGTAATTAATCATGGTGAGGAGCTAAAGGCAAAATCCCCACCATCGATTTGGTTGTGTATTTTTCGGCAATAGGGATAGTTGTCGATGGTATATCGTGCTATTTGGCACATTATAATTCGGCATCATGTAAACACGCACATCAAATAAAACTAAAACCACAATCAGCTACAACAGTGCAACGTTGAATGAAAAGGGCATGGTTCCAAAGGATAAGGGGTGGGGGATGTCAAACCTTGGTCTATGGGGGCAAAACCCATGTGTTGCCACCTTGTTTTGTTCTGCCATCTTCCTTATCTCATCCAACCTCTTTAACCTCTTTATTGCTTTATCCAACCACCTTCTTTGAGAATGCCTGCTGGTGGTTGGGGAAGTTATTGTTTTTGGGAGAGGCGTGGTAGGACTGTCAGTCCCCTTTCTCACGTGCTCACTCCACCCACGACTGCATTCACTCTTCTCTGCCATGGTTTCCAATTTACACAAGTGGGGTCTGTTCGTTCTCTCCATGGTAGATTCTTCCCATGGTCGGGTCTTCCTCACGCAGAGTCGAAGTCTGTTCATCTGTGCGCATAAGGGAGTTGTTCACGCTCACAAAGGGACACATAGGTAGAGGTCAGTCCGTCTTCCTCGCGCACCAGTCGCGGCTCTTCTTTGGTTGTGCATGTAGTGAGTAGGTGAAACGGCCTCAATGGCATAAATTCCACTGGTATGTGTCATAATTGTGGCTTTAATCCACATTTTCTGCTTGCTGTTAGTTTAACCCGTGATTCGGGTTTGCTGTTAGTTTCACCCATGATTTGGGTTGCTGTGGTTCTTCCCATGATTTTTGAGTGCTGTTGAGAGTCCACCCTCCTTCCATTTCAGACTGTGCATGTGTGTTCATTTCTTCCGTTGTGGGACTGTTATCTTCCCCATGTTGTGGTTGGTTGTTGATTGCCACCTCTGTGTCTGAGTTTCCCATGGCTATGCTGGGAATGTTGTTTATTATCCAAGGTGGACTGTGGTTGGTTACCATCTTTCAGTGAGGGGTTGTGGTTGTGGATGCACCCTGGTTTTGGGTTGCTGTTGAGTTGTCTTGTGGCTGAGCTGTGTTCCATTCTCTGTTTGGGGACTATTCCCGGTTTCCTATGCCTTCTCCACAGGGCTATGAAGGGATTGTTTTGCTGCTGGTATGTAGTGGTTGTCCCTTGGACTATGCTGGCTTGACCTATCTGTTGATGGCCTGGTAAACCCAGCTGTGTTGACCTGCTGATTGGGAAGTCTTGGCTATGTGTAAGCCTGCATCGACCCTTATCCTGGGAGGAATCATGCCCAGCTTTGGGGTGGCAGCGTTGCTAAGAGATTGATGAGCACGCTGGCCTATGGTTGGGTGGAACGTTGCAGTGACGTAGCTAGTTGCGGAATTCGTCATCAAAAGATAAGTACTGCTGTTATTTCATCCCTGCAATTAGTCTACTGTTTCATGAATCATGATGAACATGCGAATGCTGGAATTGTATGAATGTGTGTTGCTTCTACTGAATTGTTGAGTGATTATGTACTCTGGTATGTGTTATGCATCATGTTAAGCTTTCAATTTCAGCATTGATTTATCCATGTTTATGTTCATGGGGCTGTTTGCTCGGTTATTGTGGTGCTCTTCATTTCCTCTTGCTCGATGTGAGGGTCGGGGACGTGACAGAATGGTATCAGAGCAAAGGTTGCAATAGTGGACCTCTATGGGCCATGAAGGATGCAGTGACAGAAGGTAGAATTACCTTCTATGCCTAGCAAAACAACAGCAAACTTCAAGAAAATTGCCTAAGTGTTGATAGTCGGAACACTTAGTGGTTCAGACTTCCACTGCAGCAGAAGGGTTAGTGGAAGAGACTTTCACTATAGCGGAAGAGCTAGCAGAAGCGCGCCCGACGGAGGATGTTCGGAGGGAAAAATTTGGAAAATCGCCTAAGTATTCGAAGTTCGTCGGAAGAATTAGTGGAACGGACTTTCGCCATTGCGGATGGAGAAGTAACTACGCACCCGATGGGAAAGTCCTCCGATCGCTGACGTGGTAGTGATCCGATTGCCAACAGGCTGGAAGTTCCAAAAAGAAATTTGGATAAGTGTTGGACAATCAGGAGACTTAGCAGAATTGACTTCCGCTGTGGCGGAAGAGTTAGTGGAATGGACTTCTGCCGTAGTGGAAGTGTTAGGCGAAGGAATGCCGACGGGAGCAGTTGGAAAGGAAATTGGAAAAATTTTCCAAGCAATTTGGCGTCCGTCGGAAGGAATTAGTGTTTGGTGTGCCGCCATTGCGGAAGCCAAAGGCACTAGCCTTCCGAAGTGCAAAGACCTCCGATGCCGCAAGAATTTTAAATTTTTTTTTTTTTTCTAATTAAAGGGGGGCTGTCGGAAGGAGTTCGTCTTTGGTGCGCCGCCGTTGCAGAAGCGAAAGCACTAAGTCTTCCGACGAGAAAGACTGTCGACGCCGATCGGAAGAAGAAAGTGTTTCGTGAACTGCCGTTGTGGAAGTGAAAGCACTAAGTCTTTCGACGAGAGAGACCTCCGAAACGTCGGAACAGTTAGTGGTTTTGAGAGCCGATTCTGCGGGAGATTAGTTGGAACGTGAGCCGATTCTGCAAGGGGAAATTCCAAGTTTTCAAGTGGGATTTTTCAGAAGATTTCAGGGGTTTTTCAATAAAATTCTCAGTGGCTTTCAATGGATTTTCAGGGCTGAAAATTTAGAAATTGAAGCGATTTCATGCCCCCTTGACCCCCGTCGTCCCTTGAGATAGTCGTCCTTGTGAAAAGAAAATTCTATGTTTTCAGAAAATTATTTAAACCCAAAATTCATAAAAGATGAATGGTGCATCGAAAATAAGGTGGCTGAAGTTAGCATTCTGGACCAAAATACAGTTGTGTGTTTTGCCTGAGATTTGGTGAAAGTATTCACTCTTAGAAGTGGCATGTTTTCCACATTCGAGATCGGAATGAAGCATGTGGATAGGCGTTGGAAATCTTATCCAGTGGGGAACAAGGGTAAGACACCAGAATCTGAGCATGAAGCAGTAAAGTGCTAAAGATGGCCTCTGCTATCAAATGGACAAATCTGGACAATTGCATGCCCAGAGGTAGCAAGGACTATGAAGGCTAATCAGCTGTTGCCTGAAAGAGTAGTCCCATGCGAGGATGAAAGACTTGAAAAGGGAAGTTTCCTTAAAAACCCTGTCTTACTAACTATGTTGCATTTCCTGAGTTTTATGTAGGAAATGCATGAGGATATGCATTACATGCATATGATATTGCATGTTGGTAAGAGTATTAAAAATTATATGTCCTTTATGAACCCCTAATGATAATAATTGCTTTGATGTTGGCATTAGTGGGAAAACCAATGATGACATGGACCTAGCTGAATATGTTGCTGATTTTGATGAATGTGACTAGCAACCCTCTGGAGAAAGGGATAAAGCAACAAGTCGAGGACAAAAGTTGGTGAGCAAAATTCTGCAATCTCTTGCAAAGGACCAACCAAATTGGTCATGACAAGGGTGTAAGTAGGACCCATGAAGGTAAGAGTTTGATTATGACAAATTCCAAGGAGTGGTAAGGGTAAGAGACCTCATACCGTGTGGATATTTGAGTATAGAAAGGTGTTATGCCTGTATATGTTGATTGAGCTTAGTAGCCCAAGGAAAGAAGTACTGATGATCTTGATTATAATAATGCATCCTATATGAGGTAGTCGTGGTTAGGCCATGGTATGGTTGAATGCATAATCAATGCAAGGTAGCGTTGAATGGACATGCATTAAGAATATTTTATGAATCTTGTAGTTATGCATTGGATGTATGCATATGAAGGGTGTGAGTGACTAATTGCATAAGCATAGGTGCAAATGTCGTGGTGCATTGCATGAATGCATTGAGATGAGTGCAGGTGATATTATGAATGACTAATGACCGAGATGATGAATTGATGACAATTTAGGAACCATTTCAAAGGTTGTTATGAATGCAGGATAGTCATGGTCAATTGGCTACCAGAAACGCTCTATTGAAGAGCAAGGTGGTGTGAATGATACGCTTGTGAAGTAAGGAGTATCTAACCACTTCATTTAAATTGCATGAATGCTGTGACTATACCTTGAAATGTTAGTATGATAATGATTGCATGAAGAAAATGAGTTTTGGTATATATTGATGTGACTAACAGCTGGAAGTATTGAATTTTATAAATTCTGAAAATGCTTCGGTGATGGTTGTAGCAGTGAAAAGGTTATATGCATCCAGACTTACCAAGTGTTTGGTTGATTGAAGCTCATGTTTCAGGTAGATTATTTTGAGCATGGCAGTGAGAGGTAAGACCCTAACCAATGCCAGAATCTACCATATGGCATGCATAATAGGTTGTTAAATTCGAATTGTGAATTTCGGATTTAAGAAACTACTGACAACTACTAGCCACTATTGGCTTGCATAAGATTGGGTTTGGTTGATTGAAGCTCAAGTTTCAGGTAGATTATTTTGATCATGGCAATGAGAGGTAAGGTCCTGACCAATTCCAGAATCTACCATGTAAAAGAGCCAAACTTTATGAGAAGAGTCTCATGGTTGTGAAAATAGTTGGTTGTTTGAATTGTGAATTTCAGATTTAAGAATTGCTGACGACTACTAATCATTGTTGTCTTGTATGAGATTGTGTCAGGAGGGACGCATGGTAAGTGGGTATTCATGTTATGATAGTAAGCATAAAATTATAATGGGCATAGTAGTGCTGCTTACAAGAGACCCACAATTGAGCAAGTCAATTTCTGTAGTAGATAGAATTGCAATTTCTTATTGAATTTGATGAATGTGTCAGGGGTACACACTACAGGAAGACCATGTTTGATGGTCTGCAGAAGCCAAACTTCATGGGAAGGTTTTCCCTTGGAAATGGGTTTCGGGTGAAACGCCATTGGACATTTTGGAAATGTCTCATCTGCATTGCATGTTTGGTAATAACATGAGTGAGATGGTATGGGTTATGTCGGTAATACATGTGTGAATGTGAAATGTAAAAAGGAGTTGGGGTGGAAAACTGAGGGACTGTTAACTCAGGGTAGGAGCATCCATTCCTCCTTAACAAAGGCATACTGCGACGACAAATGGATAAGTGTTCTGTGACCCTTGCTAAGAATATGCATGTTTAATTGTTAAATTCCATATGCAGAACATGTTTTGGTTTATTTCCATGATGACTGATTGCTTGAGAATGATTAGGGCCTACATGGCACACCCCGGGAAAAGGTGCACACTTTTCCGATGTTGAGTCATGAAAGGATTATCAATATTGATTACACCCTAGGGAGTGGACGCACTCCTGGTTTATCAATACTTGATAGTGAATGATGTGAAATGTGATTATAGTTTTAGAGAAATAACGCTGATGAAGTTTTCTTGTATTGCTTGTGTTGACAGGCTAAATAGATGCAATTGGGTGTTGCACCCTAAAGGTAAAAGATAAATGGTTGTTGTGAGGGGTTGCGGAGTAAGGGTTATTGTTGATATAAGTGTATGTATTATTGTTGATATAAGTGTATGTTGGTATAAGTGTATGTTGGGCTGAGATATGCCTGAGGATCCATAGTAGATCCTAGACCTGGAAATGGTCACGGTAAAGTTTCAATCCCAGTTGACATGAGAATGTACTGGCTGGACGTTAATTATTTGATGTTGTGGAGCAGTTGGCGTGCTGACCTAACATCTAAGTCCATAGGCGATGCCAAGGCTTGCAAAGTGAAGTAGGATCTTGTGGACGAATGAGGAAATGCACAATACAGATAAGTATTGGATTATTTTGCTTATGAATATACATGTGTATATGGTTTGGTTATGATGTTTTAAGCTCTTGTTCTAGAGATAAAAACTGATGAGAATAAACTAAGCATGTGAATTTATTCAATGTTTGGATATAGGTTTCACTGGAAGCGAGGACTATGAGAGCATCCTAGGAGTGCATGTGGACATATGACTGTCCTGGAAAGCTCGGAATGAGCGGCAATGAAAAAGGTGCTAGTGAGGTTGTGAGGTTCCTAGCAATTGAGACTAACCATGTGGAGAGACTCCATGGTTTAGAGTTCTAGAACGGACCAGAGACACTAAGTGTCATGACGAAGAGAGATTGGTCCAGCATTCATGGTAAAGTGAAAGAGGCTGAGAGCATGAAAAAGATATGGCAGTGGTGTGGGTTCCAGGATGGGACAGAACAAAGAGGGGAACAACTCTTGCTGCTCTCTCTTGCCTTTTGATTATATATATATATATATGCATTGTGAAAACAAAAGGATTGTTGAATGTATGTATGACTGAAAATGGAATGTGTGTTTGTTGAAGGTAAATTGTGAATGCTGGAGTGGTTAATTCCCTTCCCAAGAATGGAAATGAATGAGCTCATGTGCATGTTGGGGAAGGCATGAAAAATATGAAAGCCTCCTTGATGAGACTTGGACTGTCATGCCAATTGAGTAATTAACAGACTGATTTTAATGTCTATATTATGCTTGGTCTGATAGAATTTCAATGGTGCATTTCACAGGTGAGAAAAGTGAGACCTGGTGGTGCACATTGATCATGGCAGTAGATCAAAAGTTGTTGGACTTGGCTGGAAGTCTCCTTCAAATGATCACCAAGACCCAAGAGAATCTTGGGGAGATGCTCAAGATACAAAGAAGGAAGAATGAAATGAACCACCAGATTTTGCAAGACTCTATTGGTTTGCAAAAGGAGGTGAAAAGCCTACTGGGAGCAATCAGCAAGGGAAAGGAAGGTGGATCAGCGATGGGACATTCGTCCAAGCGACCCGATAAGAAATGGTCTAGGCATGAAGAATAAAGGGAAATTGAGCAGGTAAATATGAAGTAGCCAGTGAGATGCTGGAGATGCGGAGGACATCATTTACGCCGGGACTGCCCAATGAGGGAACATGATGAAGGCAATAGCCGCAAAGTTCCTAGACTTTGGGATCAGCTGGAAGCTGAGAACCAGCAGGAGAAGTCCATGGAAGCTGAGGGGCTTGGTCTTAAACGTTCAAAGTAGATGACTAAATGTGGGATAGATCTGTAAAATTTTGAAATTTTGATGTGCAATCGTATATATATTGTATATGTATTTCTATGTATTGCAACACCGAGGACGGTGTTATTCCAAGGGGGAGGGGAATGTAACATCCCAGTTTTGACCGCGTTTGCATGATGTATATAATGTAATTAATCATGGTGGGGAGCTAAAGGCAAAATCCCCACGATCGATTTGGTTGTGTATGTTTCAGCAATAGGGATAGTTGTCGATGGTATATTGTGCTATTTGGCACATTATAGTTCGGCATCATGTAAACACACACATAAAATAAAACTAAAACCACAACCAGCTACGACAGTGCAACGTTGAATGAAAAGGGCATGGTTCCAAAGGATAAGGGGTGGGGGATGTCAAACCTTGGTCTATGGAGGAAAAACCCATGTGTTGCCACCTTGTTTTGTTTTGCCATCTTCCTTGTCTCATCCAACCTCTTCAACCTCTTTATTGTTTTATCCAACCACCTTCTTTGAGAATGGCTGCTGGTGGTTGGGGCAGTTATTGTTTTCGGGAGTGGGGTGGTAGGACTGTCAATCCCCTTTCTCACGCGCCCACTCCACCCACGACTGCATTCACTCTTCTCTCCCATGTTTTCCAATTTACACAAGTGGGGTCTGTTCGTTCTCTCCATGGTTGGGTCTTCCTCACATAGATTTGATGTCTGTTCATCCGTGCACATAAGGGAGTTGTTCACGCTCACAAAGGGACACATAGGTAGAGGTCAGTCCATCTTCCTCGCGCACCAGTCGTGGCTCTTCTTTGGTTGTGCATGCAGCGAGCAGGTGAAACGGCCTCAATGGAATGAATTCCACTGGTATGTGTCACAGCCATGGCTTTAATCCACTTTTTCTGCTTACAGTTAGTTTAACCCGTGATTCAAGTTTGCTGTTGGTTTCACCCATGATTTGGGTTGTTGTGGTTCTTCCCACAATTTTTGAGTGCTGTTGAGAGTCTGCCCTCCTTCCATTTCAGACTATGCATGTGTGTTCATTTCTTCCATTGTGGGACTGTTGTCTTCCCCACGTTGTGGTTGGCTGTTGGTTGTCACCTCTGTGTCTGAGTTTCCCATGGCTATGCTGGGAATGCTGTTTATTATCCAGGGTGGATTGTGGTTGGTTACCATCCTTCAGTGAGGGGTTGTGGTTGTGGATGCACCCTGGTTTTGGGTTGCTATTGAGTTGTCTTGTGGCTGAGCTATGTTCCATTCTCTGTTTGGGGACTGTTCCCGGTTTCCTATGCCTTCTCCATAGGGCTATAAAGGGATTGTTTTGCTGCTGGTATGTAGTGGTTGTCCCTTGGACTGTGCTGGATTGATCTATCTGTTGATGGCCTGGTAAACCCAGCTGTGTTGGCTTGTTGATTGGCAAGTCTTGGCTATGTGTAATCCTGAATCGACCCTTATCCTGGGAGGAATCATGCCCAGCTTGGGGGTGGCAGCGTTGCTGAGAGATTGATGAGCACGCTGGCCTATGGTTGTGTGGAACGTTGCAGCGATGTAGCTGGTTGCAGAATTCGTCATAAAAAGATAAGTACTGTTGTTATTTCATCCCTACAATTAATCTACTGTTTCATGAATCATGATGAACATGTGAATGTTGGAATTGTATGAATGTGTGTTGCTTTCGCTGAATTGTTGAGTGATTAATTACTATGGTATGTGTTATGCATCATGTTAAGCTTTCAATTCCAGCATTGATTTATCCCTGTTTATGTTCATGGAGTTGTTTTCCCGGTTATTGTCGTGTTCGCCGCGTCCTCTTGCCCGGTGTGAGGGCTGAGGACATGACAGCAGGTCAAAGATCGGTCTCTAAAAGATGTGACCAGCTGCGTTGTTCTTGTATTCTAATCCATAATATTCTTAACAATCCAAATAGCTTCGCATAAGAACCAAAACTGCTCTGGATCCTTTGATCCAGTTCCTCTAAAGACTGGGAGCTTGATATCATCATTTACATGGGCCATAGTGGATCGAGGGGGGGGGGGACTTACTGAGGTAGACTGACCTACAACAGGACTACTCGGGCTAGGGTTAATTTCAGACTGCGATGGGTTTTCAGGGATAATAGATCTTCGCTGTGGAGTTATAGGAGGGTTTCTAACAAAAGGGGTTTCTTCAGATTCATACTCTTATGGGCTTAACGGGTATAATCGGTATTTTGGCCTAGGGTAAAGGATCCAAAAGTTCTCTTGTATCTTTTACCGCTTCAAAGAAAACCACTTTGCTCATCGAAGTCACTTTCACTTTCAAACATCGGTTAGTAGCACTAAATCTAGCAATCTGATTCAATAAGCAATATGCATTTTTCAGCCAAGAGCATTTTAATTTTCAGACTAAGTGAGTTCAAGTACTTACCCCTTGGTCCTTTGAAGAACTGTCTTTCTGCTTTGCTGAAAGAAGTATGTGTGTCGATGGCGAACTCCGTCACAAATGCTTCAAGGGTTCGCATTGTCCAGAAGTCAACAGCTCTAGATACCGCGTTGTTCACTCTTTTCAACAGGTTAATTCTTTCTGGGGTCGATGCAGGAGACTAATCTTCTTGGAAGTTTTTCCTTCTCTCTGTCAACCTGAATAACCACTGGTACAATTATATGTGGATACTACCAAATAAAATTTCATAAATATCAGAAAAAATGTACCTTTGTAAGAAGTCATCTGAGCTACGATGAGGATCTTTATTTTCTTGTTCAACAAATTTCAGATATGTGTCCTCAACCCAGTCACCGATTTATTTTACTGAGGGCCTCCAAAACATATCCCTCTAGGTATGACATAGATCCCTCTTGAGGAGATACTGGTTCAACCGCCAACAGAACCAATTTGTTGGTGCTTAGGGCAGACCCGGGTTCTTATACTATTATTTTAACCAACAAAAAGACCCACAGTGTTGGCCCTTTCAGCAACAACCTGCGAACAGGATGCAGTCTCACCCGAAACAGTTATGGGGTGTCGCAGAATCAGGTTTCTATAGGAAAAGAGGGATATTGTTGTACCTTTAGCCTTAACAAAGAATAACAGAGCATATATATTCACTTAAATAGCTTCGCAGTTTTAGATAAACAGACAGTTGCTTGCTTAACCCTTAACTGGGAATTCACAGTGAAGTTAATACTTTAACAATATATCTTACTTATCATTCACCTACTTATCAAATGCATAAAAACATAACAGGAACAAACAAACAAGAACCACCACAACACAATATGTACGTGGTTCACCCCTAGTGTAGGGGCTACGTCCACAGAACTGTGTTTTTATTCAACTCTTTACAAACAATAGTTTTGATCTGTGCACTCAGTTGCAGGTCTTCTCAATAATCCCAAAACTACGTACTTAGCTGCAGAACCTTTCTCCGAACTGCGCACTCAACTGCAGATAGAGGTCGCCCATGCACACAGCTGGGACTTAACCTTAAACCCAAAAATAGGCCTTAGCTTCTTCGCATCAAATTATCATTATCCAAAAACCTTTGAAAAGATATTTTCTCCTTTACATAAGTTCCTATTTATACAAGTGCACTATTATAATACCATGTGTTTAAACCATGGACTTAAAAACCATGAGTTCAAACCATGAGTTAATTACAAAAAGAGGGGCTTCGACCCAACCCCTAAACCCCTAAGACTATTTTGAACCACAACTTCGCTTACAAGATTCGCACCAAAACCACGGAGTTTCCAAAATTAAGGACCTTCAAGGTCTGCGCCCCAACACACTCTTAATTTGAAGGTCCTAGAAAACCTCCTATTGTGAGACTGCTACCATCACCTTCTTTTTGTTGCGAATATAGAATGAAATCAAACTCTCCTAGCTAATCAATTGACTGGGAATCCTTATTGAAGTTACATGTATTTGTATTTTAAGTTTGTAAGTTATTGATCAATATTCAAAACAAGGTGTAATGCTTGTTTGAGATTTGATTATTGCTATTACAGTATTAGGATAGTCTTCTTTCATATCAAGTTGTGTATTAATGTGTTCAATCAATTCTTTGAGTGACTTGATGGGTAGTATAATTATTAGTATTAGACAATTATAGTTCAAAGCATGCAATACTTCAGGGGCTTCCAAACTTTCCTTTATTTACTCAGATCAAGTCTATGCTACTTGAGAGGTTGATTGCGTCCCCTCTTTGTGAGTACTGTAGATCCTTGGAGAGCTTGGAAAAGTTGTCAGTATGCTTATATGAGGCCTTGGGGAATATGACTCCATTGGATAAGAAACAAGTTTCGAGGTATCCAAATATCTTATAAATTACTTTTGATCACTGTAGTGATTTAGAGAAACTGCAAGGAAAAATATGCAATTTAACTTACCTCCATAGGTTGTCTGTTAATAATTTCCATCTAATACAAAAGTTACCTGATGATTTGGAGAGGTTAAAGTCAGTTAGGAAATCTAATACAAAAGTTACCTTATGATATGGAGAGGTTACATAGTTTCTCTCTATATACAATCATGTCATGCTAAATTTCGTTTTTGAAGTAGAGTAACATGATAGATTAAGTGTACATTGGAATTTGTTTTGCAGTTCCTATGGCACCGTATGGAGCTTCTAAAAAACATATTGTGGATGTATCTTTTGGTGTTAGTCTTGAATTTTTGTGTACAATTGGATTTGTAATTGTAATTTTCATTTGGTTAAGATAGAGAAACAATCAACAAGTTTTTTTTATGTCAATGGTATGTATGCAATCTCCTTGGATGGTCAATTTGCTAATCTTGTTCTCGGTGTTATACAATTTTGCAACTATTTTGGTTTTCTGTGTGAAATATGAGTTTCGTTTATGGGTTATATGATGAAATACTTGCAGAGTAACATGATCCAAAAGTTTACTTGGGACATTTAAATGGATTTCATTTCAAAGAGATTTAGGTTGCCACTAACAATTTTAGTAGTAAGAATATTCTAGGTTCACGAGGTTTTTGGAATGTTTACAAGGGATTCCTACAAGATGGTACTCTTGTAGTTTTAAAGAGATTGAAAGATGATAATTCCATAGGGGGAGAAGTCCAATTTCATATAGAAGTGGAGATGATCAACTTGGCCATGAATAGGAATTTGTTGAGATTATGTGGATTTTTCATGACATCCATAGAAATACTATTGGTTTATCCATACATGCTGAATGGAAGTGTTGCATCTTGTCCGAGGGGTAATTATTTCTTTTTCCCTTTAGGCATGTTTCTGCAAATATTAGGGGAGAGAAATTAAGAGACAAGTTTTCTACTATCTAAACTATATAGATTTTACATATGAGTTTGTTTAAATTGGTCTGTACTATAGACAAGACATTATTGGGTCTTAAGTAAAGTTGTAGATACCATTCATGTAAATACGAACATTCGATTGGGTGCTGCCTACTTTCCAAACTATATAGCTTTTTCATATAATTTTTTTTTATTTTGATCTTTATTACATGAAGGACATAATTGAGTCTCAAGTAAAACAAACTAATTGAATATTATAAACTTGCAGATACCATTCACGGAAATCCTGCATTAGATTACGCTACAAGGAAGAGGATATCCTTGAGAGATGCCAGGGGAATTTTATACCTACATGAGCATTGTGATCCCGAGATATTCTACCATGATGTAAAATCAGCCAACATATTACTAGTTGAATATTTTGAAGCTATCGTGGGTCACTTTGGATTAGAGAAACTTCTGGATCACAGGGATTCACATGTGACTACAACTGTTAGGGGTATTCTTAGGAAAATTTCCCCTGAGTACCTCTCAACGAGCTAGTCCTCTGATAATACTAATGTATTTGGTTTTGGAATATTATTGTTGGAACTCATAACTGGACAAAAGAATTTCGATTTTGGTTGGGAAACAAACCAGAAAGGAGTGATTCTTGATTGGGTAAGTACAACTCAATTGTGAATGCTATGATGAATACCAAGTAAAACAACTTATAATGAAGTATAAACTCTCGAATTCTGTGGTTGTCTTGTGTTAATTGTGTGGTAAGTTAAAAATTACATCTGGAGAATACGCTTGACATCATGATAGACAAGGATATTAAACCCAAATATGACAGAGTTGAACTTGATGAGATGGTGCACGTAGCGATGTTATGCACTCAGTTTAACCTTGGTCATCTCCCAAAGATATATGAAGTGGTTAGTGTAACATCCCCTTTCTTCCTCAACCTGAAAATAGAGAGTGCAAGTAAAAGGCACTGTAAGTATTATTTCTAACTTCATCAAATTCTGGATTAATTTGATAGGGTTAGGAGTCTGAAATATTGCCACGACTAAAAGACGATTGGGGACGAATCCAGTAGGGGGAGAGGTAAAAGATAAGGGAAGCCTCAGGGATCCAATAAAGATAAATTTTTATCATCAGGGTTTCAATGGGGAAGCTGGTTACAAATCATCACCTTGGACTTTAAGTACTTAAGAGTCAAATGCATGCTCTCAACTCTTTACATGCTTAAAATTGTGATCTATATTTAATACATAAATAAGTTGATTTCTTATTGTTGCAAACCATGAACCTAGGTGCTCGAGCATGAAGGGATTATTGAAATAATGGACCTAATCGCTAGCATAACAACCTACCCTAAGAACCTAAGAGTAACTTTTAAGAGTGGAAATTGTTATATTAAAAATCATTATGAGAATTAAAACCCCGAAGGGGAGCAGGTAACTTCCAGCTTATAACAACCTAATAAATGGATGGTAAAGATTACTTACATAATATATATAACATTAATAACATATATAGATATTTGTTGATGTTGAGGAAAACCTTACTATATATGTATTGTAGCGATGAAAAATCTATATAGGTATATATATTGTAGTAGAAAACATATACAATGGAGTCTATAGATACTATTAATTAATGGAGAACATTAGTATAATATAATGAAGTTAAAAGGTATGTAGACTTTCAAATGAGATTGGATTAAAGATGGGCGTATGATACCATAAGGGACATAAGAAAACACATGGAGGCCTATGCCTGCCACTTGTCTCCTTAGGGAACCAATGTAGTTATTATTAATAGTTGCGATTTTCGAAATGTGGGGGGATGGCCTGACGCACCCAACAATACGGTAGAAGCATAAATGATCTGGAGAATATTTTTTCTAGTGGCTATAGCACTGCACTTCGCTCCTAATGGGTCTTCCTGATCTACAGTCTGTAGGAGGTATGGTTTAATGCCTGTAGCCATTCCCAAATTGTCTACATTTTTGTATACGTGAAGTGATTTCCCAAAATTCCTCCATTTTGTAAACCTTCTTCTTGCATTTTTTTATTTGTGAACATCAGAATCTGAAATACAAATATGATTATTGATTTATTTGTTTTGATAAAGAACGGACCATACATTATATGCTTGCGATCTGTAACGATATCGGTTAAACCCTTGATGTCTATGTTTTTTATAAAGAACGAATCTTATATTTTATGTATGGGATCTGTAATGATCTGGGTTAAACCTTAGATGTGTGCATTTTTTATAAGGATCAGATCATACGTTATATGCATGTGATCTGTAACGATTTTGGTTAAACCTTTGATGTATGCGTTTTGATACAGAATGGATCATGCATTATATGCTTCCGA
Organism: Pseudotsuga menziesii; assembly: GCA_001517045.1. Classification (NCBI taxonomy): domain Eukaryota; kingdom Viridiplantae; phylum Streptophyta; class Pinopsida; order Pinales; family Pinaceae; genus Pseudotsuga; species Pseudotsuga menziesii. The sequence goes on from LPNX010413177.1 coordinate 1,013,663, forward strand.
TCTGGTTTAAAGCTTTGATGTATGTGTTTTTGATAAAGAATGGATCATGTATTATATTTTTGATGATATGTTTAAGATTTGGGTTAACTTTGGATGTCTTCATTTTTTATAAGGACTGGAACATGCATTATATGCATGCAATCTAGGGTAAACCTTTGATGTCTGCTTTTTTTATATAAAAAAAATGGGTCATGTATTATATGCCTCTGATATGTATAAAATATGGGTTAAAACTTGATGTCTGCATTTTGGTAAAGAATAGATCATGCATTATATGCCTGCGATATGTAATGATTTGGGTTAAACCTTTGATGTCGGTGTTTTTGATAAAGAACAGATCATGTATTATATCCCTATGATATGTATAAGATATAGGTTCACCTTTGATGTCTGCGTTTTGATAAAGAATGGATCATGCATTATATGTCAGCAATCTCTAATGAGCTGGGCTAAGCCTTTGATGTTTGCATTTTTTATAAAGAACATATCATGTATTATATGCCTGTTATCTGTATAAGATCTGGTTTAACATTTGATTTCTGTGTTTTGATATATAATGGATCATGCATTATATGCCTGCGATTTGGGTTAAACATTTGATGTCTGCGTTTTTGATAAAGAATGGTTCATGTATTATATTCCTACGATCTATTTAAGATATGAGTTAACTATGGATTTCTGCATTTTTTATAAGGATTGGATCATGCATTATATGCCTGTGATATGGGGTAAACCTTTGATGTCTGCATTTTTGATAAAATAAATGGGTCATGTATTATATGCCTGTGCTCTATATAAAATGTGGGTTAAACCTTTGATATCTGCATTTTAGAAAACATAGATCATGTATTATATGCCTGTGATCTGTAATGATCTGGGTTAAACCTTTGATGTCTATGTTTTTTACAAAGATTGGATCATGTATTATATCCCTACAATTTGTATAACATCTGGGTTAAACTTTTGATGTCTGCGTCTTTATAAATATTTGGATCTAATGCCTGCAATTTGAATGATTCGAGCGTTAATTTAGATCCAAGCCTGCAATTTACTTTAATATACCTTGTATGTAATTGTTATAGATCTGAATTTGATTTCTAGTATCCACTTGCTTAGTTCCAAGCCAACAAACGATATATATACCCTATATGTGTGTGATTGGATAATTCTGAGATTGATCTCCAATATAGAATTTAGTCCCAAGATTGCGATTAAAAATATATGAACTTGATTATGAGTCAGCTTTATTGAATGATTGTTGTATCTAATTCCAAGTTCGCATTGAATAAATATATATTATAGAGCATGTTGCACCGTATGCGTGGATAGATCTACACCTTGATCAGGAAATCCAATATTGATATTGGTTAGGGGAATCGAATCTTTGTGTCTTGTTTCCTACTGTCCGCAATTGCTTAAATTAACATAACCGATGATTTTTTCGGCTGTGTTTGGATTGCAATTGGCTTAAAGTTTAATTTTTGTTCCTATATTGTTTTAAAACCTAAACTATATTATAATCTTAAGCCTTACCTTAGTGTATTCGTGACCCATCTCAGGGGTGGATCTAGGTGGAAAAACCTACGCCAATTAGAGCCAATGGTTGGGAGGAAAGTCATAGTCATGTTTTTAGTTGCACAAGCCTTTTTCAAATTATAATGGTATCTGTAATAGTTAACTTTAATTATTGGATAAATTTTATCATGTTTCAACTTATTATATTGCTTATGTTGTTAAGGTTGGTTATTGATTCGAAGTGATTGAATTGATATGATTTTGAAGTTGTGGCTGCAGAGAATGTGGTTCAAGGGAAGTAAGGAATTACATTAAATCCTTGGACCAAGTATAGAGAAATTGTAATGTCCCCAAAATTTGAAAATAAATAAATTATTAGGCTAGTCAAAACTACAAATGCTGGACATTATTTGAAACTTTTGCGGAATGTGTCATACATTGTTTATTGTATTGAAATGTAGTAAGTTGTTCTTACGTTCTTCTTTCATAGTTCTTGATACAGTTATTTAATGTATACTTATGTTGTCGTGAGGTTTCTTATTATCTCGACCTATGGTTATGAATTTATATGTATGTTAGTTATTTGATTAAGTACTCATTGATTATAACATTTGATTATTTGTTGTGCAAACAATTCTAACATAACTTTGTTATTAGAAAAAGGGGTGGAGTGGCAGGACTAGTTTCCCTTGTAACTGTTAGTTTTTCAACAATTAAGCTAGCATTATGATCTTAGGATCTTTTCACTGAGAGAATAACAAGCACAACAATAAACATAAGCACATCACAAGAGACAAGAGACACAAAGATTTTTCCTCGGGGAAACCATAAAGGAGAAAACCCCGCAACTTCCTTAGAGATAAAATCAGCACCAAAACAGTAAGAGATCTCCCAACAGCAGTGGCCTTCTTGTCCCAGTATATTTACTCCTCCACAAGTGCGCCTTACTTAAGAGAGTGAATGATGTGTGTGATAAATAGAGAGTCTCACTCTCTATTTATATTCTTCCATTCACTTGAATTGCATTTTCACACGTAGGATCAACCTAACATTACTTAGCCGAGCCTACACCTTAATTAGTGTATAATAACTCGAGTGCCCCAAAACTATGGGGACTTACCTAATGACTTGACATGACTTGTTTACATTAATAATCCTCTCGATCGGAACATCGTGGCATGACCACATGACTCAAATACATAACAGAAACATCCCGAAATAAACATCAGGTCACAATACATAAGATACATACAAGAATACATTCCGAAGATACATATACATCAACACTCCCTCTTAACTAGGAAGGTATTCTTTCGACACAATTTTCAGCACTGGTCTTCTTCTCTGTATCAGCTGGATCATCTCGTCTTCAAGTCATCTTCATCTTCAAGTCATCTTCACTGGATCCGGATCATCTCTCGATCTGGATCAATATAGAACATCATCACTGGATCTGGATAATCTCTCGATCTGGATCAATATAAAACATCATCACTTGATCTGGATCATCTCTCGATATGGATCAACATCACTGGACTAGATCTGGATCATCACTACTGGATCATCATTACTGGATCTGGATCATCACTCGATCTGGATCGACACTGGTGCTATCTCATGATTCTTCTCATCATAGGAAGTTCTACAGAGCCAGCCCTTATTCATGCTAGTTGTAGGCCTACCCTCATGTAGGTCTTCACCCAGCACTTACATCTGACCTGCTCGTCAGAAAGGCATGCCCAACACTCACATCTAATCATGTACTAAACTACAATCCCATCAGAAAGGCCTAGCACTCACATTCACCAGCATGATAGGACACACCTACTGTCATCTATGAAATGGGTCAGCACTTACAACCACCAGCATGATAGGACACACCTACTATCATCTGTGGAAAGGCACAGTGCTCACATCCACCAGCATGGTAGGACACACCTACTACCATCTGTGGAAAGGCACAGTGCTCACATCCACCAGCATGGTAGGACACACCTACTACCATCTGTGGAAAGGCTCAGCACTTATAATCACCAGCATGGTAAAACACACCTACTACCATCTGTGAAAAGGCTCTGCACTTACAATCACCAGCATGGTAGGACACACCTACTACCATCTGTGAAAAGGATCTGCACTTACAATCACCAGCATGGTAGGACACACCTACTACCATCTGTGAAAAGGATCTGCACTTACAATCACCAGCATGGTAGGACACACCTACTACCATCTGTGAAAAGGCACTGCACTTACAGTCACCGACATGATAGGACACACCTACCACCATCTGTGAAATGGCATAGCACTTACAGTCACCAGCATGATAGGACACACCTACTATCATCTGTGACAAGGCTCAGCACTTACATCCATCCAGGCGGGAACACATCCTGCTCACAATGATGGAAGGGCATGCACTCATATCTGATCATGAGGGGAACACATTCCAACAATCATATCAGAATGGCCCCCAGTCCTCCTCGACTGAGCTACCTGGTAACTGACCAGGCGCCTCCATTCTCCTAGAGAATGGCAGTTGCCCTTACATTCGACCTACTCATTGGAATGGCCAACACTCACATCTGACATGGAAGGAACTTAATCATTTATCCATGAACAGAATGGTTCATCCCTTACATATGATTAAGTGGGAACACATCCCTCTATCACATCAGAATGGCTACTCAGTTATTACACTGAGTGTTCCTGGTAACTGACCAGGTGCCTCCATTCCTAGAATGGCAATTGCTCTTACATCTGTCCTACTCAATAGAATGGCCAGTACTCATATCTGACATGGAAGGGAGCAACCCTACCACCATGACACAATGGCTCAGCCCTTATATCTGACCTACTCGTCAGAATGGCTATTTGATCTCAGCACTCATATCTGACATGGAAGGAACCAATCCTCTCACCATGATAGAATGGCTCATCCCTTACATCTGACCATGAAAGGAACCAATCCTCTCACCATGTCAGAATGGCTATGGGTCTCATCACTTTCTCTGGGAGGAATCCTCGATCTGGAGAACACCAAGTCTCTCTCTGAAGTACTCGAACTTCAGTATAGCCAATGGCTTCATCAATACATCAACTATATGTTCCTCCATCGCAACATACAAGAGCTTCACTACTCCTCTCTGCACCATATCCCTGATATAGTGATACTTGATCTCGATATGCTTCGACTTGTCATGGAACACTGGATTCTCTGACAACTTCACGCAACTCTGGTTGTCACAATGTATACAAGTAGCATCCAACTGGAGATCAAATATATCAGACAGTAGCTTCTATAGCCATACTACCTCACAACTAGCTGAACAAGTTGCGACATACTCTGCTTCAGTTGTACTCAGTGCCACACAGGATTGCTTCCTGCTAAACCAAGAAATCACACCTGATCCCATACTGAAGCAACATCCTAAAGTACACTTCCTATCGATGGCACTGCCTGCCCAATCTGAATCAACATAACCCTCTAGGTTAATCTTCTGATTCGCATCATACTTGAGTCCATTTTCACAGCAAGGCAAGTATCTAGTCTCAGGTACATCAAGGACCCAATCATCTGACGATACATTATAGCATCAACCGTCTCTGACAAAGCATCACTTAATAGTTTCATGTTCAATGCCATAGGTGTGGTTATGCAGTCCATCATCCTGAACCTCTTCAGGATCTCTACTGCATACTTCCTTTTTCCAAGGAACATTCCATCTGCACTCTGCCACACCTCCATACCTAGAAAAATAGTGCATCGACACATAACAGGAGTATCACTAGTCTTCCGTCTTCAACCTTGAAGCAAAGGTTGGAATCCTCTTTACTCTTAGTAAAGCCTAGAGTCATCAATAATCTTCCCATCCTGTCGTACCATGTCGAACCTCAATATATTATGTAGTCACTCCCTTTGAAGCGGAGCATCATACTCCCTCTGTCTTCTGTGCTCTATGCACTAAAAACATTCTCTACTAGAGTAACAAGTAGCTTCCTATGCTACTAATATTCTATTTATCCATCTAGTGTATAGACTTGCATCTTCAACCTTGTGTCAAAGGTTAATATCTTCATCAAGCTCATCATGTATGTGTTTAAGCTCTTACTAGCTACAAATGTCTCTTCGTAGTCTAGGCCTTCTTTTGTGAGAAGCCTCGTGCTACGAATATTGCTTTCCATTCCACGATGTTTCCATCTACTGCATGATGGAACTATGAACTTCTCTTCAGGCCTCGATACTGCGCCCTCACATCATTCTTCTTGAACTGGTCTTCCCTTTCTTCTTGGTGGCTGGAAGGTTCTGCATCAATGATGTCACTGCACTCGTCACATTATTCTTCATTTTGAAATGTCATCACTTGCTCTTCAGAACAAGTATTCATTCTTCTTTGCTTGTATGCGATCTTTCCTACAAGTCAAATGCAATCGTATGGTTAGAACATTTCATAAGGAATATTCATACTGGAAAATACTTATGCATAAATATATGATCATGCAACTACTTTAACCAATACAACATTCATCCATATCTCACTGAAGCTTTCTAGATGCCTTCCATCTCTACTAGGACAACATTGAGATTGTGCACTAATCCAATATGTTAGCAAAGAGGTTTCATTCTAGATAAGTAGCAATGGAGAATTTGTATAGCACCATGAGCTACTTACCCATCACATGCATATTAGTAGTATACTGTCATTAGTGCAAACATCCTACCATGCACAATACAATAACTAAATATAAACAAATGCATAACAAAACAATATCATGAAATGACAATTGAATACTTATCTTTATTTGTTTCGTGGGTAGACTGCTTCTTGATCCTTCAGCTTCATCATCTTCTTCATTCATGGTAGCATTGTTTCTTATCCAAATGACAAGGAGGATAAGAAATTCTTCAAGAGTTGAGTTCTTCATATTCCTCATTGCTTGAGGGATCTTCTTTGGATGGCAAGATATTGATCTTCAGTTACTCCCATATTCTCTTCTCTTCTTATGATTCAAGCTTCTTCTTCTTCCTAAAGTCTGCTGAAAGTAATCACTTCCTTCTGGCACACATTCCTCACATGAATGAATCCCATGATCCTGGGACGCCATTCAAGGTGGCCATCACCACTTCTACATTCTTCACTTCTTCTTTTACCACTTCAAGTTGTTCTTTGATTTGAGAGAATCTTATGACTGTATGGTCTCTACATTTTGGATCTTCACATTCTTCAAGTAGTTTCTTTAGGTCATATTCTGATTTTTGTTCTTCCCTTCAAATAGCTTTGCTTGCAATAGGTAGTGCTCTGTAATGCACATGTGCAAGCCTTCTATGCCAAAGATCATTTGGCTTTACTATGTCATGGATCAAGGCTTGTTCTGGATGGCCCTTCAATTTGTACAAACCTCCTTCTTGTTCTCCAATCACTACCACATCATCGATAGTCTTTCCTTTTTGGCCACATGATGACTTGACCATCTATGAATGCGACCCGCATTCCTTCTGCATCAATGCTGAAATGGAGAGAAGGTTCTTCTTGAGTCCTGGAACAAACAATACTTCTTTCATTGTTAGAGACTTACCAAAGTCTAGCTTGTATGAAGATTCCCCACTACCTTTTATTGGATATTGGTAGTTATCTCCTAGTTTGACCTTGTGAGGTGCTTCATGTTTTGATAGTCTTACAAAGGATTTCTTGAATCCCGTCATATGTTTGGAAGCCCCACTGTCTCTAAGCCAATCATCACTTCCATGAGTAATGTTACCTGTGAGAGTTGATATCAGAACATATTCATCCTCACTTGAAGAATCTTCACTTTCATATATGGATCTCTTTCTGGATGGTTCATCATCCTCTGCAGCATGAGCATGATGTCTTCTTTGGCCTTGACCAAGTTCTTCTTGTGAAAGGCTTCTAACCTCGTCTCCCTCTGAAACTAGAACCTCTATACTCATGTAGGTGTCCAATCCATTTTCTTCAGAGAGATCATATACTTCTAGGCTTGGAAGTTGTCAACTTCACCAAGATTATCATCAAGCTGATGTTATATATCATATTGAAATGAGAACCTCAACTAGAAATAGCAAAGGATTAGATCTTACCGATTTGAGGTGTCCGTCCTTGTCCCGGAGTTCACTGATCTAGGGTTTGTCACAGAAACCCTAATTTTCAAAACTTGGAATCTTTCAGATCTGATTGGACCAACAGATAGATCTCTTCAAATGGATCTGTCCAATGTACTCCTTTTCTGAAAACAGTGGAGGGAAGCTCCTAGAACAGGAAGCCCTAAGTTTCGGATTTCTTCTGCAGAAATGCCTGTTACTGTTTCTATGATATATCTGAAATTTTTGATGCTCTATGTCTGAATGTTTGCACTGAGGTAAACTCACATGTCCCTGATCCAACACCATAGGTTTCATCAGAATTGGTTTCACCATTTTGGATTTATGATCCTTTTCCCAAGGTGACCTGTTACAGGACTGTTCAGAACAGTGAGGTCGTGCGGCATGCCACGTGTCACTGGTTCATCTTCTGAGTCTGATATTCTGAAAAATGAAGGTATAGTCCGTGCCCTTTCTATAAAATCTTCATTAATTCCATTTGGACCTCTGTAGCCTAATATATTGTAGATCTCCCCAGATGTCCTGTTTAGGGATGAATTCTGGAAGAGGATGGAACCCTAACTTGGAGAGATCATATCTCCTGGAATACAGCGAATCTGAGGCTGATTTTTGGAAAAAGTTTTCATCAGGGTTTTATCTTAGGCTCCTGAAATTTTAAGCTTCTGAGACTTCGTCAACCTCGAAATATAGTGACTATACCAAAACTTAACAGTTTTAGTATTTAGGGTTTCTCTAGCTTGGGGTCAAACTAGGGTTTGACTTTCCTCGAGATTTACCCAACCAAATTTCTTGATCCAGGTCTCTAAACTTCGGTTTTGATGAGGAGAACAATCCTATTCTAGTCTCACTCAAAAATTCCTCTTTTGTAGAAAGCCCTAATTTCCGCATCGAAAACTAAAAATGCTCAGAATCGAATTCTGCTTTGACAGAAATATGCACCCTTCAATGGAGAGTCATCCTAGCATACTTGTGCTGATAAATTGTGGAGAGAGACCCAAAAAGTAAGAAGCCCTAGGTTCTGCAGCTGCACAATGTCTTCTTCTTAGGTTAGCTCTGATACCATGTTAGTTTTTCAACAATTAAGCTAGCATTATGATCTTTGGATCTTTTCATTGAGAGAATAACAAGCACAGCAATAAACATAAGCACATCACAAGAGACAAGAGACACAAAGAGTTTTCCTCGGGGAAACCATAAAGGAGAAAACCCCGCAACTTCCTTAGAGATAAAATCAGCACCAAAACAGTAAGAGATCTCCCAACAGCAGTGGCCTTCTTGTCCCAGTATATTTCCTCCTCCACAAGTGTGCCTCACTTAAGAGAGTGAATGATGTGTGTGATAAATAGAGAGTCTCACTCTCTATTTATATTCTTCCGTTCACTTGAAATGCATTTTCACACGTAGGCTCGACCTAACATTACTTACCCGAGCCTACACCTTAATTAGTGTATAATAACTTGAGTGCCCCAAAACTGTGGGGACTTACCTAATGACTTGACATGACTTGTTTACATTAATAATCTTCCCGATCTGAACATCATAGCATGACCACATGACTCAAATACATAATAGAAACATCCCGGAATAAACATCGGGTTACAATACATAAGATACATAGAAGAATACATTCCAAAGTTACATATACATCAACAGTAACCACCTGAGAAGTAACTTTTTTCTATGTGTCGCATCATTCTTACTTAGTTCTTACGAACTAATGCATTTCTTTCAATTTTTGTGTGTAGGTTCTCTTAGCGATGGAAACTACTTGTAAAAGATGAACACGGCATGCTGTCCATTTCGTGTGTCACATACCCCAATTTTGTAAAATTATGTAAATTGTTTTATTATATTTCTAAGACATTATGTTAAAATTAATCCTAAGTAGGGATTGATGACTCAGCAGAGTCAACAATAATGGAGTGTAATTCAGAATATTTTATTATTTAATAAATAAATTATGGAGACAACAGCATGGGAGAGCTGTTAAAAAGAGGTTACTGGTCAAACTGGTGGATGGAACTAGGTGGCAGGCAAAAGACAAGTGGCAGCATCCTCAAACACTTCCTAAGTTGCAAGTGGCAACTTCCCTATATTTGGGGTCACGATTCCCCAAGAAAGTGGAATCTGAGTAGGTGGCTCATTAAATGACAGTTAACCCAACTAAGACCTAGGCAATCTTTTAAAATTACTCAATGAAGAGAGCTGAGGCTACTCATTTATTTTCCAGAGAGAATGCATTCAGGTGAATGTTATTCAGGAAATTCATTGAGGAAGAGGGAAAAATAGTAAGCATTAGAGGAAATTTCAACTCAAAATGGGCCTTTTAACTTTTATTCAAATTCCATGTCGTCATGTGTTAGCCAATGAAATTGCTTTAAATTTGAAATACCGTATAGGTCTTAAACATTTTTTTAATATAAATTTGGGGATAGGTATCATAAAAAAAACTACTTTTTTTGTTTGTATTTTTGACATATCTCCCCGTTTTTTTACTCAAATTTCGATCGGGAGAGCTCGTTGGATGCGGAATTGAATTCTGCATCCAACGAGTACCCACTCGGCATACTTTTGACGGACCTCGCTACCCCAAAAACAAGAAATACCTGAAAAAACGGAATGATGATGTCGTCATTCCATTTTTTCAGGTATTTCTTGTTTTTGGGGTAGCGAGGTCCATCAAACGTATGTCGGGTGGGTACTCGTTGGATGTGGAATTTAATTCCGCATCCAACAAGCTCTCCCAATCGAAATATGAGTAAAAACAAAAGGAGATATGTCAAAAATACTAACAAAAAAGTAGTTTTTTTTTCTTCCTCCAAAATTAATAAATATTATTTTATTATTTTAACTATTATTTTATTAGTTCGTTTTAGGAGGCCCATTTTGAGTTGAAATTTCCTCTAATGGAAGTTGTTTGAGAGGAATGCTGCAATAACTTGGTTATTTTACAGCTTTTTAGCTGGGAGAACTTACTGATAAGTTCGGAGTTAATACTGAGTTGAAGACTGGTATCTGACTTTACTACACCTAGTTCCAGCCAGGGAGACCAGAGCAAACTCGGGGGTCCTGAGAAGTCGCTGTCTGAGCGCTCTCCAGGAGTTGGTAGGGAGGAACGGCCTCCCATTGTTGTTGTTTTCCACAGCTTAAACAGGTTCTGTCATTCATTTCTTTATGTTTTCTGAGTATGAATGGATGAATGATATGGTTATTTACATGTCTCAGTAATTAGTTAGTTCAGTAAATTTAGTATCTCAGGATACCAGTAGTTAAACCTATTAGTATTCATTGTGTTTTTCCACATCTGGTATCACCAGACCGTACTCTAGCACAATGTCTCAGTGTTGATAAGTAGTATTCTTCCGAACTGAGTTCCCTACTTTACTTGCAGCTATTACAAATGTCTTTCTGTTTAATTCATTAGCTATCTTTCTACAGCTTTAAAACTATTCTAGTACTGTAACTTTGTTTTTTGGAAATACTAGCAGTAAAAATGAAAAGATAGTCCAAGTATCTTTGCAGTTTAAATTATGGTTGTTCTTCTATATTAAAAGGAATTCAGTTTTATAGATTTAAAATGAAAACATTACTGACAGAAGGATATAAGCATGTATCGGTTACTCAAATAATTGATGTTACAAGTTAAATTCTATTAGTAAGAGTCTGCATTATAGCAGAGAATGCAATTACCCAAAATTTCGGTATACTCATTTATTCAGCTAGGTTAAGTATATTTTTCATAACTATTTTTCTATTTGTAAAATCTGATAAATGAATGCTACTTTATATGCAGGTATTATATAGATACGTATATAAAATTATACTTTATTATTGAATAGGTATTATAAAGAAATAATCAAACTTTATAAATAAATAAAGAAACCAGACCAAATAATGGATAAAGTAATATTAAAACAACATTTATAGTAACTTCAAGAAGAAATAGTATTGTATTATAGTACCTATAATATAGCAATATGTTATATGGTATAAAGTTAACATTCAGGTAGTATATTAATATAAAAATAAAGACTTATTTATTTATACATAGAATGTAATTAAACAAAAAGAAAAATATTTATGAACTAGTCTTTCAATGTACTTTGTAAAATAAATAAACATTATTAGAAGACGTTGGTAATAATTAAAAGATTACAAAAGAGTAGCATTATATTACTGAATATTAAAATATAAAAGCAATATTGTTTACAAACTGCAGAATAGGGTTAAAACCCTAGATTTATAATTATTGCAACTAAGTAATAAATAAATAAAAATGGACATTATTCACTACAGCCACATTATAAAAACAATATTATAAGCCTGTAATGAGCCTGAAGGCTATCAATATATTGTACAGATCTAAAACAAGTAATGATGTATTAAATAAATCAAAGGTTTATCTGTACCGAAAGGAGAAGGTATGAGTACAGGACACTCGACAATCGAGTTTATGTTTATAAACCTAATCAGTAACCTAACGAGACAAATGTCTCTTCATCCTAAATCTTATTAAATAAAAATAACTAATAACATTTATAGATGGGCTATTAAATGAAACACAATAAGCATTCTTTTGTTAACATTAAGTAAATGCAAGAAAAAGGAACCAGTTTTCAAAATATGGTAGAACAGAGGGTAAAAAACCTACCCATGACAAGTAATCACATAAGAAATGAAAACTCTGTTCATTTATTAACCCATAGCTATAAATGCAAGGCTCACGGCCTGTAAAACTTTAATACAGAAAAATCAAGGCTCACGGCCTGTAAAAACTCATTAACACAGTAATAACACGAAGGCTTACAGCCTGTATTTTGTTTTTATAAAAACCTTACTGTATATAAAATCGAAACCTTACATTCACGGCCGTAGCCGGAGGACTCTTTTCAGAGCTAGGGTTACACCATTAACGTAAACACTAAAACAAACAGCTCAAAAACCACGAGGACAGAATGGCCGTAATAACAACCCAACGCCATCCTTAAAGGTGCAGACAAAGATGATAAGCCATGGAAGGACCAAGGCTTAACGTAGTCTTGGAGCCATAACCTTGAATCCGGAGAAGGCATCAAAGTGTAGCAGGTTCACTTGCGAGGAGATTTGTTTCCAGCCGAGTGTTAGCATTTATTTAAAAGATAAATAATAACTTCCAAAGGTTGCTGTACAATGAAAATAACAAATTTAAGAGTTACCTTATCAGTTGGAAGCCACGTTGTGAAGCCGTGACTTGTTTCAGCGAGGAGGTTGCCATTCGATGGCAGAGTGACTGATACTCTTTTTATCATTCAACCTACAGCACAAAGGAGACCCCAGATAAACCCTAACGTTGTAGCCTTATTCTTATTGTTTTTTACCGACCGGCTAACAAAAACAGCCACATTATTTGAAAGGATAATCCACTGGAGGGTGCAAGAAAAGGGCTGGACTATCACCAGTCGAGACAAGTAAACCTATGGTGGATCCACAGAGGCAAATCAACCCGAGGTAAACACTCTAAATAACTCACAGTGTAGTATTTGAACTCGCGTGGAGCAAGAGCTGTGAAAGGAGCAGTGGCGGTCAACACATTACCAGTAGGGTTCCGAAGAAAATTGCAGAGCGGCCAAAGGCCGAGGCCGAAAAGAAATGAAGAGTTAGGGTTCAGTCAACCCTATTATAGTGCCAAAGTATGGCTGTCATGCAGCCACGTAATGCCTTTAATAATTGGGATAATTTGGCTATCACTCCAAAGTCCTCGATGGGTGATTACATAACAAGAAAATCATCGTTGGAAGGTTCCAAAGGAGGTTTTATACCATAGTGCAACCTGCATAGTATTTGTCAACTGCGTATGTTAGTCCCATGTCAATATATTGCATGCATAGTATTTGTCAACTGCGTACATTAGTCCCATGTCAATATATTGCATGCTACTTATAGTTTATTCATTAGTACAATGTATATACATAGTGTATAATATATATTGTTTATTATATTTCATGCTATTCTTACTTATACATTGGCATGTTATATGTTGTTTGTACTTAAGTCCAAGGGATATAGTTAAAGCATATATATATAACTTATTCCCTAGCATCGTACACTCAAGCATAAAAGGTTTGTCATGTGTTAAAAGAACTTTAAAATAATAGGTTATGGTATTAATGTAGTTGTTATAATCTTGTTTGTGCATATAGTTTATTTTAT
>LPNX010413217.1:0-121930 GCA_001517045.1 Pseudotsuga menziesii
GAAAGTGCATCGACCTAAGTATTATTTTCCCTGTAAACATGTTGAAAGGATATCTAAGAAAAATCTAAAATAAGCAAATATGTTCACTTTATCCATACATACAGAAGTAGTGTATGCAGTTGTGTCGTATCATTCACCCAATCAAAAGTAACTATAGAAAACCAAAAAAATTTGATCTGAAAAATGCCGTGGCACTTGGAAAACCACAAAAGACCCCAAAGTTCCCACGGCTCTGCCTTGGAATTGATCCTTGTTCCCTTTACCATTATAAGTCGAATATGATGTCATGTATTTAGATACAGGAGCATACCAGAAACACGCCTCCCATCATGAGATGCCCCATAAAAAAAAACTAGTTGGTATCCCACCTGGTCTCTTGGGTTGCAAAATGAATCTAGCTTTGATAGTTTGGAACCCTTGTTGGTATTAACAATATAGTTCATAATACTCATAGACACCAATTCAGTATGTGACCTTTTATCCTCAAATAAACAGATATTACTGGCCTTCCATGTCTCCCAAATGGTATACCAAGGTAGATTCTTGAATTTTTCTTTACTCTAAATCCAATTAATGAAACACTTCTTGAAAGAGATGCCAACCCAATCATCCACATGCTTCAGTTTCATCTTAAGGATTCCCCATAGATCTTCGAAAAAAAAACAACGGAAAAATAGATGAGATGTGGTGTCATTTGCTTTAAGGAAAAGCATGCAACGCCCAGGACCTATCAGTCCGCATTTAAGTAAATTCTCCCAGCATAGGATGTTTACCTTATAACAAAGCCACAAGCAACATTTTAATTTAAGTGGGATATTGAGCCTCCATAATTTACCAAACCATCAAAAAGGAGTTGAGTAACCTTCTTACATAAAAATAGCTTCATATGCTTTGCTTGCAGTGATTACTCCATATTTATTACCCTAGGCCCAAACTGACGAATCCACTTCTTGTGTGAGTGCAATACCCGATCGATTCAGATGGAGTGTATACTTGTCCCATTCAGTTTTGACCTCCTCTGTGAGTATCAACTCGCCTGCATATAACTAATAAGTATGATCCATCTCCCCATGTGTGCGATGGACTTGTGCAAGCACATGTATATTCAACCCATGAAGCTAAATAATCAGGACCCACGAAAGTTTGAAATTTCCTTTTAGTCTTGCATTACGATCTATACCTACGAAGGACTAGATCCCATTTCCAACTTTCCAACTGAGACAACTTCCAACCACCGGAAGGATTTAATCAATCATCTTCGGATAATGGAAGTGGAAGGGAATTTTAATATTGGTTATTTGATCCACACATTAATCGAAAGACCACAAATATATTTGTACTAGATGGAATGACTCCATATCTCATGATCAAATAGAGCTCTCCAAAGAATCTTGTCTTTGAGTGAAGTGATAAACCAATCCAACCTCTTTAATCCCCATCCACCATATCGCTTAGGTAAAGAAATATGTTCCTAGACATCCAAATGGATCATGGATGACTTGCAACTTCCCGTCCATAGGAATTGAAACATATTCTTCCTAATGCCATAAATCACTAAGGATGGAACCTGTGTTAAGGAAAACCAATACACTGATAAACTCTAAAGGACCGAGTTGATCAATACCATCCTTCCATCGATAGAAAGCCATCGATAGGTCCAGTTTTGTATCCTACTATCAACGATTTGAAGAGCCAATTCCACTCAGCCACTTTATAATTGTTTAGAATAAGTATATATCTTAGGTATTTGAATCCATGGTTAAAAGGTTACATTTGGAAAGGAAATCAAGATTTAATTTGGTCTTCACATCCCCCTTCATGTGAGTTATATAAGAACATATATTTTTCATAAATTACCAACATACCAGTAGCTTTACAAACAAATCAATAATATATTTATATGCCTTCCATTATGAAGTATCCCCCATTCCAAGCAAAAGTACATCATCTACAAAAAGTAGGTGTGAAATAAACATAGTGCGAGAGATTTTGATACTTGTAACAAGCTTATCAGCCTTCGCCTTCCCAATAAGTTTGTTGAGGCCCTCAATAACCAGGATGAATAACAGTGGAGAAAGAGGGAAACCCTAACATAAACCTCTATTACAACTAAAATATGGAGAAGGCTCACCATTGATCATAACTGCAAAAGATGTCAAGCTAATACAAGCCATAATCCAGTTGGCGACTTCTACAATAAGCTCAATATTAATGAGCATGAATTTGATGAATGACCAATCCACCCAATCATAGGCTTTCACTAAATCCATTCTAAGGATGAAATATTCCATGTGCTTTGATTTAACCAAGTGTAGGCATTCCTGAGTAATCCCAACAACATCTAAAATCTTCCTAGAAGCTAAAAAGTTGAACTATTCAGATTAAATATGATTCTCCAATATAGTTTTAACTCTCTTCGAGATTATCTTAGTGATAATTTGATATATCAAGTTGCAAAGCGAAATGGGAATGTAGTCATTGAAATCAAAGGGTCTATCCTTTTAGGAATCAAGGTAATGAGCGTAGTGTTGAGGTTCTTAGGGATGAGCTCCCTCTTTCGTGGTTCTTTAATAGCACCTAGGAGTCCATCACCCATCAGACCAAAGAACTGGATGAAGCATTCAACCATCCAGCCATAAGAGCCTAGACTCTTGTCTTTGGAAAATCATTTTAGAACCTCCTGGATCTCTGTCAAATCTATCCTTTACATTTAAACTCTCCTCTAGAGTGAAAAATATCTGATAAATATTTAGAACTCTTAAATGTTCCCTCATATTACTAACCCAATTCTGCTTATAAATATTCCAAAAGTGATCGACTGCTTCCACCTGAAGATCACATTTCTCGATCACTCGGGATTCGTCCCCATTTCTCAATTCCTAGATGGAGTTGTTATTTCTACATTGCAATGCAAACTTCTGAAGAATCTTGGTGTTGGAGTCTCCCTCCTAGTTCCATAAAGCACATCTTTTTAAGTCTCCAAGTAGACTCTAGTTGATCCAGAATTTTAGACTTATTTTTCCCCAAGGAAAGTGGATTTGATTTTTTATCAGGAAAGAAGAGGTGATCATTAATTAAATTATCCAACTCCTCCAATTTCCTTTCAGTCTCAACAAGCTCTTTAATATTGGATTTCTTCTTCAATATTTCCCATTTTATAACTTCTCCCCATAATAGGTTTAGTTTCTTAACAAAATGTTGCATAGGAGAGGAGATTTGTAGCTCAGCATAAGTGGACCAAAAATTATCCACTATCTGGAAGAATTCTTGTTCCCCCAACCAAGTTTGTTTGAATTTAAAAGGATAATGAGAGGGCTTTGATTCATAGTCCATCTAGGGAACAACAACTTTGTGATCAGAAATCCCCATTGGCATGGACCAAGATCTGAAACGTCCAACCTTCAATGTCAATCATTCAATCAATACAAAGTGATCAAGTCTCTTTGCAATACCAACAACCCCCACTCGACCATTTGACCTGGTAGGGGTCATGTAGGAGGGCACAACATCAATAAATTTTGTTTGTTCAAACATATCCGAGAAAAAAAAAATCCAACAGATTAATGACAACTTTTGAACCCCGTACTTCGTAAGCGAAAAAATCATATTCATATCACCCACAACAATGAGAGTAGGATCCTCCAGAATACTTGAATCCACCACACAATCACAAAACTCTCTCCTAGAATTATAAGGACCATAAATATTAGCCATGGATAGGGGTTTCTGCATACCTCGAACCCGCCCCTCAATTAGAATACCTGCACAGGTATAAAATGGATAAAAATCTAAAATGGATAGATCTCATGCCACCAGTAAACCCCATAAAGACCATCAACATTAGTACCACAACACTTCCAACCAGGTTGAAGCTTGAGGAATAGGTCAAAAGCTTTAATCCCATAGGTCGTCTCTTGCAGTAAAAGAATGATCGGTTCAACCTTGTCCAGAACATGTTTTAGGATAGTCTTTTTTGGTGCACTGCCAAGCCCTCTAATATTTAGGGATAATATAATCATTGAGAAACCTCATGAGGGGGGAAACATGCTCTAAGGGCTCTAGAAGTAGCATTAGAAGGAGATGCAAAGGATAATGTAGCTACAACTGATGTCATAGAAGATACTTTAGGATTGACCCAAAGGCTAGGTTCAGTTCCTACTGAGGAAACCTTAGGTTTAGGTTTTTTGCATGTAGTCGCATTATTGAATCTAATTAATGAAATGGGAATGGAAAAGTCCCCCGTATCCCTTTCATCCAACCTCCCAACATAGGTCTCAAGAGGAACTTTAGGATAACCATCCCCCTCATAATTAGGAGGTAACCCATGGACCTAAAAACTTTCCTTACCTAACAATGAAGAGGTTAAAAAAATATTTAGGGGTCCCTTATCCATAGTAGGAACACCCTCATCAATAATCGCAAGATCAATATTAAACCCAAATTTGTCAATAAAAAATACAATAGAGTCCTCTCTACCATTTTGTGAAACAATTCAAGGATTTTCACCCCAAGATCAGGTCTTGTCTCATTTAGGGGAATTTTATGAGCGTTCCCATTCCCCATGTACCTAGGGAGAGACATAACACCCAAAACCTCATAAACAAAAATAAACTGAATAAGTAGGGGCATAAATATTCTAAACTTACCCATGAACTGGTGTGTCACCATGACATCTAATGGAATGGGAAAAACCACATTAACGCCCACTTCCACCAATTCCTCCAGAGAAGACATCTCTTCAGAGTTAGAAACAATGCCTTGGGCGCATTTTTATCTCATGTGACTAGTCTTATGACAACAGAAGCAGCAAAACGGCACCCACCAATAGTCTAATCACTGAGTGAAGCACCCCGCTTCCCATTGTACATCTACCGACTCGAGCAACCCCTTCAAATATCAATATCAACTAGAATTTTGGGCTATCTGTGATCATGTGTCATGAGGGTGCATTCCTTAAAGTGGAAGTAAATCCACCCGTTCACAAGCATGGAAACCCTTCGATTATGGTTTATCAGAGGCTTCCACTCCTGCATAATACATGCCATAATCACAGATTTATACACCTTAATATACTATGACATATCCGGTAACTCTTTGTATGGTAAACCTTGCACCATGTCCATCGTAACGTCCTTACCTATAACGCAAAGGGCACTTCCTTTTATCGCTTGCTCAGACTTAACCCTTTCATGAACCCTCTCCTTATCATCACTTAGGTGCACTCGATGAGAACGTGCTTTTTTTATTAGAGCATCCAACACCTCACCCCTTGAGTTAGGGTAAAAATATCTTGCAACAACAAGTAGATTACCTGGAAAGACACAAGAATTAGAAACAAAAGGCGAATAAACAATATAAGAATGAGGGTTTCCCAAAACCCTATTTATTTCCCTTCCAACTCGATGCTAGAGATCCATTTGCAATGGCGTTCCACTCTTTAACTTGATGAATACTACTGTCTAGTAAGCCCCCACAATGATTTTGGACAAGTGTCTTCAAGATCATCGACGACTGTCTCAAGTCAATGACCCCCAATGGTACCCCAATCACCATCAGACCTAGGAAACCACTAAAAATGGAGAAAGAAGATAGACCACACCAAAATTTAAAAAAAAAACAATAGAAGCCCAACCCTATGCTAATATGACCAGAATAACAGAAAATGACAGAAATAGTTCCCATTGGTTTTACTTGGTTGGTACTAGGCCATCTGGGCAAACGGCTAGACTCCAAGTATGTTATCCACCATGTGGGATAGGGTTACAAGCATTCAGTTAGTTTTTTCGTCCTGCAAATCACCAACTCCATTCCCTCCCTCTCGTCCATGACATGTTACTTGTCTACAAATTTGACCACATAATTAGTTAGTCCAGGTGATTTAGTATAGAAAGTGTATATAATGGATGAAGTAATGTCTTTTCTATTAAAGCGATTAATTATTTTATTATTTTTATATTTCATAGCTATTTTAGATTTAGTTATTGTGTGACATTGCATAATTAGTTAATTTAGGTGATTTAGTATAGAAAGTGTATATAATGGATGAAGTGAAGTGTAAGTTAGTTTAAGTGATTTAGTATAGAAAGTGTATATAATAGATGAAGTGAAGTGTAAGTTATTGTTAACTTGTAATTTTGATGAAATAGATGCTAATTTGTTGTGACATTTATGTTGAAGTTAAAAAATTGAAATAATTAATACATTTATTATTTTTTTGAAAAATATGTTTTTATATTGACATGGTATAAGAAATGTATTAATTTAATTTAATTTTAAAATTAAAAATAAAAAATAAAAATGTATTTCAACGTTATATTAAGTTAAAAATTAATAATTAACTCACAAAAAAGCATGTTATAAAGTACAATTTGAATTTTGAGTAAAAGAAGATAGCTACTTTTTTTTCAACCAATCAAAACTATATCCAATTGTTGGCTTTTCTTCCTCTCTTTGGACCTAGGTTCAGTCCCTTCTGCTTAGTGCAACAAATCCCAATATATCGTTTTGATAGTGAAAAGCCTAGTCGACAACACCTGTGACGCAAATGCAGTCTCACCCGAGATATATTTCTATGGGTAACTGCCAGAACCAAGTTTCCACAGTTGGGTGCGGGATTTACAGTCCCTTAGTCATTTACCAAGGTGCTCAACCAGATCCAATGGGTGTATTACTTATTCTTACTATAAATAGTTAGATCTCAACACAAATTTTCCTTTGCAACTAATATAACAATAACCCCGGTGCAACATAAATGGATTCAACTATAACAATGGGACTGATATGCATCTATTCATTCATAAGCAAATATATAAGCATTCATTCAAAGCAAGATCTATACAGGTGACTCAAACACGTTCAACATTCACACATATACATAGAATCTAACGTGGAAATCCATCTAGGAAAAACCACAAAGGTGCTCTTCATCTGGAATGAGAAATATATGCAACTTATGTCTGTGCACTAAGCTGCAGACTATGTTCTAGATCTTCTTCTTTATATACACAAACTCTTTATCTACTCTCATGATCTCATATCTTCTATCTTTGATCATTCTCTACTAGACTATACTACTGATTTGCTACTTTCTATGTTTCCAGCCGCACTTCATCCTCGATCTTTTGCAATTGCTCCACAAGTTCGAAACTGACATGTTTCAGCATTAATTTCTTGACTAATACAACTGCTTCTTGCACCTTCTGATGTATAGGCTGAATTATGTCTGTAACTCTTTCAGCCGCAGCCTACAGCTCTTCAACCTTATCTGTGTATTGTTGTTGTTGTGTGAGCAGCATTGTGACTTGTTGTTGCAGTTTTTTCATCTATGCTTCCTTAGCCATTTTTCTGCTAAGGTCAGTTTCTTCATTGCACTCTTCATATGGTTCACATCTTCTTCAACCGTGTGCAACGCTTCTGTGAAATTTTATAACTCTGCATCATCTATGAGCGCTACCCAATCCTAAGAGACTTGGTCGACGACTTTAGAACAAATTGCTTTTTCCTCTTTTATCTTCTTCACAACTTTGATTGTTGCTTTCCTTCTTTATTCTATGTTTTTTCAAGCTTCTGCTACTACTTTGTTCTTTCTTATATCGGATAAAGTTACTGTTTCAGAGCAGTAGGATGGATGAGATGGGAAATCTCATCAACATCACTGATTCTCCTTGTCTACATCTCTAGATTCAGTTGCCAACTCATCCCAGGTTTTTCCTTCCTCCTCTTCAGGATATTCCTCTTCATTATCATTGAATGAGTATACAACATCAGTATAAACCTTATAGATCACAACAGTCGAAAAGATAACTCAATTTCTAGGCTTTTCCTTTGCTCTACTACTGGTTAAGTCCTCCATCTCATCGATGCCTTACCTTCCCTCACTAAATTCTGCCAGTTCCTCTTTTTCTTGAAAGCATCATCACCTAGTATGTTTTGAGATTTTTGTAGAGATGATGGTGATGATGGTGTCCTTTGTATCTGTTTTCCATTATCCGAACACTATTTTGGACCAGCAGGCTCTAGCAATGGATACTATGCACTCTAGAGAATTGTTCTGCAACTATATCTGGAAGCTTCAGTGGGATGTCCTTTGGCTCTTGAATTCTAGCCATTGCTTCTTCATTCTTTCTCATCAATGTTGAGACCATCTTGCTCTTGTTGGAACCAGAATGCTTCCATATTGTCGACCCTAGTAGGACGATTCAATGGGTTAGGGCATGGAGCACTAGAACTAGCTCAGCTTCCAATCGCCTCCCTTCTTGCGGTGGAACATATCCAACAACATTTTCCTCAACCATGACAAGTATCACGACTTCAATCACGGAGCCCATGAAGGAAATGATGGTAAAAATAAAAGTAACCATACATCTGTAACAAGTTTACTTCATCCTTTGGTGTTGCAACCAGCAACTCGTTGTTGCAATGTATCAGACTTAGTTGAAAGTGAGGGAAAATAGGGGAAATACCTGGCCGCTAAGTCTAGCAAGTCTTCACATGTGTAGCCATCAAATGGAATAATGACAACACAACCCATCATGTGGGTCACCTTTCCGAGTCATCATGTGGACACTGCCAACTGAGCCGCTCCTTTACGCTATGACATCATTATAATTATGACCGAAGTGACTTTTTTTAAAATACGCCGTCAAATTCTCTCGATATTTCCAAATTAATGACAGATAGTTGTCATGTTAGCAAGTCTCTTCAGTCTTGTGCCAGCATCATGTCACTTGTGACCTGGTTCTTTCATTTAGAAGAGTCCCTTTCTTATGTGACTCACTAAGTGTATTTGTGCTATCCTCTTGTTTTCTTCATCAAACCTCAAGTATGTGAAACTTTACTCTTCTCTGCGACAGACTAGCAGTCTACGACCATAAATTTTGGCTCATTTCTCTTTCTTTTCCATTTTTTCTCTTTTTCTCTCTTTTTCTCCTTTTTTTTTATGTGACCAAGTTTCAACTATCATAATATGGTTTCAGTCGACTTCCATTGATGAGTCCTCTAACCTTTGTCCCAACTACTTTTTCTAGCTTCATTGCTCCTCCATCGGTGATTTCTTTGACAACATATGGTCCTAATCAATGTGTTTTCATCTTTCCTCGATGGTTGAAAATTTTGTTGTCATACGAAAGAACAAGTCCTCCAACTTGAAACTGCTTTCTCTTAATGTGTCGATCATTCCATACCTTTTGTCTTTGTTTTTCTCCATTTTGGTGAAAACCTGCAACAAAACATTCTTCCTCCAACTGTACCAGTTGAAGTAACTTGTCTTCCACAACATCAACATCTATCACTTTAGTAATCACAACAACTCTTAAGCTCAGTACAATGTACTCCATAGGCATGACAACTTCTTGGCCATGCACCAACCAAAATGGAGTCTGACCCTTCAACTTCATGCACGTCATGCGATATGCTCATAATACTGCAGAAATATTCTGGTCCCAGTCATCTCTTCGTGCATTACAAACCTTTGTCAAATTTTTTTCCAAAATCTTGTTGAATGCTTCGACAACTCCATTTGCTTGAGGATGATATGGTGTTGTCCTTCTATGTTGGATCTGAAATTCCTCTGTTAGTTCTTCAATCAATTGATTACCAAAATGTGTACCTTGATCATTGATTAAAATCTTTGGGCACCCAAACCTTGTCACAACATTTTCAAATAGAAACATCATAGTATTTGCAGTAGTACAATCCCTTATGGGCGTTGCTTCTTCCCATTTGGTAAAGTAATTAGTCACAGTAATAATATATCATTCTCTCATGTGCTTTCTTTCCACACTGATAGGTCCTACAAAATCAAATACCCAGTTATCAAATGCATGTAGTGTTATCTATAGTACTAATGGAATTTCATCTCTTTGGGAAGGCTTCTCAGTTCTTTGACAGACATCACAGCTGTGACAATAATCCCGAGCGTCTGCATGCATGGTGGGCCTCCATAATCCTGCTTGCAAAATCTTGTGCACCATATATTTTCCTACATATTGACCTCCTACGACACTAGCATGTGCCTCATTTAATATCGTTGTGTGCTCGTGATCCAAAATTCAACGACGAAGTATCTCATCAATACCCATTTTATACAAGTGTCCAACGATAAACTAGAAACTTGCGACTCACACCACCTACTACTTATTAAGCGCAGTGGTAAATTCACTTGGTGCATAAACCGTACTCGAAAAATGTATGATATCTTTATGTTGATCTTCAAATATGGTTATCACAAACAATTGTGCATCGGGAACATTATCTTCCAGACTAGTAAGTTCTTCTCCACTTTCAATCCTTGAAAGATGGTCTGGTCCCAAATTCAACTAACTGGGTTTAACAATTATCTCAAAATCAAATTCCTGGAAGAGGAAAAGCCACCGACAAATCTCCCCCCCCAACACAGGCTTGTTGACCAAGTCACTTTTAATGCAAAATGGTCAGTGTACATCTTAAAATGTCCACCTAGTAAATAATGTCTAAACTTCTACAACGCATATACCATTGCTATCCCTTCTCTCTCTGTTGGCGTATAATTCTTCTGTGTATTTGATAACTTCTTGCTAGCAAAGGAAATGGGGTGATCAATCGATCCTTCACCAGGTTGCGTTAGTACTATGCCGAGCGCAACAAATGATGCGTCGACATGAACATGGAACTATTTTTCCCAGTTTGGAAACACAAGTATTGTCATAGTATCCATCTTGTTCTTCATCTTGTCTGGACTCTCTTGACATCGGCTGCAACAAGGATTTCTTTAAATATATTCTCCTTCATTATTTGTAGCACAACATCAATTGTTGGGTGCTCACTTGCAAAGTCAAATGTATGGGTGAATCTTGTAGCTAACTCTTCCCACTCGAGTGTTCCTTATTGTAGCTCCACTGATGTATACCAATTCCTTGGTACCATCTCCGATGTATGTATGAATCGATGAACCCATTCTTGTCGTGGATACTCTGCCATGTCATGCGACAATGTTCAATATGTTCAACAAGATTTGTCAATATTGTATACTTACAACCAGTATAAATTATCTCTTCTCCAAATATAATCTCCCACAATATTCTACACTGTGACCATTCAGAGATAGATTGTTCATGTGTACCCCACCATCTAGCGGGCGTAGCTTTTAGCACAAATTCCAAGGGGGATAGTCGCTGTGATTATGTAACTTTTGCTTCAAATTCCACCAAAAAAGATGCAAGGTTAGGAAAACCTTCATATTTAGGTAGCTTGCTTTCCTTGACTCCATCTCGTCGCACAGATCTTGTAATTCTTGTGCATGTTCACATGGAAACTTTATGCAGTCGGTTCTGTCAATTTTCTAATGTGTCACCTAAATCGAATGTGCAAGATCTTACACTCTGCCAACTCAACTTTCCATCAACTATTGGATTTATATAGTCTCTTGAAGACATTACATTGTATAGCTGATCCAGGTAGTTACCTTAGCCTTCATTATTCACTGGCTCGACATATCTCTTCCCTTCGAGCAGATCAATTAGCGGGACCACCCTTATTTCATAATCTTCAAAGGACAAGATTCTTTTATTAAAATTAATTATGGTTTGATTATATATATCCCAATCAATTCCCAAAAGTGCGGGATATGGGTTTGTGTCATCAATAATGTTGATCACTTCAAATTCTACATACATCCTCATGCCTTCTACTTCAACATGTACTTGAGTCAGTCTACCAATAGGTAGAACCTTCGACTGATTCACAATCCTTAGCTAAATGGGAGACTAATACAGTCATGGATTATTCATGCTCTTCCATGTCTGTCTTGTCAATATATTGGCATCTAAGCTCAAATCTAAAATGATATGATTCATATCATAATCCCCTATCTGCACAGTCATTCGGAGTTCACGGCCAGTTTTTAATCTTTTCCTGACATGATTAACTCTTTTTTCAAGTCGTAGGTATTCTAGAGTTTCTTCTATGAGTGTTGTCAATTTTGTGACATCATCTCTATCATGGATTAGTGCTAAAAAACTTTTGAAAAATTCTTTAAGCTTACTAACCTTTTTCATTGGCTGCTTCCTAAGTAATTGTTCAAATATTTCAGGAATCGCCTTTACTTGTCCAGATTCCAATGGTTGATTGGTATCAACAAACTCTAGTCACACATCCAAGAATACTTCCTTCTCCCTCTAGACGTCTAATGGGGCCTTCTTTTGTGCCGCGGTTCACACCTGTTATTATCCATGTTGTTTATTTTGGTCTACTCCTATCCTCCTATCACAACACCTCCTCTTGTAACAACAACAATATTTGGTTCCCTTGGCTCAGTAGAAATAATATGAATGTTTTGTTTGGGGTTGGGGTTCTAAATATGTGCACGATTGGGATTTCTCACAGTTCAAGCCTACCATTTCGCAATCAATTGTGTGCATTTTTTGAAAGTGTAATCAAATGCTTTACAATACATACATGTCTTCACAGGACTTTGGAAATATCGAGAAAAGTTTCCTGGTTGTCCATAGTTATCACATATGACTTGGCCTCTTCCTAAACCAAATCTTCCTCCTCCTTGTTGTTGTCGTCAGCCTCGAAAATTTCCACCCCCCCTTGGATAAGGGTATTGTTGCTATGGAGGATACCGATTTTGTTAATATTGTGGTTGTTGAAATTATGGTGGTGGATATTGAGCAGGCTGATAACAAGGATGCGCTCATTCGTCTTGCATCTGCTCATCATTGTTCATCAAGTAGGTATCTACAATATTTTCTTGCATCAACTTAAGTGCTTTGTAGTCTTTCTTATTGTGTTCTGCTGATTTACAAAATTTATAGTACAAAATACCTCATGTACTTTCAATCTTCTCTAAATACAAACATTCTTTTGACTTATGGCCTCTAGTATGACATATTCTCCACTAAGGCATCCCTTGGGTGTTTATCGGGTTCGGAGCTCCTGCTGCGACATAATTCATGAGAGCTGGGAAATTGTCCTTTTGGTGTCCGTTTGTTCTACACCTTGTACACCACAATTATTCTTGAACTTCCTTTCCTTTCTTGATATCCTAGAGCTGCACTGTAAGATTCGCCAATTGTTATTGAATCTACATCATTCCTGCATCGGTTTCTCCAATCAATGAGGATTTTAACTTCATTTCTATTTCCAAAGCTTCTTCCTGCGACACAATATTTGGTTGCATCAATGGGATCCTAATGTGCGACAACAAGGTAGAAATTAACCATTCCCTATGTTGTACATCTGACATCTGGAAGCTCACTTTGTCCATTAATGGCTTGAATCTCTAGTCAAAGTCCCAAACAGACTTTGTGCATATCTGGTTGATTTCTTTGATCTCAATAATGAATTGTGACTCATACTTTGGCTTTCTAAACTCATCTATCCATTCCCACTCGAATCTGGTTGAGCATTTTGTGTGCAACTCTTACCGGCATTATATAAAATTTCATTTACTAGTCTAGCGCATGACCTCGCAGAGTCGTCATCATCTATTCTTTATTTATGTTCCCATCCTGGATCTGCCACATAGTCCATATGGCTTCACATAGAAACCAATGTTGCTCTGGGTCTTCTAACCCATTCCATTGAATATTGGCAACTTAATATTGATCCCAGCCATTGTATTAACTACTGGTATGTTTGGAACAAAATTTTGACTAGGTGGATTCCCTTGTCCTATATTTACAGTGTTAGTACTACTTGTATTTACAAATCCTCTTGGAGATAAGTCTCTAGATCTTACCTCTGGTGATGTGCGTAGTGTTGTAGGCATGCCGTACATGCGTTCTGTATCTGTAGCTTTAGTTGATTCTTCTAATTCTTCTTCTCCTTCGGATATCGTCTTATATTCTTCTTCTTTGTCGCAAGACCCTTCTCCCAAGTACGACGGAAGCTCATAGTCTTCTTCTTCTCAGGTCATGTTGCAGCTCCCTCTTTCTATCAGAGTCTTTATTCACTTTCCTGACTGGAATCTTCTTCCACTTCTTAAACAACCAACCTCTAATTCAATTCCACTATCTCCAGGGAACATCTGAACTTAGTTTGCACCATTTTTCATGCAGTTATGTTGTGACATACCCACCCTTTTGTGCAAAACTTCCAACTTGTCACATTCATAGGATACCTTTTTCACATACAAGCATTTTTATCCATGTCTTTAAAGATGACAAATATCTTCCACAAGGTCATTGGAAAAATTTCGCTCCACCTCACTATATGAGGTTATTGTGTCAGCAACAAACTCAGTAATGTATCCTCCAAAATATTGTCTACCTAAAAATATATATCCCTCGACACAGGGTTTCTCACACTTTTCAGTCGCTCAATCAATTGAGGATTCCACTCCATCGATTCTCCTCCTTGGAAGTTTCTTTGTTGGGTTGCCAACTTAAAAAAACCACTCATGCAACACAATAGGAAACTCATAAAAGAAAATATCATGGATATATGTATAGAGGTAGCGGCCCAACCACTCTATTGGGTTCCACCAAAATCCTTTTCTTTCTTCTTGTGCAAATTCTAATGCTTTGAAATCCACCCAATACTGGGTTTCAGGATTTGTTGGTTCCCACAATATATCCCTCACCGAAATGATTCAGGTCCTGGAAACGAAACCATTTGTTGGATTTTCTTCCTCTCTTTGGACCCAAGTTGAGTCCCTTCCACTTAGCACAACAAAGACCAAGATATTGCCCCAACATAGAAAATCCCAGTTTGCAACACCTACGATGTAGATGCGGTCTCACCCGGGATATCTTTCTATGGGTAACTGCCATAACCAAGTTTTTGCAGTTGGGTGGGGGATTTCCATTCCCTTGATCATTTACCAAGGTGCTCAAGCAAAGCCCATGGGTGGATTACTTATGCTTATTATAAACAGTTAGACCTCAACACAAATTTTATTCTACAACTAATAACAACAACCCTGGTGCAGCATAAATGTGGTCAACTTATAACAATGCAACTGATATGCATCTATTCATCATAAGAAAATATATAAGAATTCATTCAAAGCAACATCTATACAAGTGACTCAAACATGTTCAACATTCACACATATACACAGAATCTAACGTGGAAACCCATCTGAGAAAAACCAAAAAGGTGCTCTTCATCTGGCATGGGAAATATATGCACCTTCTGTCTGCACACTAAACTGCATACTATGTTCTAGATATTCTTCTTTATCTACATAGAATATTTCTCTCCTCTCATGCTCTCGTATCTTCTATCTATGGTCTTTCTTTACTAGACTCTACTACTAATCCGCACACATACTGGATCAACTCAGTCTCCTCTACACCCCTGCGCACTCAGTTGTGGGTTGGGTTCTTCAACTCAATGCACTTATCAAAGAAACAAAGACACTCACGGTCATACCTAAAGCTAACAAACACTAAAGAGCTAACATCTCTCAGAGGCTAACACTCTAATAGTGGAGAAGCTAACCTCCATACAGCTTGGGTTCCTCCTTTTATAGACTCTTTGCATGTCTCTATCTCAACCGACTTCATATAGTTATCCTAACAGATTTACTTTCCTATTCTAACGATGCATGACAATAGGCACTAACGACTTGACTTAAAAAGATACCTTGGTATGTGTGACTTCCGTCGGCTCTAGATGACCTAGTACCCACGATCCTTCTGACCTTCCACTTTCTAACTATTGCGTCGCTTCATGCCTTCTGGAATGGCTCCACTACGCCTCATTCTTTCTCTGTCGTGTCCTTTCCTTCTATCACAAATATTCCTTCTTTCATGGCTTTAGCAGTTTCCTCTTGACCTGCCTCTTTCCTTAATTCCTTATTCTTTATCTACCTTTGTCACACCTCCTTTTCCTTCTTCTTCTTCCCGTCGGTGCCTCTGTCGTAGCTCCTTTTCCTTCTTCTGCCTTAGCTCTTCTCCATACTTAGGAATAATTCTAAGTGAATTATGCTTTCCTTTCCCTAGGCCCAACACTAATTGGCAACAATAATATGTATATATTAAAGTAATTTCAAAGATAAACATCTTTTTCAACATAAAAAACCTATATATTCTATATTCTATTAAGAGTCGATATATAAATGTACATCATCATCTCTAAACTAATAGTTCAAACCATCATTTATTACATTGAAGTCGCTACAGAGAATTAGACTATCCACAGATCTCTACAGAGTATGGTTCAACAACAAAACAAAATTATTCCCTTTAGCAAGGATTCAATCCAAATACAAAACGAGAAAACATAGACTTAATTGACTTCTCCAAATCGACAATTCATACCATCCTCCAACATAGTCGTTATAGAGAAATAAACTATCCACAAATCTCCTCCATAAAATAATTCATCTCCAGGGACAGTTTCTCTCATTAATGAACAGGTGATCCGAGTACAAAAATGGAAAAAGGTGAGGCATGAATAACCTCATGTCATAAAGGAAAATAGGAAATGTACTCCCCATGCATAATTTCCATCCCAAGGATAACTAAAGTAGGATCAAATAGAAAGATCCCTCACACCATAGAAAACATATTACCATGCCAAAGAAAACACCATCGGCCACAGGGAAAAATTGACCCTCAAGCCTTACACTAAATTAAATATGAGAGCTAGCATGTATGAGTTCATACAACCAACCCATGAGTGTCCACCAAAGGACCTACAAGATAAATATCTCCTACTTGAAAGTATCATAAAAAATGGCACATAGATCATAATATAAGACTGCAAGAAAAAAGAAGAAGGATAATTTCCAAATATATGCCCTGTGATGTGAATGTAACCAGGGATCCATCAAATGTAGCCTTAGTAATCTTGTATGGATCCCATGAGAATTTGAGAATTTTCCAAAAGTTCTTCATATGCCAATATCCCTTCTTCGAGCCCAATGGACTCCTTAGACAAACCATTCACTTCCCAGCTAAACTCTCTATAAATGTGTTGATAGGAGAACTCCTAAAATACTTCTTCCATTATATTTACTCTCCCCATCCATCCTTCTAGATTAAGAACCAAGAGGGAAGTTTTTCCCAATCTCCAATTGATGATGACCATAGAGTCACCTGCCAATTGTGGACCTAATTGAATTCTTGTAGGCTACAATTTTCAAGACATCCTAGAGTGTCAGGAGTTCATCCTTGGTATCGGTTCCCAATCCCCCTCCCATATTTAGCTTGATTTGAGGAGTACGATTTAACTCCAGGAATACCCAAATGTCATACCTACCTTTTGAGCCCTGACAAGCCCCATTAAAAAATCCAATAGGATTGTCCTCTATGACAACTGGATTGATAATAATTTTGAATGGTGTATTCCTATCTTTTGACTGCCCCTCAGCAAATATGCCTAGTCTCCTTTGAGAAACCCATTTAATACTGGGTGTTTTCCCTTAAAAAATCATTTGGTTTCTATGGATCCAAATACTCCAACAAAAGTTGCTTGGAAACTCTTTAAAATACCCCTTACGTTCCTTCTCAACCCATCTTTGCAGGATACTTACTAATGTCTCTAAGAACCAAGGTCCTTTGAATCCCAACACGTTTTTCCATACATATCAACAATTTTTTAACAAATGAGCAGTGAACACATAGGTGATTAATACATTCGCCTTCAACTATACAGAGTACACATATACCTAGACCCATGCCCCCTCTTTTCAAGAGATTGTTCCATGTTAATATCCTTTCTGTTAATTCCAACCAAAAAATAATTTGATTTTAAGAGGAGATTTCCACTTTCATATTTCATTTTTCCACCAACAAGATTCATCCTCCAATTCTAAAAAATTAAGAGATTGATATGCCAATTTTGCCACCACTTGACCATTTGAATTGTTCCACACCCAAGCTAGAGACTCCTCCCCCTTTCCAATAGTAATTCATGAACTATTTAAGGATTTAACACATATTGATTCCATTCTTTTGCCGCTAGTCCAACCAATCCAAGAGAAACACCAAATTTCCATCTCTAATTGTTTCCCCCACCATCAGGATCACAAGACACTTGTTCCAGTGTCTCAATACCACTAGTCAATAGTGTTTCCAACAATTCTCCCAATAACTGAAATTGTGTTGGTCCCCCAACCCATGTATATCATCCAACCCAAAAATTCAACCCATCCTGTATCCTACATGCCAACCAAATCCCTATAACCAAGAAATATTTACATAATACTATCCAAAAGTTTGAGGCATTGGTCACTAACTTGGCCTCAGTCTAATCCAATCCTCAACCAACATCCCCTTAAGATATTTACCTACATCAACCTGCTCTGCAATCAAGAATCGGTTAAGTACCTCCAAAGACCTTTTACTACAAGTTCCATATTAAACTTGTGTATGTTCATAAGTCCTCATCCCCCATCTAATTTGGGTTGAGCCTTCTTCCCTATACAAAGAAATTTAAAATAATTTTGTATAATTTTTCTTGGGATGGACTTAGGAACCTTTGCCAAGGCTAACTAGTAAATTGGGATGCATTCCAAAACCGATTTGACTAAATCCAATTTGCGTGCCAAAGTTATCCATTTGAGACACCAATTCCAATCCTTTTCTCTAGGTTTTTAATCATCCATTACCAATACTCTTTGTTATAATTGTTTGGTTTTAGTGAAAACCCCAAAGACCTGAAACCTCCCTATAGTTAACCCATCTGATAAGGCACTAGTTCCTGAAGTCTATGGCACATATGAGCACTAATACCATTTTGAAATAACATTGACCTCTCTGAGCTAATAACCATTCCAGAGGCTTTGCAAAAGAGGTATAAAATGAAATGGGAATGTTCCCATTCCTATACCAAGCCTCACCCAAAAATAAGAACATCGTCCACAAATAAAGAGTGCGGCAACACATGATTTGGTGAAACCCTAACTCCAATGATTCGTCCTTCTAATATCCTTTTGTTAATTAAAAGGTTGATCCCCTCCACCATAAGTAAAAATAGTAACGGGGAGAGGGGAACCTTGCCTTAATTCCTTCTAACTTTGAAAAAACCCATTGGGGCTTCATTTACCAAAACTGCAAAATTAATCGAAGTCACTCACGCCATAATCCATCTAGCTAGTGACCTCCATACCTAGCCCAATCCACTATGTCACAGGGTTACCAAATCTAGTTTTAAGAGGACTGCTTCTAGTCTCTTCATCTTGATGGAGTGCATCCCCTCCTTTGCCACCCCACCTCATCTAAAACCTACCTATTATGAAGAAACCAAATTGTTCTTTGGAAACAAATTTGGACAAATAAGCCTTGATCCTTGTTGCAATGATCTTGAATATTACTTTGTAAACTAGGTTGCACAATGAGATGGGCATGTACTCATTAAAGGATATGGGCTTCGACTTCTTGGGAATTAAGTAAATGAAAGTAGACTTCAAGGCCCCTATGACTCTACCCGAGGTTAAGGATTTTTTCACCATAGCCAATAAATCTAGCTCTATAATCATATACTTCTTTATAAAAAAAATAAAAAAATATTTGGAATCACACATTTAACATGAGAACAAATTTAATTAAGAATCAAACCACATAATAATGTAAATAACTAATCATAACAAATTAAAGCTCACTACTTATAATCATAGTTTAAAGACTTGTTTTAATAAGTGAATAAATAACAAAATCATATAAATTAACATTAAACCACATACATTATTATATAAATTCATGTTAAATATTTAATAAAAATAAATAATAATAATTTATTTTTTAAGTTCACTATCAAGATAAATATCAAATTGATATATAAGAATCATTTATATGTGAAACAAGGGACCCTTTATTGGATTTGTTAGG
Source organism: Pseudotsuga menziesii (assembly GCA_001517045.1). Classification (NCBI taxonomy): domain Eukaryota; kingdom Viridiplantae; phylum Streptophyta; class Pinopsida; order Pinales; family Pinaceae; genus Pseudotsuga; species Pseudotsuga menziesii. The sequence goes on from LPNX010413217.1 coordinate 19,761, forward strand.
GACCCTTTATTGGATTTGTTATGTTGGATGATGGAAGGGTATTTTATGTTCAACTCAAATAGGAAAGATTGGAGTTTGTTATTTGGATGTGAGAGTTTATTGGGCTAAGTTAGAATATCTATGTAAGAAAGTTGTTAAGTTTTTTTTTTTTTTTGATTGTTTATATGATGAGAAAGCATGGATAGAAGGGAGGACTTATGTAACTTTGATTTCTTTTTTAATAACAAGTTACATATGCTTTTTTTTATTGAAAAAAAGAAAAAGAAAAAAAGAACCCTTTATTACTAAGTATTTGATAAATAAACACAATTATCAATTTTATCTTTAAAACTTATAAATCACATATCTTTAAAGTGACTTTTTAATTTTAAAGGTTTGTAAACAGAATATATTTTAAGTCAATTTAAATAATAATAATAATAATAAAAATGTTAAATTCAATTGTTTTATGATTTGTATACATATATAATTAGATAAAGATATACAATTTTCTTTATTATTTTTTTATGAAAGAAAAAGTTAAAAACTAATTATTTAATAATCATTGTAATTAAAAGTTTAAAAGGCCCACGAGGTGTATAATAGACGGTGAATGGGTGTACTGTTAAGGCACTCCTTGTGTTAGGTCACCAATCCAAAGCTCCGTGAGTACTAGCTTACCAAAAAAAAATTTATGTAAGCTAGCATTTCTATACTAAATTACTAAAAAAAATATAGTGTACAAAACAAGAGCACCCTGTCACATGAGAAACCAGGTTAGTCATTGGTGAAACTCAAATAGGTTATAGGAGAATCATACAAAAAACAAGAAGATGAGTCCAAAGAGGGGAAGTTTGATCTACATAGAAAAGCCACAACATTCCCCTCTCTCTTGGAAAATTTAAGCATACCTACCTTCATAAAGTAACTATAACAAAATTGAAGAAATAGTTCAGCTAAGAATCAAGCTTTGAGTTGATGTTGTTGATATCATCGTGGATGGTAGCCACTACCAACTTGAATCTCACCTAGTTCTAGTCTTTTCCATAAAGAGGATGCCAAGAAGAAGCTTCAAAACCCAATAAGGCTCCAAATTGTGACATGCTTCCTCTGCATTATTTTCCATTTCTTGGTACTGGAAGTTTGCGAGGAGGATGACTTCAACTTGTTCAATTCCATTCCTAATATGCCATGGCATGTCCTAGATAAAGCACCTTTCAACTAGTGTTGACACACTCCTCCTCCTCTTTTGCACCTAGATTGTTGTTGGAGCATGTTCCCCTAACTGCCCTGCAATTGTGTGCTATAATGAAGTCGCCTTGTATGCGTAGAGAGGGAAATGAACAAGGGTCGAGTGCACCTGTAGGCATTCATTTCTTAATCAATCTCTGAAACACAAGAATGAACTGCATACAAGATTGAAGTGAAGGATCTCATCATGGTGCAGGGATCGCAGGTACCAAAACATGCCAATCGCCATGAATGTTGAAGGCCTAGTTGAAATCTCAACTTTGCAAATTGAATGCCCACCACAAGAACACATTAACATTTCTATGTACGAATCAAATCCAACATCAATCCACATGCTCATCCCTTAAGTATGCACGGTCTATTGACCTTGCTAGCACGCCACCTGCCCCTTCCACACACTAAGGTGAAGTGGCAAGACATATCCCCCTTCTCACCTCACTCCAGGAATTAAATTTTAAATTTAAATAACTAATATGAAAATATTTAGTCTTAGACATTCAACAACAGTTCAATAATTTGCATATTTTTATATATCACAAAAATGTGAATATTCAAAATCGTGGATCGTAAGAAAAAAAAAGTATATCATAATATTAATTATAAAAAATTATTTGTTTGTGGATGTTTTCTTGATATTTAATAACTTATTTTGATAAAGATATTAACCTAATTAACAACTTTATTTCATGTTTGCAGTTTACATCACTTAATTATTTAAACTAATTTATCAAAAAAAATTATATAATATATTTTTATATTAAAATTATATTTTAAAATAATATAAATTTTAAACTTTAAAATATTTAATATTTTTAATTTAAATTTAATTATTAAATAAATATTTAAATATAATAACAATAATTTAAATTATATTTATTTTTCTATAAATCCTCATACATTAAAGTGACATATCCATCCAACCTTTTAAAGTTTATTTTTTAAATCAATTCACTTTGCCAATAAAACAATAAACATAGTAAAATCACAAATCCCGATCCCACAGCGAAAATGGAAGTTACATTATCGTTTCTTAGTGTACTTAGCCAATAAATTCCAATTCCAAAGTGAAAGAAACTAGTATATTTATCGGTGCACATAAATTAAAATATTGACTTTTTGTTTTCAAAATTCTAAATCCAGGTTTATAAGTTTGGTTATTCTCTGTATATTAGTCTATTAATTTGAAGATATATATCTTTATATTGATTAATTTATACTTTTATATATATGTGTGTGTGGACTACATAGATAATTCAGATGGTTATGAGGAGTAATAAATGAATATCTAGAATTTACTATGGTTATGATATACATAAAAAGAGAGACATAAAGCTCAACCATCAATAACTTGGAGCTATACAAAGGAACGGAGTAATACTCAATCATTCAATAAAACTATTCAAAATATATTAAGGGAGTGATCTCAAGCATCAATATATTAGAAAATCTTTTTAATAGGAGCTATCAACAATATATGAACCATGAAGTTTACATGTTGAAATTTCAGAAGTCTTAACAATGATTGAACATTGTGGAAACATTCATACTCGCGTTTTAATGTTACCTATAGAATAATTCCTTGTCTATGGTTTGACAAAATTGATCCATGCGTTGAAATGGAATCTGCCCCTCTTGTAGTTCACATACATCTTTTGCTAGAGTGTTCGCTCTCTAATTGTGTTCCTTGGATGTATGCTCACAACTACATGTAGAGAGTTGTTGTTTCAGTTGTAATCCTTTGTTAAGCAAAGTGTGAGAGCCTCAAATTTGTGTAAATTGTTGATTCATTTATCCAGTTTATCACCAACAGTGAATTCGAGAAAACATTTAGATCGGTGATATTGTTTTCCAAATCCAATGAGAGGGTTGTAACTAAACTAAGAAGTTCTAAAAATTGTTGGATTTTTGTCTTGTACCACTTTTGTAGGTCAGTAATTGTTCATTGTATATAATGTATCCACCAGTACCGCAACTTCCCTGATTCCCGTGAGTTGCTCTATGACAAAAACAATGACAAAGGGTGTGATCAAATATATGGTTTTTGAGAATTCGGGGAGATTTTTGTTTCAATTTGAAAAATTCCTTGGGTAGGGAGTATTTTAAACGATATACAACAGTGAGTGGAGATGCAGTGATTCCAGAGAAAATCGCTTAATTTATCATAATCTAGATAAACTGGCATATATGTAGAGGGAGAGATGGGAGGTTTTTTTCTTTTGATTTTGTGAACTAGCCTTTATAGGTCATTAAGAAAAAGATCCCATATCACTCTGGATATGTCCCCTGATGATCAAGCTATTCTCTAGACCTATTTGGTGAATTGACATGTGACCAATATATGATTTACTATCTCAACTTGTTTGCAACACAAAGGATAACAACTAGGCCCATAGCTGCTCTTTTCTGGAGATTATACCACCTGAGGATTTTGTTTTTAAGCACAAGCCAACAAAAAAATTTGTTTTTGGCAGAGCCTCCAGTTTATGAATTCCTTTCCACTAAGGTGGAATCTTTTCATTTATTTCATAATTTTGTAGAGCTTTATAACCTAAGTTAACTCTGTATTCCCCATCATCTTAATTTGGAGTCCATATCGATTTGTCGGGCTCATCGTTGAGCGAGACGAATGCTCAATTTAATCAAGGATGTATTTATTCCATTGCAAAGTGTGTGCTTGTGAGAGGGAGAGTTTTTTGGCATTATTCCATCCACCATTCCAATCATTTCTATTCTCATATTGAAAAATATTAGTCGAATATTTATATCTTGTATTATGTAGAAAAGTCACTAGATACTACAGATGTAGAACTTCTTGTTATATGCCCAAAATGGGGTCTATTCCAACAAAAATATTTTGACTTTTCCTAGGGTTCCATGCGATATTCTCTTGAATTAATGCACCATTGTTTTGTATCACCTTCAAGAAAAGTCAACCTCTTTACCTTGAGTTATATTATTTCTCAACCAAGATATCAAAGGTTGAGGGGTGATATATTTATGATCCATTCAAGTCTTCTAGATCCCTTTTGTGAAGCTCTTAGTAGCTAATGCTCATGAGAAAAGAAATAGGTGAATCCCCATCCACTACTAGACTTTAGATAACATAGGGCCTTCCATTTGTAAAGGGGAAATATTATCTTCTTATTTTTCTTACACCAAAGATAAGTTGCTACACATATATTTCTTATTTATTTTATAGTACCCTTCGGTATGTATGCCAACGCCATCCAATAAACCGGGATAGCCTCAATAACACTCTTTTATCAAAGTTACTATGCTTGCCAAGGAGATTCACCTATGGAACCAAGACCCAATCCTCTTTTTTCATTCATTAATGAGCCATTACTAGTCAATAAGTCAATTGATTTTAGAAGAAATCCCAAGTATTTGAAACATTTAGAGGATGAGGCTTTAAGGAAAGGAAGGAGTTTATGTAGCAAATTTTTAAGAGACTTCAGAACATGGACGAAGTGGATGGTGGATTTTTTTAGATTGTTTTCCATGCCTATAGAGGGGAAAAGGATTAGGATCCTTGCGATACATTTAGCTTCAGGTAGGGATGCTTTCCCAAATAAGAGGATGTCATCAACAAACATGATGTGCGATAGAGACAAGGAGGCAGTGATATTATTTCCACGTAGAGATACATGTGTTATTTTATGATTCAAATGAAAACTAAGGGCTTCTACAATTATTAGAAAGAGCTAAGGTGAAAGAGGAAAGTCTTGGCACAAAATTCTAGAGGGATTAAAGAAGAAGGACATAGATCCATTGATAAGTATAGCATAAGTGACACTTTGGTATCATTCTTTGATCCAGTTGGCGAAGAGGTGAGGAAAACCTACATTAGTGAGAATAAGATGAAGAAACAACCAATTAACAATATCGAAGGAATTTTAGAGGGCTAGTTTAATCATGAAAGAGGGTTGAGACTTGGACTTGATCAAGTGTAAGGCTTTGTGTGCAAGGCCAATGTCATCATGAATGTTTTATAGTTTAAAAATCAAGTTGTTGTAAAGTGATGTGGGCAGAGAGAATAGGTTTGAGACAAAATGCAATGACTTTGGAAATTAGGAGTGAAATAGGTATGTAATGTTCAAAATTGAGAGGAATAAATGCTTTTGGAATTTTTTCTATAAACATAGACTTGAAGGGCGGGTGGATCTTACCAATAGATAGAGACTCGCCTACCTCTATTGTCAAGTCGTATGCTAGTAGATCCCATAAATACACATAGAACTTTGTTGTCAAACCATCTGAACTAGGTGAATTCCCTTTTTGGAAAACAATAAGATATTTATGAACTTTCTTTTTAGAGATAGGTTCAAGGAGAGTTGTTCCTTATTCCTCAAATATCCATCATTGGAAGAAGAATGATGTAACAAAAATATCTCTTATGTTCTCCTTTGGAGGGTCAATGAACATTGATTTGTAATGAGTAGTAGAAACTTTCGAAATAGATTTAATGTCTCTAAACTCTAAACCATTCTTGTCTTTGACATTCCAAATTGTATTAATAGCCTTCCTGCCCATAGCTTGGTGGTTGAAAAATAGTATTTTGATATCCTTTTGAGAGCCAAAGTGCTTTGGTTTTCATTCTCCCTTTTGCTTCAAGCCAAGCAAGGAGACTAGAATTTTTAGATCCTAGAATTTCCAAGTTTACATTTGTATCATCACTGAAGTGTCCACTTTTCAGTGTATCCAACAATACATTAATTTTCTTTTCAATCTCAATAAGGGTTTTCCTAGAGTCCGAGAAGCTCCTTTTTTACCACTACTTGGTCATTTTTTTAATTCTTAAAAGGTTATCTTGAAATCCTTCATAGTATGTGAATTTGATTCTTTCTTGTAGATCACCCAAATTTCTTGAACCAGTGTCTTGAATTCCTCATTAAGCAATCATTGAGGATTGAATTTGTAAGGAGATGGAGTTTTTTTAGTAGATGTGGAGAGTTAAAGAATGATGACAAATCATCATAATGACCCACTTTCAAATTGGAATATATATATGCATTTGGATCTAGAAGGAGGGACTCGTTTAGTAGGAAACTATCAAGTCTTTTAGAGATATAATCGTCACCAAAATGTTTATCATACCAAGTGGGATTAGTAACAACATGATCAATATTGAAAAGGTGCAACAAGTCAATATGATAGTTAAAGTAACCAACAAGAGGATCCGTTTTGGCTTTAGGGCCCCAAGATTCACTATAGAGCAAAGTAAAATTGAGATCTCCTCCTAAAATGAGGTGTGGGCGGGCTAGGAGAGTAGATTCAAAAGAACCATCCTAAAATGTACATCCATCATGGGAAGGAGCATATACATTTAGGATATCCACAGAGAAATTAAGAGACTTATAAAAGCAGGAATCATACATATAATGTGGGTTGCTTACTAAATATTGAAGAACGAGTGTTCCATTCCATCGAAGGGCTAATCCATGAAAGTTACGCATGACATCAACCATAATAAAGGTCCAATCTGGAAAATATTTTCTCAAAATCCTGTTTGTAGAGACAATGGAGCTCATTGTCTCATGAATAAAAAGAATAGATGGATGGTTTTTTTGAACCAACCATCTGAGGGACGGTTGCTTTGAGGTAATCCCAACACCTCAAATGTTTTGAGATAGCACATTCATTTTAAACCTTGGGAGGGGGATGCTCTACTGAAGGCCCCTTATATCGTAGAATTTCTTCCAACACACATCTCCTTTTTAGCTTCTAATTTTGCAAGATCCATAAAAGATTTCATGCCTCTAATAGAGGGGGCTATAGTCTAATGGGATAGACTTAAGCCTCTAAATTGACTTCCTTCCCCTATTTTCTGAGAGTGAGTATGATAGAGTCTTGATGTAGAATGGTTGGTGTAGGAATTTATGGAGGTGTTTTCTTCAAAGGAAGAAGGATAAGATACCTCCTCAAAATATTCAATATCAATCAATGGGTCATGTGTTGACAGCTGCAAACAGTCCTTTGAGGCACCTAAAACAATGTTTTTCCCCATCATTTGAGGTTGGAATCATATCTTTCTTTCCATGTGAACCCAATATGATGGATTATAGTTCGTTTATCTTAGATTAAAGATTCTATGTGACCCTTGAGAGCTCCTTATTAACCCAAACATATTCATGATGCATAGCTTCCTGAGCATTGTTGATCTCCACTTTATGCCATTTATGTTGTGGAGAGGACATAGATTCCTCTCCAAATTCTGATGGACTCATTTCCAAGTGGATACCAACAATATCATTTGAAGACCTTAGGAATAGACATGATATCTTCAGGTGACAATGAGATTAGCATTGTGTGCAATGAAAATGCACATTCTTATAGTTTAGGGTTTGCATATAGGAATGTTCACCAGATTTGATGAAAATATCATCAGGGAGTCCTTGTGCAATATCCATTTCCATGCAGATAGTGGCTACAAAAGTTTATGATTTTTGCTTAGTCTCCGGGGTGGCTTTCAGAAAAGTGCTCAATGAGTCTCCAATAGATTTGAAGAAATGAGTATTACAGTATTCGATTGGAAGACAAGGAGATTTTACCCATAGGGCTAGGGTATGGATGCATTCTTGAATGGGGTCAAATTTGTCATGCCAATGGAAGAGAGTAAGAGTAGTATTGCCCCAAATCTAGGGTCCTTCCATAGCAAGTTTTAATCATTCTTTCACAAATTTAAAAACAAAAGTTATGTATCCCCTTTCCACAGCATGTGCTAGAGGAGAATACCCTAGAATATGGTTCCACATATGTTGAACCTAGTTCTTCAAGTCCTACTCCTTGAACCTTCTTGCATGAAACCTACTGATTAGGGTGAATTATGTGTAGAAAATTACCTTTTCTTCGAAGATCTATGGATCCATAGTGACCTTCATCTCCTTCAATATCTTAGATATGCAAGTTGATCTTCTTTCCTTCAACGAGGCCACGATTTATGCTTTGTTTTGGCCTTTGGGAGATTGAGGGTTTCAATTGAAAGGGGGGTGAGATGCTGCAGATGAGGAGGATGTGCAGATGAATTGAAAGGGAAATATGGTAAGTGTATCAAGGAGAGTGGTGGATTGTGAGGTGGAGCATGGTTGCAGAAGATGGACCAAGCTAGAGGAGGTATGATTTTATCAAGAGGAGTCGAGGTTGGTAGGGCACCATCATTGTTTGAGATTGCTTTTGTAAAATATTTGAGGAAAGCCGAAGATGAATATGCACCATCATTTTTTGGAATGGAAGTGATGTGCATAGTTGCATGTCCTTTGAGAGCAGAGTCATCATCATCCTGAGTGGGTGGTAGGAAGGAAAAGTAAGCCCTAGGTGATTCCCTTAGGCCTCGTAGAGCGCACTCATCCATCACCCAAAAAAGAATATATGTATATCAATTTTCATTGTTATTTATATATGTTTTGAAATTGTATTTTATAAAAAAGAATTACCTTAATTAATTTATAATATAAAAATATAATGATAATTTATAAGATAATGATAAGTTAAATTTAATTATAATCTATATATTTCAAAATTGTTTTTTTAAAATATTTTTTCTAATAATACATTTTTGGTTAAAATGTATTTTTTTAAAATATTTTTTTCTCAAAATAAACTTTTGGTTAAACAATTAGAAAACAACTTTTTTTAACTAATATAAATAAATTTAACTAAGTATAATAATTATACAAAAAATAGCATTAATTTGGAATTATATATAAATAAATGTATTGAAATTATAATTTAAATGAAAACCAAATAAATGAATATAAATAAATTGAGAAATTTCCTAATAGATGCATAAGAATCAGTTACATTTATTTTGTGATATTTTGAAATCCTAACAATAAATAAGTTTATTCAAATAAAATAAAAATGATAAAATAAAATTCTTACAATTATATTTAGACAAGTATATCTAAGATATTGTTTATTGGATGTAGTTTGGGTGGTTAGAAGGAATGGTTGTTACCCTCTTTACCTAGGTTTAAATCTTGTAAGTGTGTCCATTGGTTGTAGCTTGGGTGGTTGAGAGGAATGAATATAATCCTCTCCACTTAGGTTCAGTTCTTATAAGTGACATGTATGCTCTTGTTGAGCCTCTATGTAATGTATGAGTTATAAATGTTTGTAATCTTCATTCTCTCTTTGAAATATCAAATGTTGTCATATTTTCTATTTAAAAACCAAATAAAAAATAAAAAATTCCTTAACTGTTTCTGATATTTTAAAACCTTAAAATCTCTGATTCTCTCTGAAATGAGTCCTTGCTTAACATGCTTTTCAACTTACACATAGAATGGGTAATCCAAAAAGCAGTCAACAAGTTTGAAATATCAAATGTTGTCATATTTTCTATTAAAAATATATATATATTTAAAATATTATTTAAATAAAAAACCAAATAAAAAAATACAAAATTCCAAAACTATCTTCTCAGGTTTTAAAACCTTAAAATCTCTAATCCTTTCCGAAATCAGTAGCTAACATATGATTTAAATAAAAATCCATTTAGAATTACAAACAATTCAGAAATTCCTTAACTATATCTTCTGATATTTTAAAATCTTAAAATCTCTGATTCTCTCTGAAATGAGTCCCAGCTTAACATGCTTTTCAACTTACGCATGGAATGGGTAATCCAAAAAGCAGTCAACAAGTGTATAACACTCCAAATTTGAACAAAGCACTTCTCAAAACTCCTTTGAAAAAGACATGTGATCCAAGAAAGTTTTGCTTCCACTACACACTAAGAAGCACTTTCAGCACAGCACATCCAGCTATCACGCGCTTTCAAACGGGATCCAACACTTTAATGTGCAAGGTCAGAATCTTGTTTTCTATCAAAAATAATTGCACTGGAGTCCACATCTGTGAGAACAAACTGCCACCTGGAAGGTAAACCGGCACAAACTGGACAGAAGCAGCAGGTTCAGAACTTTTTGTTCTTGTTGAGCTATTCATGCTCTTCAATCGGTATCCAGCACTTAAAAATGCAAGGTCAGAATTTGTTTTTGTAGGAAATTAAATGCAATGGAGTCCACATCAGTGAGATAAAACTGCCACCTGGAAGGTAACCTACCAGAAACTGGACATTAGCAGAAGGTTCAGAACTTGTTGTTCTTGTTGGGTGAGGGCAGGTAATTGTGGCCATGTGCATCTGCTCAGGAGTCTGCGCCATCGACCCTTTCTGCCAAAATCAGAGTTTTTGGATACCTCGGGCTACCTGCCTCTGCCAATACAACAACTGTCATATTTTTTCCTTTTTTATTCGCCTTATCTGTGTGTTTTTGGTGGTGGGGGTAGCCAGCGGTGGGCAGAGATTTCCTCAAGGTCCAGGACTTCAGTTCACCAATTCAGTCCGATGCCCATCAAGGAATGCTTCTCATCAAAGGAAATCTAACATCTGCATCACACGGCTGGGGAGTTTCTATGTTCTGGTATGACAAGATTGGTCTCTTTCATAGATTGTGTTTGGAGTTTCTATGTTCTGGTATGACAAGATTGGTCTCTTTCATAGGTTGTGTTTTTTAATGCCTAGATTATAAGTTTTCGCCCAAGACCTTTCTGTTGGAAATCATATGTGCCCAGTATTTGATCTTTCATGACCCATTACAGTTTTCAGCTCTGGTGCATGGAACATTTGCATTCAGGGAAATAAAGAAACTTGTTTTTTGTTGGTTTGTTTCTATGCATGAAGGGCTGATTACTCTTTTTGTTTCTTTTAAATTTAATAAAATTTATTCAAATCCCGCAGAAGAAAACCTTGGCACTGCAATCAGAAGATCAAGATGGCAATCATGAAGAAAGATCACAAACACCTTGAAAAGCTTGCATGGGAAGATATGGTGGTTGGCTCTAAGAACTTAGGCATTGGACCCCGGATCAGGAAACTGATGGGCTTATTCATGGCATTGATCTGTGTCACCTACGTGATTTATTCTCTCAACCTTCTCCTAAGCAGCTATCCTTGTTCGCAGCACCTTTATTGCAGAATGAACTGTACACAGGCAGAGACCCTCCCCATGGCACTGTTGAATGCACCCACCGAGGTCTCAAACAACAGTCTCAAAGATTCAAACATCACTATCAAGAGCCCGGTGGTGGTTCCCAGTTCTTTTGTTTCATATAGGAATACTGAAACTGATCTGCAGCACATAGTATTTGGAATAGCTGCTTCTGCCAGCTTATGGGATAGGCGAAAGGAGTACACAAAACTATGGTGGAGGCCTAAGGAAACGAGGGGTTTTGTATGGTTAGATGAAAAGGTCAGGCCTAATAAGAATGATAAAAAGGCGGCCCTGGCTTTGCCCCCTCTCAGAATTTCCAGTTCTACATCTCATTTAAAGTATACGAACAAGCAGGGCCATCGTTCGGCGCTTCGGATATCTAGGATTATCTCGGAAACTTTTAGACTGGGACTTCCTGATGTTCACTGGTTTGTTATGGGAGATGATGACACAGTGTTTGTGCTTGAGAATCTGGTGACTATTCTGTCAAAGTATGATCACAGGCAGATGTATTACATTGGCAGCCTATCTGAAAGTCACCTGCAGAATATACACTTTTCATACAATATGGCTTATGGAGGCGGTGGGTTTGCCATCAGCTATCCCTTGGCCAAAGCGTTGGAGTCAATGCAGGATGGTTGCATGCAGAGGTATCCGAGCTTGTTTGCAAGTGATGACAGAATACAAGCTTGCATGGCAGAGTTGGGTATACCATTGACCAAGGAGCCTGGTTTTCACCAAGTAAGTTATGTCCTCTTGTAGTTAGATATGCCTTCTTGTAGGTACATATATATCATTCTTACTCTCTTCAGCACCGGGCCCAAGGGGCTAGATCAACCAGTAGTGGCAATTGCTGGCTATTGGCTAGTTCCATGTCAGTAGGTGCATGGTTCAAATCCTGGGCAAGATCTGGGCAAGATCAATCAGGTACTCTATTTAATATATATATATAAATCTCAACTTTCAGGATCTTGCTTGATATTATTTAGGCATACATTGTTTAGCAACCAGCTGCTTTATTTTTAGAAGGATTGGTGTGTGTGAGATCGCTTCCTCCAATGTGTTGGTAAATCTTTTGGATGAGACACACTACGCTATGCCTATGCCTATTGGTTTGCTAGTGCCATCCATAAAAATCATCATTAGGTTTCCCTGCAAGGCTTTTCAAATTCCTTCAAAGAAACTGAAAAAATAGATTTTTCATGACCTTGCTGAACATCATTCTAGTAATCTATATAGCGTATATATATATATATATATATATATATATATATATATATATATATATCCAACTTTCAGGATCTTGCTTCATATTATTAAGGCATACATTGTTTAGCAGCCAGCTACTTTATTTATCTGAGTTAGAAGGATTGGTGTGTGAGATCGCTTCCTCCAATGTGTTGGTCCATTAGTCTATTCATGATGGATTCTTTACAGGATGGGTTCATCATTCAAGCAATGGATTCCTAACATTCTTTGATATTTGAGACAAATGAAACTGTTATTGTAATCAATTCTGGAGTAATTTAATGTTGGTGCTTAAAATCAGTGTTTTTTTTGTGGGATTATTGTAATCAATTGGATTCCTAACATTCTCTGATATTTGAGACAAATGAAACTGTTATTGTAATCAATTCTGGAGTAATTTAATGTTGGTGCTTAAAATCAGTGTTTTTTTGTGGGATTAGTGTTCTGATCTGTGAATTTTTTGTTGGTCCCATATTCGCAGTATGATGTATATGGTAATCTCTTTGGATTACTTGCTGCACATCCCATCACACCATTGGTAACTCTTCACCATCTGGATGTTGTGGAACCCATCTTTCCTAACCGGACAAGAGTACAAGCTCTGCAACATCTCTTCAAGGCTGTTCAGGTGGATTCAGCAGGAACACTACAGCAATCCATTTGCTATGATAAGAAAAGGCACTGGTCTTTTTCGGTGTCATGGGGTTATACTGTACAGATTTTTCGGGGCATCTTCTCTCCTAGAGAGCTTGAAATGCCCTCAAGAACTTTCTTGAATTGGTATAGAAAAGCTGATTTCACAGCCTATGCATTCAATACAAGGCCTGTCAGCAGGCATCCATGCCAGAAACCCTTTGTTTTTTACATGACGAATGTTAACTACGACAATTCTACAAAAAATACTGTAAGCAATTATATTAGAGACGGGAATAAACCCGCTGAATGCAAATGGACAATGGCTTCGCCCGAGAAAATAGAGCGGGTCAGGGTTTTGAAGAAGCCTCGTACAATCTCAATAGCACAGGCAAGGGATTTCTCTTCTTCAGTATATTGATATAAATTCTCCTTTCTTTAAGATTATCTTTTGTTTTCATTCTTTTCCTAGATTTCTGATAAATGGACATTAATCTGATCTGTCAACAAAAGGTCCACACGAATTTGTATGTTCTTTGGATAACAACTTAAAATTTAAACTCGGCAATCTCCTCTTGAATGTTCCAACCAAATCTTGTTATGTTTTGAGAAGCATACTGAGGTTGGCAGTTTGATGCTTGCAGGCACCTCGACGAAACTGTTGTAGAGTAATACCATCAAGGAAGACAAGCATCGACATTGAAGTGGGTGAGTGCAGGGAAGGTGAGATCAGTAGGTTGTATGCTTGAAGTAACTGGCCACAGTAGACCTTCCATCAGGCTTGTTGAGGCTTGTTGAGGGAAAGGCAATGTGATAGTAGAAAATGAACGCATTAAAGAATAACAGAAGGCAATTCCATGTTGGGCACAATTTACATCACTTTGGTCTCAGTTAGTAGAGAATGAATTATAAACCGAGCTCTAAGAAATATTCCACTGGAACTGTTGTTGCCCTAATAAGAAAAATAAACAAGGAAAGGAAATTCAAAGGGAGAAGGAAAGAGGTTAGCAGAAGGGTTTCTACTTATTGGTCATGTATTCATTGTTCTTTCTATTGATCAAGTTCAGTAGTGACATCATTATTTAATTCTATTATTCAATAGCAATTTCATTTATGAAACAGATGGGGGATGTTTCCTGTCTTTTTCTCTCTTTGGTGTGTACCTAAACTAATGAAATAAGTTGACCCAGGCTAGGGTCTATGACCCTACATGAGCAATGACTGAGAAATTACTAAGTAGCATTTATAGAAGGTAATTACTCTTGGTATATTAGATGTAGCTTGGGTGGTTGGGAGGAATGATTGTTACCCTCCTTACTCACTTTCAATTTCTTGTGACATGTTGACTTCTTAAATGGGTTTATAAGATGCTCTTGTTGTTGAGCCCCCACTATAATACCCAAAATGCTCGGCGACTTCATATTCTCTTGCAGATTTTGGAGAGGTTTTCCGTGGATGTAGCCAGCACTGATATCCAGTGCCGTGAACCACATGAAAAAAAAAGGTAAGTACTCTTATTATACACACTGATGATATCATTATTATTTAATTATTACAAATGCAGATTCATTCTCTTCAGCTTAACCAGTTTCTGGAAATTGCATTGTGTGGAGTTTTTGAAACGTCCCAAAACTCCTGCAGAGTGTAATTTCCAGAATTTAATCACAATGATCACTCACTGTGAAAATATTCGTAATAAAATCATTTACTCTTTTCTTTGGGAATATGCTAAGGCCTATGATTATATAACTCTGCAGTTGAGTAGACTGAGGTGCACGATAAAATTACAGGGTGAGTTGTGTACAAAGCTTACTGTGAGGGCTTCCTTCTGCAATGGGAAATATATCAGTACTGTGAATTGCCTCTTGTGGCAATATCTTTACAATGGTGTTGTAAGGAGGAAGATTGGGAAGTGAGGTTGACTATGATAAGCAAAATGACAGTCTCAAGGGCATTATAAGATAAATAGGGCATCCACCAATTGGCAAACCTAAAATTCATTTGGAATGACTGTTTCTGAGCACCTAGCCTGTATCCATCTTTATTTAAGATTGTTTCAAAGCCTTTCTTTCAGTCCTGTGAATGGATATGTTTGGGCCTTCTCTAAATCCAAATGGCTTCAATGTCCATATCATCTCTGGCCAACAAACTGCCATGTTGGTTGGAACTCTACTGCCCAAGAGAGCTTATCGCCAAGGATGCGGACTTTGGCTATGGCTAGATGCTATTTTCTTGAAAATCCCAAGTTTTCGGATGTTTATTGGTCCAAACCTGTAGCAAACAATTGACACAGGGAATAACTTTGTATAGTGACTACTTTACTTGTAATGTTTAAGTTTTCAGGTTAGGGATTGTATTTGGCCTGGGCCACATTGACCTTTAACATGGTTGGATTTTGAGGAAGGTTGGTTGGATTTTGAGGTGTTTCCTTCCGACTAAATCACTAGAAAAATATTGAACTAAGGTCTCTGAACAAACAAAACCCACATCTTAATCCAATGAGCAAGCAATTAATTCCTGTCAAAATTATTTCATTCACAGATTCATTTTAATTCAATCTATTAAGTATCCATAGGGATTTTAAAAACCAAAGTTCAAAAGTGATTAGAAAAACTGAAGCTCAAACGTCTTGCTACTTAGAATACAAGGTTAATACGAATTTAGTGAGATTATTCTGTGGTAGGTTTTTTGTTATTACATTGGATCTTTTTTCTTTTTGGAACATTAGCCATGGGATGGATTTTCATTATATTTTTGTGTACCCAAGGCTGTATCTAGTACCTGGCTTGACTTGAAAAATTAAACCAAAGCCACGAGGCTGTATATAGTACCTGGCTTGACTTGAAAAATTAAACCAAAGTACAAGGCAAGATTTCAAAAACAACCAAGCTCAGTCTTTTATTGAAGTTCATATCTGTATTTATGTTTTATTATTATTATATAAAGAAAGAATTTTATATTCTTATATTTTTTTAATAATTAATAAATAAAATTATTGAAGTTCATATCTGTATTTATGTTTTATTATTATTATATAAAAAAGAATTTTATATTCTTATTTTTTTTAATAATTAATAAATAAAATCTATTATTCTAATATATAAATAAAATAAAAAAATTATATATAATTTTTTTTTCTTTTTAAGTTTAATTTCCAAGCATTGCCCATTTTACATGTCTCATCTACAGTGGTGAATTAGTCTTTAGGTTGTCATCGCTAATACTAAGATTCTTAAAGGATAGTTATGCGGAGGTGTTTCCATATTTGTGTTTACTTGACATTTTATTTATCAATTTAAGGTTTTTTAAAAAATATTTTTAATAATAAAATTTTAATTTTACAAGTATTTGTAAATTATATTTTACGATTATTTTATGGTGAAGTAGTAAATACATGTTTTTTTAAATATAGTTGTAAGGTTTAAATTTATTTTCACATGTTAAAATGAAGTTTAGAAACATGTATTAATAAAAATTTAACTTTATAAATATTAATGAATTTGTTTAAAAAAATATTAGTCTCTATATCTTTTACTTTACTCTATTAGTTTGGCAATGAAATCAAAAGTTTTTCTAAAGTTCGAGAAAACTAACATACATATATATATACATATATTTAACTAAAACGATTATGTATATATAAAAAGAATATAGCCCGAGATTTA
Source organism: Pseudotsuga menziesii (assembly GCA_001517045.1). Lineage (NCBI taxonomy): Eukaryota > Viridiplantae > Streptophyta > Pinopsida > Pinales > Pinaceae > Pseudotsuga > Pseudotsuga menziesii. Next base: position 36,532 of record LPNX010413217.1, read on the forward strand.
ACCAAAACAATCGTTATTACAATCCTTCTTATGTCATACTGAAGACTCTCAGACCCTTCCTAATGACCTTCGATTTACGGAATGGGTTCCTAATGAGCTTCTTCATCATTTACCTTTAAAATTTCTTCAGACAGTAGGCACCCTAAATTTGCCTTGCCATCAACTTCCTTGTTTGAACCCCACAAGATATGAAAAAAAAGAACCGATGAGAAGTCCTACAACACTGACCTTATCCTTTACAAGGTTTTGTTAAGCAACGGGTCATTGAACAAAGCATCTGAGTTTAGGGTCTTTATAAGAATTTTCGAGTCCCTGAAGATTTGAACATCCTTGATCTCTTTCCTACAAGCAATCTGATAGGCTTTCAGTAATCCAAGGATTTTTGCATGGTTATTGGTTTTGTTTCCAAGTCCCCAACTGAAACTTTCAACTCTTTTGCCATCCGTGGAGTAAATCATCCCGCCAGCTCCTGCCCTCCTAGGATTTCCTTTAGAGGCACCATCAAAGAAGACCGAGACTTTTCCTTGAGCCTTCCACCAAATCTGAAACTCAACATCCGTGTCTCTTAGCCGCCACCTTGGGTTTGTACTCGGCTTTCCAGGGTCCTTTTCACTATCTCTAAAAATATAAGTGCCCAACCATTTCTTTTCCTCCGGAAGCAACGGTTTACCCTTCTTAAATGTTTGAACACCCATCGTTTCAATGAGAAAAGCTTTGGTTTTTGCTACTACCTTAAGCGAACTTTGCTGATTATTGTTGAAGATTTTGTCATTTCTGGCCAGCTAAATGTTCGGGCATACGTATTTGGGGATAGCTACCCAGATTCCGCTCCAAGCTTACTTGCCTTTGGTTGGATAGGGGTATCTCTATTTCCAAGTGGAGAATAACAAGACCAACGGAATTTTCTCCGGGACTGGGACGTTGAGGCCCTGAAGAGAGTGAGACCATACCTCCTGGGCAAAAATACAATCCACAAAAAGATGATCGCTAGTTTTCGATTCCCTGCAGCACATTATGCATCTATGAGGACCAATTATTCCTTGTTTAGCCATGTTTTCTTCGGTTAACACCTTTTTGTGCATCAGAACCCAAAAGAAGAAATTAACCTTCGGCAGGCTGCTTGAATCCCACACTTGCTTCCAAACTTCTGCTGGAAGGACTGACACATATTCAGATTGCAACATGGTGAACCCTTGCGCAACTGTGTAAACACCTTTTTTCCCCCAACCCCGACGATCTCTCTCCTTTAAGTGGACTGGAGCCAAGTCCGTTAGAGCCAAAAGGAGCTGCGATTTCTGTAATTCTAAATGCTGTGGTAACTGTGGAATATCCCAACCATGCCACTTCCCATCTTTTTTCCAAGTAACAATATCAACCAACATTAAATATCCTTGCATTTTTAGCCAGTCACGGATGCCTCCAATCCCCTCCACGCTGTCTAGAAGAGGCTGACCCATGATCCTATCCTACCAGAGCTGCGTGTCCTTCCCACAAGTATCCTGTACAATTCCTTTTGAAAAAAACCGATCCCTCTTCTGCACAGGTTCCACGTGATAATTCCTTTGAGCAATTTGATTGCCTAGAGGTTACGAAGTGATTCTCCTTTGAGATATTTCAGTTTCAATATTCTGCTCACAGTATGTTTGTTGTTTGAATACAAATTCCACAGGATTTTGCCTCCAAGCGCCAAATTCACCTGCCTTGGTTCACAAATTTGGAGTCCTCCTTCAACCATCGGGCGTTTAACAATGTCCCACTTAACTAAGTTAAATTTCTTATGGTTCCCTTTTCCTCCTTGCCATAAAAATTCTCGGATAAGCTTGGTGATCTGATCAGTTATCATTTTTGGAGCTAGAAGGAAGGATGCTTGGAAGATTGGCAACGCTGAGAGCACAGCTTTCACCAATGTGAGCTTGCCTGCCTTGTTGAGCCATTGGCCACCCCAACCTCTAATTTTTTTATTTCAATTTACTAAGGACTTCCTCCCACAGCGCAACTCTGTTTGGTCCCAAGGTTAATGGAAAACCGAGATATTTAATTTTCTCCCAGCTTGCAAAGCCAGTAAATCCCAGGTTGTTTGCAATTCGCTAGATATCATTTTGCTCTATATTCCAACCAAACACATCGCTCTTCCTTTTGTTGATAAGAGCTCTAGAGGTGATGTAAAAATCCTGTAGAATTCCACTGAAAGTCTTAGCTATCTTGATGGAGGCTCCCCCCAACAACAATGAATCATCATCGAAGAGAGCATGGTTGATAGGCTCAATGCCATTGGTTATTCTTATACCTGGAACAGTCCCTATCTTCTTTTCTATAGCAAGCTTTCTGCTCAGTGAATCAACCATCAGAATGTACAAAAAAGGAGAGAGAGGGGAGCCTTGCCTTATTCCCCTCGAGGCTTGGAAATAGCTGGTTGGTCTGCCATTTACCAAGGGGGCAATCCACGATTTTCCTATGCAAGCTTTTATCAGATTGACAAATTTAGAGCTGAATCCAAAGGAGAGAAGTACTTTGACAAGGAAAGAGTGGCTTACCCGATCAAATGCATTTGCCATGTCAAGCTTTATTATCATTCCTTGATCTTTCCTGTGATAGCTAGAGTGGATGGCTTCTTGAACTTGGATCACGTTATCAATGATATGTCTCCCTTTGACAAAGCCTCCCTCACTGGAAGAGATGAGTTTCGCAAGCAAAGGTTTAATTATGTTTTCCAGTAGTTTAGACAGAATTTTATATGATGAGTTACATAGGGAAATTGGCCGAAATCTATCAAAGGAACTAGGGTTCACTTCCTTGGGTATCAGAGCAAGAAAGGTGGAGTTTGTGTTGCCACCCACGTTGGCGTTCTGCTGAAAAGATTTTACCATTCTCATGAAGTCAGACTTAATGATTCCCCAACACTGCCTATATAAATGAATTGAAAAGCCATCCAGCCCTGGGGCCTTTTCTGGTTCCATAGACCATACTATGCTGCAGATTTTATCTTTAGTAATAGGCTTAGAGAGGGTTGAGTTATCATCGATGTTGACCAACAGAGGAATGTGAGAGAGAAAGTTAGTGGAGGCATCCTCTCTTCCTTCTCTATTGTCTTTGAAATTTTTTTGGAAATGAGTTTCAACTGCTATCTTAATTTGATCGTGGCCTTTGTGAAGAGTCCCGTCCGAAGAGGTGATTTCAGAGATATGGTTCTTAGATAATCTTGCTCTACATTGTCTATGAAAATAGGAAGAGTTATGATCTCCTGCTTTTAGCCACAAACTACGGGATTTCAGCCTCAAGAATTCTTCTTCTTGCTGGAAAGAGAGGAAGGCCTTGGCTTGGGCTGATTGCTCTCTTTCAAGATCTATTGTAGTGATGTCCTTGCTTTCAAGTTTGATTTGAAGATTTCCAATGTCTGGGAAGTCTCCTTTCTGTGACTAATTGGAGTATTGGTGGGATTTCTAACCCATTCCTTCAAAGCTTCCTTTGTGGCTTTTAATTTATGTTCCCACACAAAGGAGGGGGACCCAGTCACAAGTGTAGACCAAGATGAGATGACCTTTTCCTTAAACCCTTCCTTTTCGATCCAGAGAGGGCTAAATCTAAAGGGGATGGGGCCCAAGTTCTCTTCTTCCAACTTAAGCGAGATGGGTTTGTGATCTGAAGTAAATTTTAGGAGATTTTTGGAGGTGATGACCCTATTTTCCAACAAAGAGATCTGTACCAGGAAGCGGTCCAAATGGGCAGCTATGTGTTCCACCCCAACTCTGTTATTTGTCCAAGTGAAAAGGCCTCTTTTTGGCTTTATGTCTAGAAGATCCCACTGATGCATGATGTCCTCTACCAAGGACAACATTTGATCCTTGCTATTGTTGCCACCCCTCTTTTCCTTTGAATCGAATATCAGATTTAGATCTCCTACTATTATTATATTCCGGGGAGTGTAAATCTCAATAAAGTCTGCAAGAGTTAGCCAACAGTCTTTCTTTTCTAGATGAAGAACCGGTACATACATGTTAAAGAGAGAAAGAGTGAGCTTACTTGATTTATGACGGAGTTCTGTGTAGATCCAATGCTGGATCTACACAGAACATGGATCCAATGTTGGATCCATGTTAAAGAGAGAAAGAGTGAGCTTACTTGATTTATGACGGAGTTATGTGTAGATCCAATGCTGGATTTCAAAAGAGCTTTCTAGATCAAACTCTTCATCTGACCAGAGAGTTGCCACGCCCCCAGAGGAGCCTCTGGCACTTATGGCCTTTCCGACATTTTTCTTCCACTTTAAACTGTTGATCTGAAGAAGGGTTTCCCCTTCAATCTTAGTCTCTTGGAGCATGAGAATCTTGGGTGTTTCGATTTCCAGAAGGTCTTTTACTGCTTCGTCTTTCGTTGGATTCCCTAGCCCTCTACAATTCCAAGAGACCAACTGCATTACTTACTGAGATTTGGGTGGGGCAAACCTCCCTTGGGAGGTCTTGTTCTGGTGTTTCTCCCCATGGTCATTTCAATTGTAGCTTGGTTGCCCTACATTTTTTGTCTCTCAACTTCTTCCTCACGAGCTTCCCTTCGGGACCTCCTCCCAACTTTTTTGAAGGCCTCTCGAAGGACTCGTCTTTCGAAGACCTTGAGGATTCCAGGGGTTTCTTCTTGGCTACCTCTGTGTAGGAGGGTGAGGAGAAGATCCCTGCTGGAGATCGAGGATGAGTTGCTTTTGGTATTTCCTTCTCGGCTGCTGGAGGAGGGCACTGTTGCTCAATCTCCTCAATGATTGTTTTTGTGACCTCTTCTGCTACCCTGAGTGGTTCGAAGGAATTTTCCTCCGCTTCTGCCCTTAGTTGTTCTTTGTTTCCTTTCTTTTGATCCTGCCTTTCTTTTGTCCCATCAGATCCTGTCGATGTTTCTTTAGCCTTTTTCCTACTATTTGTCTATGACGAGGCTGTTTTCTGTGTATGGATCCATTGATCTTTGGGGTTCTCGGCCTCTTCCTCGGCCTTTTTCTTGCAATATCTCACAAAGTGACCATGAGTGTGACATTACCTGCATTTGAAGGGAAGTTGTTCATAATCCAGCTCTTGGATATGTGACCAGTCGAAGACCGTTAGATTGATTGCTTATGGTAGCCCTATTTCCAGTTCAACCTCAAAACAAATTTTTGCGTAGGAGTACTGATCCTTTCTCTCTGCATGATCTATGTATTTCCCTAGTGTGTTTCCAACGGTTTCCAGAGTTTTCGGATTCCAGCAGTGCAATGGTAAGTGTGGAAGACGCACCCACACCGGGACTACCGACGACACATCTTTCCTAGGATCAAAGTCAGGAGACCATTTATTCAGATATAGTCCCTGGGGGCCCATGAAGTAAGGTCCATTCCTGAATATGAGGCTTCTGTCTTCTCCTACTTCGAACACGAATACGAAGAATCCCTTACCCACGGAGTAGCTTCTAATGCCTTCTTTTACTAACGGTCTCTAGTTCCTCTACACCCATGCGTCGACTATCTTGGGAGAAGGCCACAGACCTATGAACTGGCCAATGAGACCCCGATCTGCTAGATTCAAATCCGATCTACATGTTTCTTCCGCTGGGAGCGCAACGGTAGGGATACAGTCCAATTTTTTGACAAATTTGTGTTGAGACTCGTTCGATTTCCTCTTGCCGTAGCTAGCTAACAACTTTTTGAAAGCCGCCAGTTCAGAGGGTGAGAGGAAGAAGCATCTGGGCCCCCTTCTAGGCCCATGGAGCCAGGATCGCGTGCAGCAGAAGGTTGTTGCCAGAGCAGGCGTGTAGATCAGCTCGTGCAACCGCGAGTGAGAGATCCCGGGCATTGTAGTTTTGGAATTGAATAGTTTTGAGAAAAATAATATTAATCTGTTTTTATTTATTATATTTATTATCATGTGTTGAATTTGATTGTTTTTTAGGTATTGAAAAGACTATTTTTATCATTGACCACATTAATTAAAAATATGAAAAGAAAAAAAATTTACATACATTATGAAAACTTTAGAAAATTCATAAAATAATTACACTAGAGTGTAGTACTAGTGTCACTTCAATTTTGTACATTTGTTATATATATATAACAAATAATTCAAACAAATTTCCAACTTATATATATATAATTTCTTAATGATTCAAAGAAATTTCCAACTTAAATCCATGTGTTTATATTGAAATAGTGCCATTGATATTATTATTTTTTTCTTATACAATATTTAAACTAATTTTCAAAAGCAAAATATGCAATTTTGATATGCCAACTTATTTCAAAAGTGTGAAATTTTTCTATTTTTCCATTTTGTCTTTTTAATTTAATGTAGTTTTTGAAATTAACTTTTTTAACATAAAAAATATTAATAAACATAATTATAGTTTAATATTTTTAAATTAATTTTAAATATATTTTCTTTTTAAAAAGTAGTATGAGTTTTGGATAATGTATTATTGTTTGTATAAGAAAATAAGTTGTTTTTTTTTTAACAGAAACTAAAAGAAGAGTACTATTAAACATGCTGTGCACAACCATTCATTACAAAAAAGTTGATGTTGAAGCATTCTTGCAGATCAGAGAAAAAAAAAAACAAAACTAGGCCAAAAGATAGACCTTAGTATGCCACAGAAGGTTCTTATATTTCAGATAATTACAGAGCTAGTATATACTCGAACAAACTGCTGATTAAGGAAGATACAAAAAACATAAACTGTTAAGAGACGCATTAAGGATTGCCTGGGTGCCCCACGGGCTGAATGACAGATTCTTCTTCCATATTCTGAATTGCTCTTGCTGGGTTCTCATGAACTTGGCTTCCCTGATTCATCTGCACCAAGCGCTGCAGATCCTCCTGTATGCAGTCAACTTTTCCCATGATTTCCTTCAGATTCATTTCATTATCCTCTATTCTGGCATCATGATTGCTAATCAATTAAGAGGTGTAGCCCACTACATCAACAAGGTTTTTTACCTCTTTAGCAGCCTCTCTATTGTTCATAATCCCCATGGCCACCATTTCATACAAACGCCGAATATTCACCTTCAAATATGCAAGACCTTCATTTTCCCCTGCGCGTTCCATTTCCTGAATTTGGTGAAAACCTTGACCAAGATTGTGGTTGTGAAGGCTCAGGCAGCTAATTGAGCACCAAGCTAGACGAAACGAAAACCTGTCCACTACAGAGACTACAACACTGGCTTCTAGAAGACAAATTATAAAGAACAGAACTGAGAATGAAATTTTTTTGCTGTAGGTTGTCAAAATCCCTTGGATTTCGACAAGAGAGAGTTCCTATCGAGTCTTCCTCCCAGCCAGTGCAATTACAACCAAGGGTCAAAGTATTACCTTCAAGGAGGAGCTGCTTGAAGGGAAAATCCATCACAGAGCCTGAAGCTTAACGCCAAAATGAGCCAGGGACGCTGCGAGAAAGACAGAAACAATTCAGGAAGGTCGCCAACGCTAATCTCTCTTTCACGAAGCCCCTTAACAGAGGCAAAGCTTCTCAAGGAAATACCTGCGAAGAACCAAGCTGAGGGAGAGAACTTTCTTCATAACCGGACCTGTCAACTAATGGCTTTTCCTCCGGAGTGGCAGCATGAAGATTAACACCAAAGTGACTATCAAGGAGGGCGAAGGGGCAAATGAAGCTTCCAGACGAAGCCATGGTACTCTGTTGAGGCTGACGAGAAGCGTGCCGACTGAGCCCGTAATTAAGCCTGAGGGGATGGCGAGTTAAGGCAGGAGGATGCGTGGAGGAGCTAGGAGGCCACGTGTTTCCTAAACAAAAAACAAACATTTGACCATAATCCAAGCGGAGGGGTGAGGTGAAACTTAGGATAGGAAAAATAAAAATTGGAGTGTGCATTTTGACATTAGGGAATAGATTTGATGACAATGTCAAGGTCATTTATGCTAATGTGACCTTGTGGGAGCGAGGCCCCTTGATTAGCCAGAGTGTCCGCGAGAGCGTTGTTTGCTCGGAGGATGTGAAAAAACTCGACTCGACTGGAGAGAAGGGGAGTAATTATGTCATACAACCTTCTGTAATTTATGGATCCTGTGGGTTAACCATGGATCATTTTGTAAATAACTTGTCTCAAGTCATCGAAGACTGTAAGCCTGGGGATAATTATTACGTCTGTGAGTTCAAGACACTGCAAGAGAGCCATCCATTCTGCTTGATTGTTCGCCTTATGGCCCAGCCCCCAAGCGAAGGTTTTTTCTGTTTGTCCTTCGGGATCCAGTAAGATCCCCCCACACATGCCACCCCTGCAAAAAATAAGTTGTTTTATTAATATTTGCATTATGATTTAATTGATTTTTATTTATAATTTAAGTTTAAAATTTAAATATGAACTTTTGTTATGAAAAATTGCATAGTTAAATTTGTTTTAAAACAATTTAGTATTTTAAAAATGGTTTATATATTAATCATATTAAATATTGATGTCAAAACAATACATACAATTTAACAAATTTACATCAATTTATTTGTATTGTTTTTCAAAATTAAATATATTTAACTTATATAGGTTTACTTACTTTATATTATTCTTTTTAGAAGTTTGCAATTTTACAATTTTATATAAATGAAAAACATTTTAATCTTTACTGCCCTTATTTTCACTTCTAGAATTAAAATGATATTTTCATTGCACAAACCAACACTCCTTCCACATTATGACTCTTATTGCCATGTGAACTTTTTTTACTTATTAAAAAAGTACCACACCAACATTATCTCACCTTTCATTTCCCGAGGTTGAAGAGTGGTCATTCTAAAAGAGTTAGAACATATTGTAATGAGGAAAGAGTGCCTAGAACATATTGTAATGAGGAAAGAGTGCCAAATTTGATGGCCTTATTGAAGTTTGAAAAGACATAATTAAAATAAAAAAAATTAAATTAGAACATAATGTAAATAAAAAATTATAAAATTAAAAATTATTTAAAATTAAAAACATTGTGTAAACTATTTCAGTACAAAATATTTCTACTAATAAAAAAAACTTTTCTTAATACATTTTGTTACACCTAATTACTAACCACTCCATTATATTATACAAATTAAAAACATTTTAATTTTTACTATCCTGTTTTTATATAAATGTTAGTCACTTTTACAATTAAAATGATATTTTCATTACACAAACAAGCACTCCTTCCACAATATGGCTCTTATTGCCCTATGAACTTTCTTATTAAAGAAGTACCACAATAACATTCTCACCTTTCATTTCCCCACGTTCAAGAGTGGTCATTTTAAAAGAGTTAGAACATATTGTAATGAGGAAAAAGTGCCAAATTTGATGGCCTTATTGAAATTTGAAATGACATAATTAAAATAATAATATTTTTTTTTTAAAATTAAAACATAATGTAATATAAAAAATTATAAAATTATAAAATTATTTAAAATTAAAAACATTGTTTGAACTATTTGAGTACAAAAATGATTTTATAATATGTGTGAGAGGGGATTACTCATTCCAAGGGTTAGTTTTAGTGGTTTGATGTTCAATACTAAAGTCAAATTGACAAGGAAGTCAGGAGCACCTGGGTCCCTTAGGGTTAGGGGTACATGTCCATTAATGACATTTACTTTGAATTCATTCAAAAAATGTGAAGAAACACTTACAAGGTTTCCTCAAAAACGTTGTCCATGGAAAAAAAAGATTGGGGTTAGGGAAGGGGTGTTCAAGAGGATGCATCATCTAAATGATGAGATTAATTTTAATTTAGTATGATAAGAAAAATCGGAGGTTCAAATCCCATGAAGACTCTATGACCCAATTAAAAACACAAACATATTTTGGTGAGATTTAATAAACACAAAATAGAACCACATAATAGTAATGCACTTAAAATTAAAAACCTATGCATTATACTAATAAATTGACAAAAACCCTAATCCTAAATTGAGGCCAACGTAACCCACACGATTATTATAACAAAACCATTTGTTCAATATTTTGAGTGCCTATAGTTCATTTGAGCTACACAAATTAATCAAAGATGAGATCCTTACATAAATTTTCCATAACAAAGAAATATTGCATTATTCATGATTATTACACAAAAAACAAATCAAATGATTGGTAGTTGAGTTGGAATGGTTAGAAACTAGACATTTCAAGCCACAAGCTAGGCCCATCATCAAGAGGAAAAAGATCTAGGAGTAAATTCCCATAGAAGTTGTCTTTATAAATAGTGGTTTCCATGCATCTTTAAGTTAGGTTGGCTCTACTATTTACCAGATGGTTTCTCATTATACAACATATCACATGCTTCTATTTATTAGTAAGTTTCCCACCATCGTCCCTATTCATATTATTTGGATTTTTCTCGATTTCCACTTCCTCCTGGATTCATCTTTTTTCATAATGTTCTTCCCTTCTTATTATACTTCCTTGTCCATGCAAATTATATGACCTATTTAATGAGAATGTTCAACTAGAGAATATTTATGTACACGGTTGTGAGCAATGCTAGCAATGCTCTTTTATCCTTATTTGTATTAATCATCATGTTTCCCATATATATACCTTGCCACAATTGTATAGAATAGTATAGATCTCTTTATGTTTTTTAGGATTGGTTGGATCTTTTGCTTTGTCAAGTATATTCCTTATGGTGCTAGGTGTGGAGAACACAACCCTATTTCTTCTTCTGATATTTTTTTATAGTTTTTCTATTGTCCCTTTAATGTAAGGAAGAGTGATAATGTCAGTGCCTTGTCTATTATTATATTGTCCCCTCTGGGGTTCCATTTGGGTCTTTTGTATAACTTTGTTGACTTGTTCTTCCTTATAATCGTTCTTTCTAAACACCATAGAAACATGTTCAATCTCATTATCGAGATACTCCTCATCTGAAATTCTTATAACACTTGTCACCAAGGTATTGATAGTACTCAATTTCTTAGCCAAATGGTGGTGTGAGTCTGCATGTAGATATTTGTCTACATGCGTCTTCTTTCAATACATCTCATGGGATAATGACCCATCTTCTTTTTTGGTGAGGAGGACATCTAAGAAAGGTATTTTTTTTTGTTTTCTTCCACTTCCATTTTGAATTTTGTAATGCCCCATTGTAGAGAGGCTTATGTACATTATCATGCTTAAAGACATTTTTCACCTTCACTTATATGAAAAAGTACTTATGTGCTAGCAAACAAGGTAGCGGATGCCTTGAGTTGGAGGCCTTGCATCTTCTTTGTGTTGCCACTGAAGATGAATTTGTGAGAGAAGGTCATGAAGATACAACTGAAGGACAACTGGCACAATAAAGTTAGGATGTAAATCGAAGATGAAACCATGGAAATTTGCAACAATAATAATAAATACATTAAATATTAACTAGTGATATGTAATACTAGGTTAAGGGACGTGGACCTTCATTCATGGCTGTCCACACAATATATAAGGGTGGATACAAATTGTAATCTATCATCTATCATACATATTATTTTACATTACTTGCCCTTTATGGCATTTATACGTTACTTATACTGGTTATTCTATTATTGAGAAACTTTGTTCCTTTCAAGTGGTATTAGAGCCTAGTTTGGTTGATATGGGCCTTTGGCCTTAATTCTTAGACCTTGTTTGATTTTTGGCTTATAGCCTTATTTTAGGGTTTCCCTAAAATATTGGACATTGTCCAAAAGAAAAAGAAAAACGTAAAAAAAGATAAAAGAAACAAAAAGTAAAAAAACAAAATAAAGGAAAAAGAAAAGTTAAAAAAGGAAAAGATAAAGTAAAACAAGCACATGGTTTTGCTTTTAAAGTAAAACAAACACATGGTTTTGCTTTCTAGCTTCAACCAGGTTTTACTTTGATTTGAATTATTATAATATATTTATAATAGTTCAATTTTTTATTTTATTATATAAAATAATAAAATAAAGATTTTTATTATATAATAATTAATACAATAATTAATTATTATTTAAAAAAACTCTATATATAGTTTATAAAAACATTAATATAATTATTAATTAATTAATTAATAATTATTATTATTAAATAAAAAGGGAAGAAACAAAAAAAGAAAAGAAATAGAAAGAAATAATATTATTGAATATTATTTTTGGAAAAAAAAGAAAAAAAAGGGGGTTATTTAACCTAATCAAAGAAGATATTCTATCATTAAAAATGCGAAAGAAAAGAAGGCTAGACAATCAACCGAAATCCACTATCAAACAAGAAGACCAGTTCGAAAAATTGGAATTCAAGAAGTCATGGCGACTATGATACCAAAATTACAATCACAGTTACAGGCAGTTTCGAATGAGCTAAAAGAGTGCGAAATAACCAATAATAGTCTATTATTTGAAATCGACAAACAGAAACTAAGGATTACTACCTCAGAAATGAATATGGATTTTTGGAAGATAGTAAAAGAAAACTCATAGAAAGGCTAGCAGATAAAGATGAGAAAATAACATGTCTAGAAGGCATCATTCAAAAACTTGACGACCAGATAATAAAGTCAAAAAAAGTCAAAGAATATCCGTATCGGAATATTATCGAATTGGAAGAAGAAATTAGTTGTCTTAACAAATTCGTCGTTGATAAAGAAGATGAATTGGCGCAAGTACATGAAAAGTTAGGAAATTAGGAAACAAAATTACATCATCATCAACAACAAAAAGAAAGACTCCAACAACAACATGACGACAGTAAGAAGAACACATAAGTTGGAATTGAAAAAAGTCAACAAGGTATTATCAAGCAATACCGAAGAGATTTGTCGACTACGAAATCATAACAAAACATTGATTACAAAGATCAAAAAATTGAAAAACAGTAGCAAGAGGGAACACTCCAGTGAAGACCTCGAAGGAAAAATACTGGAAAAGCAAGAAGAAAACCAGTTTCTAAATAATCATAATCAGGAACTACAGAATCAAATCAAGGAGTTAGAAATTGAAAAAATGTCGCAAGATGAAAGAATCGAAAGATTTAGAATCATAACAAACTACTGGAGAACCAAGAAGCACAAATCTAGGAAAATGCACCTAAAAATCAAATCGAGGAAGTGAAGACAGTCCTCGTCGCAGTCTAAAAGAAAGAAGAACAAACAACACCTACACCTTACAGACATCCTAATTATAATCGTCATTTTGACCAACGACAAGGTCAAAATGAATATTCACAGAAGACTTATGTGGACTTGCGAAAATATCGATATATTAAGCAAAAATTGAGACAAATCATCCCACAAAATGATCTTAGAGCTCCGATAAAAATAGATCTGGGATGGACCACAGCAGATACGATGCGACAATTCGCCTGGGGAATCCATAACTCGTATCGGCTCATTTCCTCAAATGTCACAAATACAAAAAAGATCCCAAGATGATCATTCAAAGGAAATCAGACATTGCTATCAATATAGCTTTGAGGACAAATATTCCCTTAAGGGGAAGGCAATGTAATAATAATAATAAATACATTAAATATTAACTAGTGATATGTAATACTAGGTTAAGGGATGTGGACCTTCATTCATGGTTGTCCACACAATATATAAGGGTGGCTACAAATTGTAATCTATCATCTATCATACATCTTATTTTACATTACTTGCCCTTTATGGCATTTATACGTTACTTATAATAGTTATTCTATATTGAGGAACTTTGTTCCTTTTCACCTTCACTTATATGAAAAAGTACTTATGTGCTAGCAAACAAGGTAGCAGATGCCTTGAGTTGGAGGCCTTGCATCTTCTCTGTGTTGCCACTGAAGACGAATTTGTGAGAGAAGGTCATGAAGATACAACTGAAGGACAACTGACACAATAAAGTTAGGACGTAAATGGAAGATGAAACCATGGAAATTCCTAAGTATAAGGGATACACACGACGATGATGGACTTTTGAGATACAACCAATGTATGTATGTGCCAACGAGCGAGGAAGTTCGAAATTTTATCCTCTTTGAATCCCATCGAGTGGCGTACATGGCCCATCCAGGGGTGAAAATATGTATGCAAATCTAAAGTCATTGTTTTTGTGGCATAGTATGAAGAAATATGTTGTGGATTATGTGGCTAAGTGCCTTGAATGTCAACTAGTGAAGGTTGAGCATAACCATCTAACAGAATTACTACAACCTCATGCCATCCCAAAGACAAAATCGGAGGTGATATCGATGGATTTTATTGTTGGATTGTCGATGACCTCTAGGAGGCATGATTCCATATTTGTTGTGGTGGATACATTGACCAAGAGTGCACACATTATCCTGGTCAAGGTTAGTTATCAAGCGCTTGAGATAATGTGGGTCTTTGTGGATGAGGTAGTACGACTACATGACATACCTCAAAAGATTATTTTTGATCGAGGGTCAATATTTACAAGGATATTTTGGACGATTTTCTAGGAAGAATTGAGTACTCAATTGAACTTCAAGACTACATACTATCCAGAGACAGATGGTTAAACCGAGAGGTTCAACCATGTTCTAGAGGACATGTTATGGACCAATGGAGTCACTAGGAGGAGTATCTATTGTCGATAGAATTCACCTTCAATAACAACTATCACAACTCGGTAAAAATGACACTGTTTGAGTTTCTCTATGGTAGGCTATGCCGAATACCCTTGAGTTGGGATCTTTCGGAGGACAAAGTCCTTGTGGGTCCAGAGATTATCCAAGAGATAGAAGGGTAGATACAATCCATCTAGGCATGGGTGAAGGAGGCCAAAGACTAACCTAAAAGTTATGTCGATGTGCATTGGACGAAAATAACTATGAGTTTGGAGATAGAGTGTTCTTACGGGCGGGGTCGTAGAAGAGCTCTATCAAATTTGGCAAGGGGGCCAAATTGTCGTCATGATTTGTGGGACCATTTGATATCAGTGAGATATTGGGATCGGTTGCTTCCTATATTGCTTTACCATCATCATTGAGTCAGACACATGATGCTTCCATGTTTCTATATTACGTCATTATATATATGACCCATCCCATGTTATTGACTTGAGCCATTTGCAGATGTTGGATGAGGGGGCCATTGTGGTCGAGCCTGTTTGTAGTTTGGAGCGACAAACTTGATAGCTTCAGCATCGGGTGGTCGACCAGGTCAAGGTTTAGTGGGACAAATATATCCCCAACTCTACAACTTGGGAGGATGCATCGAATATGCGTAGACAACTTCCTTAAATATTTTATAACTTTTGGATGAAGTTTCCTGAAGTGGGGGTGTATGTAGTGACTCGTTTTTGTGATAGATTATAGAATTTGATTATAGACCATAGATATGATTATGCTATTCTTTGATGGAATTTAGTTGTGAATGAATCAATTATGTGTGGCTTAGACTTAGACTATGTGATGCTTTATTTTAGGGACATTTGGTTTTGAATGATCAAGACCTGTACATGTTGTTGATTAATATGTGATATTGATGATGGTTCCATATTATTATGCTATGATGGACATGTTATGATTTCATTGATATTTATGCTATGATGTTGATGTGACAGAGAACTCACACGATATTGATATGATGTGATGTTGATGAAATGCTTATATGATTTTGTTATGATTTTAAGATGCTTAAAATGTTTTACAAGATTCACAATTTGTAAAATGTTGATTAATGTTTATGTTTATATATATATCATGCGCTCTGATGATTTGTTGAATGTGACATGTAGAGTAGGTACACAAGACACAAGTAGGCATCAATACATCACAGACTTGGAATGAGTCACAAATCAGTGATAGGTTTTGATAACCTGATAAACATATATGCTACGTTGAAATATTAGTAAAAGATTTGATGCACATGGTGTTTACGTGAAGATGTAAAATGTGATTGCCAATCAATCCACATCGGGGGACAGGGCTGAACATGATACAAGCTAAGTCTAGCCGATGTCGACGTGATGAGTTTGATAAGAGCAAGAGAGGATCTGACTCATCATATGCGTATTTTACTAGGATCAGCCATAGTACTGCCACTCACAAGGTATATTGTTGGGGAGCACGTAATAAGGACTTGGCCTTATTCCCTAGGAACCACTAGTCGCCATCAGGTAGGTGGGTTGAGTTAACGACGTCTCAATTATCGTACCATATCACCACCTGAGGGAATATCTGAAGGGCATGTGGGAAGCATGGCGCCTTGATATCCTTGGTCGCGACGAAAATCCAATGTCTAATTAATTAATAATTATTGAGAAGAGAAAATAAAATTAATAAAATATTAATTAAACATGGTTCAACAACCTATTAAATGAAAATAAATTAATCAATTATTTTAAAGCAATAAATAAATGAGTAATACTACTACTACTAATAATAAGGATAATAAATATAAAAAATCAAATAATAATATTAACAACAACAAGAAGATAAAATTAGAAAAAACTGAACAACCAAAATTGGGTGGGATAAAAAGGAAGAAAAACAACAAATTGGAAAAAGAAACTCAAACATATTAAAAAAACACCAAACAAAGCAAAAAGAAACAAAGAAGGGAGGAAAAACAAGTTGGTGATTATTAAAAAGGAAAATAAGCTTGAGGCTCACATCTTTTATGGCCGATAGAGTTTTTATAGTGTACCTTGGGTTGTGACTCCTATGAAGGTGACTAATTGAGGTGTGGTTCATTATGATGCAACAAGAATGAAAGGTCCTTTAGTATTGAGACTGTCATCATAGTTCATTGGCTAGCAAAGTATAGCCATCCTCGTTGTAGCTTGGGGGTCCTATGGGAAGCGTAGTAACCTAGGGTATGACAAGAAGAAAACCGGTGGATCATTCCAAATTGACGATCTAGAAGACTATATTTACGGTAGATTAGGCGGCAGCATCAACCTTCGGCTTCGTCCTCAACCTTCAACAACTAGTGATTTTACAGATATTTTAGTGTTGTTTATTTCAGTTACATATTGATGAGATATGTTTTTGGAAAAAAAAAATCTTCATGATACTTATGGTTTAGATATTTCATGTGAATGTTTATATAGTTTCTTGGTTTAGCAGAGATCCCGAAGGGCTCATCATTTGTTGTCTTCATCACGAGTTGAAGAGGTATCATTGTTAATGTGTGTGTCTAGACTTTCCATAGCTGTAGTTGTAATAAAAACATACAAGGAGTCTTATTCATAACCAGTATCCCTGCAAATAAAGTAAACTAGTATTTTTTTACAAACTTTTGGCACCTCGGACTAGGGACATAACCTATGTTTGTTGATTAAAGTTAGTTGTAGCAATACCGTGGGTTTGTCCTTCTCTTAATATGACTTAATCCTTTGTATCTCTGACCCCACTTGATTTTACCTTGATGCATAACTGATTTTACCTTTATTTCTGTTGAGTTTATTCAGATCGCAAATGTGATTTCGATCCCCACTTCTGTTGTTTACCCATATCAGAGGAATATTGCTTGGAAGAAAGTAAGATTTATGAATTCTTATTATTATATATATCTAGTGGCAGGGTTATTTCATTAGTCCCTAGCAGGGATGGAAGTTGATGGGTAAATGCCTATCATAGGTTAATTTACCCGTCAAATACAACTAAGATTTGACTGAGACCGTCAAAATATGGCTTAGAATATAGAAAACCTTTTAGATTTTGTTTGTTATCGACAATTTTGACGGGTGTCCGCCATTTAAAATTCCTACCAAGTCCCTAGCGATTAAAATGCATTTAATCGAACCCTTCAATGGCGTTAGTACTGAAACGGGGCTTTGAATGGTGAAAAACATGGTGAAGTATTTAGAGTCATTATTCATGGCAGGCCTCGAATTTCAAATATCTCCTGTCTGTCAAATAAAATTTGTTGACGGTTTAGTTGTTTATTTTACGTTTTCGTCATATGTATGACTAGCAATTCTTCTTAGTACTTTATCATTTTAAATTTTTATTTTCTAAAAAAAAATATAAATTTTTTAAACAATACCTATAAAAATAATAAAAAATATACAGAATACCAAAAAAATATTATACAATGGATGGGCATAGATCTGCTACAACTACTGTACATTCTTGGCACACTGCATCGCATTTCCAATGTGGCAGTGTGGAGAGAGCCTACACATTACAACGTCGGCTGCTTGTGAGTGGTTGTCCCCATCATACAAGGTCTATGCTATTGGTTACCTTCTATGAAATACATGAATTAAAAATTATGACAGGTTATGCAAGTTGTTAGATGTCATATTGGCATTTTACCAATCAACATGCCCGTCGCACTTGACGTGTTCATTTTATAACTACCTGTCAAATACGTTTTGAAATAGAAAAAATGTTCCGTGGAACGTCAAAATCCAGGTCTGATTCATGGGGCTTTATTTATACTTCGAGCGGACTGTAAAACAATTAGTATTACATAACATAGAAAAAGATAATGCAAATATAATGTCCAGTTTAAAAATACAATTGTCTACATATTGTTAAGCCCTTCTCCACTAGTTTTAGAGTGATCGCACACAATGTATCAATTAAATAAATAAACTCTAATCAACGGCAGCATCAACCACACTGTTAAATATAGACTAATACCATTCTCCCCATAGTAAGGATAGCCATTTTAAATGGTTGTCAACACCCTTATCAAATAGTGTTTTTATTTGAGATTTGGGTTGGACTACGACCTATGCTTGTTTATCTACAGACGAGGATAAGACAAGTGTACTATTGAGATTGATTTTATGAAAGTCATTCAAAGTTCGAAATAAACAATTATAAAAAAAACGAATATAAAAAATAATTGGTATCTAGTTAATGAATAAATAACTTGTAGCGATGCATGGATAACTCAAAGTTGATGAATGTACAACCAACAATTCATGGTAGATAACTCGAAGAATGTGAGATAAAAATAAAAATAATATAAAAACTAACTGATAGTTGATAAATGGATAACACGAAGAGTGTCACTGAAAACATGTAGCTAGGCATGGATAACTCATAGTTGAACCAAATTGTCTTCCATTCCATAACTATTTCTTCACTATTTGATCTCTATCTACCTGATCCAACCAAAAACTACCAAAAAACTATGTGGATGTGCTAGTTACTATTCATTGGAGTACACAGTAATTATGTGGAACTACTACTTATACTTCTTCTAGGATTGCACAAAGATGAGACAAATGTACTATCTAGATTGATTTAATTTTATGACAGTTATTCAAATTCTAAATATAAACAATTATATAAAAAAAAATTAATAAATTTAAATAAGTGGTAGCTGATGCATGGAATATAACTTGTAGTAGATAACCAATAACTTATGACATGACAGATATCTCTAGAAAAATGTAATATATATATTAGTTAAGAATTATTTATTTATTAATTATCAGTTATTATATATATAATAATAACTGATAATTAATAAATAAATAATTCTTACCTAATACATAATAATTAATTTAAAATGGATAATTAATTAACACATAAATATACCTAACATACAATATGAAACCCCATCACAAAGCTACAGTTGGGTAGATCTCCTATAGATTGAATTCTGCAGTCGCTCTCAAATAAAGTGAATATTGGGTAGATCTCCTCTGGATTGAACTCTGCAATCAGTCTCAAATAAAGTGAATATTACATATGGAGTTATTTAATAATTTTGTTTGGTTAAACGCGATCTCTGGAGACAATCCACGACATGCTTACTGATTGATAGCGATTCGGTACTGCCCATTAAGGTATAGCCCCTGCACGTCGGGAATATATTTACTGCAGAAATCCGTGTAAGAATCTATTTTTTCTGTTATTTAATAATGTATATTTCATATTTAACTGTTAAGGATTTATAGATAAATGACTGAAAATTAAGGCAAGCAATCTGAGCTAAGCCGAGTTTCGGGTGCGAGGTTATGGAGTTTTGAAACTATTATTAAAAGGAGTAAGCTATCGACTCGACCATTTACACCTGAGCTCAAAGCTCATTCAATTAATCTCCATAATTTTAATAGGTAAAATAGTTATAATATATATATAAAGTAAGCAGTAAGTGAGCAGTATGTTTATGATAATAATTGTTTTGTATAATTTTTAATTATTAATATATTTTAGTATGTATTTTTTTATTACTAAAATTTTAAAATTACAGTGAGTAAATATATTATTCACAAGAATTGAAATCGAGTAAAAAAATAATATTTATTCTTTCTAATTACCCAAACTACAACCAATAACCATCTTTATCTATCTAAAATGATAATAACTAATAGTTATTTAATGATTATTTAGTTAACATGTAATGTTATTAAGCTAACGACATAATGTTATTAACGCGCTTAACAAACCGTGCTCATAAAACAATTCAGTATATGCTACTCTTTCTAACAAGTGCAAACTTAGTCAAGGCTATTAATGGCCATTTTTATTAGAGAGATTATTTACTTTGTTTGGAAAATGTGTTTTATATTAAAAAATATTTAGTGTTTCAATTGTGTAAAATGAATGTTGGTACTTGTCGGCTGAGCTGTGGTCTAGCGGTTAAATCGGTGGGAGTTTCCATCACTGGCCCAGGTTCGATTCCCACAGGGGAGTCCTCAGAGTGACATCTATCCCAGGAGTGATCAAAAAAATATAAGTCCTCAACTCCGGCCAAAAAATCAAGGAGTGTTCTTGTAAAAAAAGAAAAAGAAAGAATGAATGTTGGTACTTAAATATAATTTTATTATATTAGTTTATTGCATAATGTTGGAGCTAAAAGTAGTTTCATTATTTTTCTTATTAATTTATTTGAGAATGTTGTTGAGCATGAAAGTAATATAATGTCTTTAGAATATAAAATGTTTTAGAATGTAAAAGTAATTATATATATCTATATATATTTTTAATAAGTATTTAATAATGATGGAGTATATTTGAGAATATGATATTTTTTATAATAAATGGTATTTTAGTTAGGATAAGAAAATTAATAATTGTTAGGAATGCATTTTATGTAAACATGGTTAAAATGGATAAATTAAAAAACAAAAACAAAAAACTATACAACTTTGGATGAAAAATATACACATTATCTTTATTATCATGAAGAATAATATTTTTCTTTAAAAAGATCCTTGGAAACCCAATATTTATATTCTTCACCTTGATGAGATTTCCATAAAAGCTTGCATACATACCAATGCTTATTTTAATAATAATCAACTACACTTTTGGTTTTAAATATTAAATTCACTATGGAAAGGCGAACTTAAAAATTTATATCATGTCGTAATATATGGAAAGGTGAACTTAGAAATTTATATTCTGTAATATCTATTTTCTGCATGGTGAGTTATTATGTTTATTTACACTTTTTCATTATATATATATAAAAGGTGAGATGAAGCTACACGCTATCTCATAAAATAATGTCTCGTATTAAACATGTATTTACAAAAAAAGTTTATGTATATAAGTATATAAAATTAAATTGTTATTTATCTATATATATTTGAACAATAATTATATATATAGAATTGTATATTTATATAGATAACTAAATATATGTCATATACATGGTTGGTATATATATAGTGTTTATTAACTTTGGTAAATGATGTTTATGTTGATTTTTTTTAGCAGCATCGAGAGTCCTTTTCTTAGGAGAATGGGACCACCTGGTTCGGGACCACGGTGAAGACTCAACCCAGTGTTAAGTGACCATTCTGTTGAATGGTAGATATTTGGTCTGGGACCATGATATAGACCCAACTCTGCCCTGGGTAGACTCAACCTAGTGTTGAGTAGACATCTGGTCTGGGACCACGATGTAGACCAGTTTAAGACTGGTAGACTCAGATTAGTTCCGAGTAGCCATTCTCTTGGAGAATGGAGGCACCTGGTCTACTACCAAGAAGGCACTGTAAGCCCTAGACTAGGTCTAGGAATGTGTGGCACTCTGATCCTTGATCTATGGGCTTGGTGTACATCTCCAAGGATTAGCTACCATTGGTTGAGTTACCCTAGTACCAGATCTAGTTGTCACATAGAGTGTGAGATAAAAGCATAGTAACTCTCTTGGTTTATGATGATGTACTTTTGGAATAAAAAAGGACCACAGGTAATGACCACAAGGGGCATTTGGAAAAAGCCCAAAGTCAACAGTCAAAATAAATAAGGACTTTTGTACCATAGGTGAAAGTTAAAAAAATAAATAAGGACTTTGGGTAAAAGTCAAAGATAAATAAAAAGACCTTTTGGTAAGAAGGTAAAAGTGAAATTAGGAAAATATTAAAATATTATTATTATTATCTTTTCTAATTTTGGTCCACTTAACAGGTGAATGAAGACTATAAAAGAGGATCAAGTCTTCTCATTATCACACTCAAGTTTGCTCTGACAGGTGAAGCTGCTATTTTCAATTGAAGGTTGTTTTTGCCCCGGCTAGGGCATCCATCTTTTCTCAGCTAACCCTCAGCTAGGGTTTCATCACTTCAACAATTTTAGGGCAGCCACATTCAGATCCATACACTCATCTTTCAGATCCGGGTAGCCTCTCCTAGATCCGAGCAGCCTCATCAAGATTTGGGAAGCCTCACACAGATCTGGGAAATTCTGGTTTTTGACAGTCGAGTTTTGGCCAGCCCTCTTTCTCTCCTTTCGGGCTACCAGTGTTTTCTATTCGGGCAGCCTATCTTGGGCTTGACCCTCTTCTTTCATCCCATGGGCCACTACACGTGAGGGTTTGGCAGTCTACCAACCCTTAGGAAGCCTTCAGGGTAACCCGTGAGGGTTGCGGGATGCCAGCAGTCTACTGCAGCAGCTGTCGAGCAGACCCTAGGGTCACGGGTTGTCCATTGACAGACCCAACAGACCTGCACGGGAAACAAAGATATGCCCAAATGAATTGCGGGCAAGACAGAGGAAGGAAATCGGGAAACAAGCAGGACAAAGAAAGACACGGGCAGGACAAAAGTACAATCTTGGCAGCTAACAAAATTTTTTGGGCAGTCTGAGATTTTCAAGCATGAGAGAGAAAATCCTGTCTTGGGTAATTCTTGTAAAACTGGAAATTGTGGTTTGAAATTATTAGTCTGATTTTTTATTGATAAATTTTCTTATGACTGTGGTTAAAACCCAGATCTGGGTTTGAGGAACTTTTTGAAGAATTTCTTAAGTCATCTCATTTATGAGATGAGCTACTAATTCTTTTTGGGGGTTTTGTTCTTTGAAGGTTTCCCCAGTGAAAAATCTTGTGTCCATTGTGCTGATGTGATGAATATGTTTTTTACTGCACTGATTATTTGTTTAAGTTCATCTACAAATTTTTTAAGTTATATGCTAATGCTAAAATTCAACAGTTTACACAAGAATTTTATAAATTATAAATGGTAATTATTTAGCATTGGCTAGGTATTGCTTTCAATTAATAAATTGGGTTAGTCGCTTTGGATGAGCACATCATTATAAGTAGAGTCTATGAATGTAGTTAATGGTGCATTAGTAGGTTCTCTTGATCAATACAATAGTTCAATATGAAATGACAATAGCGTTGATAGGAAGTTGCATATAGGCTATCCTACAAAAACTAAGGGTCTAATGGGGAGATCGGGATGTTGAGATAGGAACGTGACCAAGTCATAATACCATTGGGTAGTGATGATGTCATCAAATAAAATTGTTAATGTCAACGGTTAGTATGCTGTGATGATTTGGTGGTATCAAGATGTGTTGCATCGATGACATCCGATGTGAAACATGGAGTTAGGCCATGACATTATAATGCATGTTGTATTGCGAGTTTTAAGCCATAAGTAGCTTAGGGCCAAATGCTTAAACACACCAATAAAATGAAATAAAAAAGGGAAAATTTCATCATCCTTGATGAGTGTGGCTTATTTTTGTTTTTAAATTGGAGGACATTGGATCTTTGCAAGGATGCCTATGGGGATAATTTTTTCCTACATAGCCAAGACAATAAGATTAGTGGGAAAATCCATTACGTGAATTAAGGGAGAAGTTAATGAATTTTATCCAACTTAATGCGAAAAAATATACTTATCAAGACTTCGATAGACTGTCGAGAGGGTGAAACAGACTTAGAATATCGAAGACAAGATTCGATGTGATCCACATTATGAGTTGAACATAAGGATGATGACCACCTAACTTGGTGATTCCTAAAAAAAAACACTACTAGTCCTCAAGATAGAACTTGATAAGAATATAACGCCACACATGATGTGGCTTGGAAAGTCTATCGAAGGGGTCAAACATAAATGAAAATGGTGAATGAAGTATGGACATGATGAGCTCTTAAACCTAGACATGATAGTGCTAATGAAATAACTAGGCGATCAAATTTAATATGCTCATTTAATGTCACTAACTTGATGGACGATTAGCATTTTACGTTAACTTCGAGACAAAGTTTTAGATGAGGGGTAGTATGTAATGCCCCATTGTAGCTAGGCTCATGTACATTATTATGCTTAAAGACATTTTTCACCTTCACTTATATGCAAAAGTACTTATGTGCTAGCAAACAAGGTAGTGGATGCCTTGAGTCGGAGGCCTTGCATCTTTTCAGTGTTGCCACTGAAGATGAATTTGTGAGAGAAGGTCCTAAAGGTACAACTGGAGGACAGTTTGTACAATGAATTTAGGAAAAAAGTGCAAGAGGGAACCATGGCAGTTCCTAAGTATGAAAAATACACACTTGACGATGATGGAATGTTGAGATACAACCAACCTATGCATGTGCTAGTGAACAAGGAAGTTTGAAATTTTATCCCCTCTAAATCCCATCTGGCGACATATATGGCCCACCTAGGAGTGAAAAGATGTACACAGATCTAAAGTTGTTGTTTTTCTGGCATGGTATGAAGAAATATGTTATGGATTGTGTGGCTAAGTGCCTTGAATTCCAGCTACTGAAGGATGAACATTGCCATTCGGTGGTATTAATAAAACCTCAAGCCATCCTAGAGTCAAAATGGGAGGTGATATCGATGGATTTTAATGTTGGATTGTCGACGACCTTTAGGATGCACGATTCCATCTTTGTTGCGGTGGATACATTGACCAGGAGTGCACACTTTATCCTGGTCAAGGTTAGTTATTAATCACATGAGATAGCACGAGTCTTTGTGAATGAGTTAGCATGACTACACGACATAAATCAGAATATTATTTCTAACATGGGGTCAATATTTATAGGGATACTTTATGGACAAATTTCTAGGAAGCATTGGGTACTCAGCTGAACTTCAATACTGCATACCATCTAGAGACAGATGGTCAAACTGAGAGGTTCAACCATGTTTTAGAGGACATGCTACACATGTACGTTATGGACCAACAAAGTCACTAGGAGGATTATATACCATTGGTAGAATTCACCTTCAATAACAACTATCACATCTCCATATAGATGACACAATTTGAGTTTATCTACGACATGCCATGTTAGACACTCTTGAGTTGGGATTGTTTGGAGGACAGAGTCTTTGTGGGTCCATAGATGATCCAGGAGATGGAAGAGAAGATGTAATCCATTTGGGAACATGTCTAAAGGAAGCCAAAGACCAACCTAAAATTTTTGTCAATGTGCATTGGACGAAAAAGAACAATGAGTTTGGAGATAGAGTGTTATTGCACGAGTTCGTAGAAGAGCTATATCAAATTTGGAAAGGGGACCAAATTGTCGCCATGATTTGTGGTACCATTTGAGATCGATGAGATATTGGGACCGGTTGCTAATTGTCTTGCTTTTCCATCATCATTGAGTTATATGCATGATGCTTCCATGTTTTTGTTTTATGTCATTATATATATGACCCATCCCATGTTATTGACTTGACCCATTTGCATGTCGGAGGAGGGGGCCATTGCAGTTGAGCTTGTTCATATTTTGGAGCGATGAACTTGACAACTTTGGCATCAGGTATTCAACCAGGTCAAGGGTCAGTGGGACAACTATATTCCCATCTTTGTGACCTTGGAGGACGCATCGGAGATTCGTATACAATTTCCATACTAACTTCAGGACGAAGTTTCCTGAAGTGGGGGTGTATGTAGTGCCCCATTTTTATGATAGACATTAGACTTTGATTATAGACCATAGATCTGATTATGACTATTCTTTGAGGAATTTCAACTGTGAATGACCTGGTTATGAGTGGCTTAGACTTAGACTATGTGATGCTTTATTTTGGGGACATTTGGTTTCAGATAATCCATACTGGTACATGTTGTTGATTATGTGACATTGATGATGATTCCATATGATTATGCTACGATGGACATTTTATGATTTCATTGATAATTATGCTATGATGTTGATGTGATAGACAACTCACACGATCATGATATGATGTGATGTTGATCAAATGATTATATGCTTTTGCTATGATTTTAAGATGCTTGAGATGTTTTACATGATCCGCAATATAATATATATATATATATATGATGGTTAGCATCCCCTCAGACCAAACTTTGGTCTATCGGACCTAAAGAAATGAATTATTTAGTTTGTTTTAAAATTGTATTTATATGCTCAAAGAGCTTGGAGAGAAGCGTCCCGAGCTCACTATAATTTTGACAAGTTAAAAGGATAGGAAGGCTAGGACTGCAAAAAATATTATGAAACTGAGATCTAATGTGAGTGCACGCAGGGAATTCTAAGAGGAAGCGTTTTTCATCCTCAATGTTCATATTCTCATAGAGATGACATATCCTTTCCACCCATGGTGTTTTAGGAACTACCCAATGACCAGTTTCACTATGTAGCTCATGAGAGTTCGTTCTTATCTTGGCTATATTAATTTTTTTTCTTTGAACTAGTTAAAACCGAGAGATACTTTTGATCTTCTAGATTAGGGTTGATGGTCTCCTTATAATATCTTAATTTTCTTTTATCCTCTAAATCTTTCTCACACCACATTTTCTCCTTAAACTTAGAAGTAACAATATTTGTAATGTTAATAATATTTTGCAATGCAACATTTTCGTCGATCTCCCAATGGTTTAACCAAGCCCTAGTATCTTTATACCAACCTCGCTTGAGCCTTAGGTGGTTTTGGCAAGAATTTAAAGCTAGCTTAGGAATTCTATGGTCTCCCATGTTATTGATTTTGTGCTTGTACAACAGGAGCCAAGCCATAGCTAGGTTCTCAATAGGGGAAATACCCATTTCTACAAGGAGAATAGGGTAGGGTGTATTGCTTTTAATTTTGAGGTTATACGTTATAAAACACTTCTAGATTTTCTCAATCTTTCTCCATGATTCTCTAAAGATGCTACAACCCCAAACCTCACACCCATACAAGATAACAGGAGTTACTAAAGTTTCAAAGAGGAGCTAAGTTTTTATCCCACATCACAAGGTTTGTTGCTTTACGATTATTTTCAAGACCAAAATAAGCTTTCCACCCTCCATTAATCATTTTCTTAATGTTATAGTTCCAATTGAGCTTGTGATGACTATCAATTACTGGGTATTTGTAAGAAGACACTTCCTCCAAGTTTCTATTATCATACAAAAAATTAGCATAAGTGTCCTTCTTGGATCTGATAATCATAATTTTTGTTTTGTCAGTTTTAACAGTCATAACCATTGTAGAGAAAAAATCCTTAAGAAGTCTTAGTTGCTTATCAAGATCATATGGACACCTTTCCAAAAGAACAATAGCATCAGCATAGAGAAGAAGGATGATGACTATTTCAGCTAAGATCGTGCCAACACAACCTGCTTCCTCTAAACAATTTTCTAGCTTATCTATGTAAATGCCAAAAAGGGTGGGGGAGAGGGGGAAACCTTGTTTAAATCTGATATTACACTTAATATATTTCGACCACCCCTCGTTGGTATTAAACTTGGAAATGACATTCTCGTATAACCTTATAGAGGTGACTCTCAACTCGAAAGGAACCTTTAGCTCTTCTAATCTATTCCAGAGGTTATTTCTAGGTACTGTATCGAAAGCCTTTCTAAAGTCCGCAAAGCAACAAAAGAGATTGGATTTATCATTACGACATTCTGTTAGGATTATTAATCCTCCCTTGTCCAAATTTGGTCATATGTATAAATCAGGAGTCATGTCTAAATCGGGAGTCCATCTAGTCTATTTATAGTCATTAGCACCATTGGGTCCACTTGGCCTACATGGGGCACATGGTTCAATTACTAAAGTGTGGGGAACACTAATTGAGGCTTACTGCCACTGATTGCACTTAATTGCATCAGTTTAGGAGCATCCTAGACCAATCCCTATAATTTAGGAGCCATTGGGAGTGCCGAAACCAACCAAGGTCAGTTCAGTTCAGTTAATGACTAGTCAAGCTAAGTTAGGAGTCAGTTACATTCAGTTCTAGTCCTCTACATTCAGTTAGCACTAGGTTTACATGAATGCACTCAGGAGGGGCGCATTTATCACCTACCACAGTCAGTTAGCCTTAGTCAACACTGAATGTAACACTTGAGTTGTGTTTTAGAGCTCCGATGAACTCCAATTATGGTTTAGACAAGATCAGTTAACTATTGAGTCCTCCGATAGTGATTTAGACAAGGTCTTAGTTACCTACAGTCAAGTAGAGTCTATCAATTCGAATTTCCTCGTGTGGATTCGAATTTCATGTGGCTATTAAAGCCATTGTACTTCATTGTAATTATTATCTGATTACTTCTTTTATTAATGAAAGCATTCACATCTGTTGCACATTAGCACATGTCTTCCTCATTGATTTTGGAGCTTCCAACCATATGGATGCATCCAGAGAATCATTCTCTTCTTTTTAGTCCTTTGATGGTCCTAGTATTCATATGGGTAATAACAGTAAATTCAAAACAAAGGGGAAGGGATCTATCAAGCTTGAACATGGAAGGTTCAAAGATGTGCTATTTGTTCCCTTCCTAGCTTCAAACCTGTTATCTGTCTATCAGATGACCCATACTGGATCTCCAAAGTGAGTGATCTTTGGTCCTGACTCAGTGGAGATCACATATATCTCTACTGGGAGCATCATAGCAAAGGGTACTACAAATCATGCTTCAAAAGCATATGAGTTCTCACATTTCATGCCTCCTTCAGAACTAGTGCACTCTCAGCAGCCACTTGAAAGGGAAGGTAAAATAATTGCATCTACTTCTTTTACAGCTTCTACTAGTATTGTAGATCCATCTTTATTAGTTTATGAGATTGAGATTCAGGGTGACTCAGATCTAGATTCAGTCCCTACTTCCAAACTGGAAGCTAGGAAGATGACTGGAAACTCACCTAACACTCAGAAAGGAAAGACCCTTGCGCTATGCCATGCAATCTTACCTCCTTTAGAGAGATGCAATAGAATCCCTGTAAGATGCTATATGGCAAGGGCTTAGTCTCACTACATTAAGAAGAATGGATATGATCATACACCTCTTCATTCAGCAAGAGATAAAGGTTACATTCTTCCTTTTTGGAGAATAAGGAGAAGTCTACATGCTAGGCCCCAGAATACGTGTGCACAACACACCATGCATGCTGCTTCAATACCTCACAGAGATGAATATTGCAGCAACATATTTTCAAGTCTTTCAAACTTGAGACCTGATTCTACCTGCTTAGATAGAGGGGGGGATTTTTTCCCATGTGGATTTTTCCCTAGCTCCTTGTATTAAGCAGTTACTTTATTTTACTTGATGTAATGGGTGACCTATGGTCTTAGTTACCAGGGCCCACAGATTGTCCAAGTTAGCATTCAAGGGGGGTGTTAGGATTATTAATCCTCCCTTGTCCAAATTTGGTCATATGACTAAATCAGGAGTCATGTCTAAATCGGGAGTCCATCCAGTCTATTTGTAGTCATTAGCACCATTGGGTCCACTTGGCCTAATTGGGGCACATGGTTTAGTTACTAAAGTGTGTGGAACACTAATTCAGGCTTATTGCCACTGATTGCACTTAATTGCATCAGTTTAGGAGCCTCCTAGACCAATCCCTACAATTTAGGAGCCACTGGGAGTGCCGAAACCAACCAAGGTTAATTCAGTTCAGTTAATGACTAGTCAAGCTAAGTTAGGAGTCAGTGACATTTAGTTCTAGTCCTCTACATTCAGTTAGTGCTAGGTTTACATGACTGCACTCAGGAGGGGCGCATTTCTCACCTACCACAGTCAGTTAGCCTTAGTCAACAATGAATGTAACACTTGAGTTGTGTTTTAGAGCTCCGATGAACTCTGGTTATGGTTTAGACAAGGTCAGTTAACTATTGAGTCCTTCGATAGTGATTTAGACAAGGTATTAGTTACCTACAGCCAAGTAGAGTCTATCAATTTGAATTTCCTCATGTGGATTCGAATTTCATGTGGCTATTAAAGCCATTGTACTTCATTGTAATTATTATCTGATTACTTTTTGATTAATTAAAGCATTCACAACTGCAAGCCATTTTTGCATTGTTTCATTCTTCAATTACTAAGTAAATTGTGTGATCTATTTTGTGAGTTGTGTGTTTGTCCATAGATCTATGTGCTCAATTTAATACATTCCTGCATAATTATCCTAAGCGTAACGAGATGGTCCATTGTTGAGTGTTTCCTTCTAAAAACTGCTTGGCCTTTAGCCCGCTTACCTTCACTTTCAAGACATATGCTGATCTTCTTTTCCAAAATAATTCAATACAACTTGGCTAAGAGAGGGCTAATCATAATTGTCCGGTAATTAGAGGGGTTATTTGTATCCCCACTTTTAAAAATAGGGACAATGAGGCTTTGAGTCCAAGGTTTAGGAAACCCTTGCTTGACTACTTGATTGAAAAGCTTGTGGATGTGAGGGTTGAGGATAGGACCTCCAATTTTTAAGATTTCTGCCTTGTAACCTTCAATGTCCTTAGCTTTTCCATTTTCCAGACGCTCAACCCCAAAATTTATGTCTTATAATGAGAAAAATTCTTCCGTTGTGAGCAAGGTTTCAAACTTATCTATGCCATTTGGGGATTCATAAAGCTTTTTAAGATAGGAATTCCAATTATGTAAAGCAATTCTATTATTATCTTTATCTTTTATAGTTAGAATCTGCCTCCAAAATTTCTTAGGATCCACCTTAGAGAGGTGTAAGAGATTTTCTTGTCTTTTATGAATATATTGCATTTTTTTCCTTTTAGTTAGGGCTTTGTAAATTTTTATCTTCCCAATTTTAAGAGACTCATCAAGAGCTTCCTTAATTTATCTCCTCGCACTTTTACAATCTTTATCATACCAAGGGTTGGTTTTTCTATTTCTTTTATTACTTGAAACTTCAATTGAGAACTTGTTAACAGAATATGAGAGGGTTGTGGTAAAATTATGATAGAGGTCTTCTATGTTGTCTATACTTGATAAAGGAAGCAAATTAATTTTTAATTCATTTAGAAAAAGATCATTTTTATTTCTATCAAAGATCAAGTTTTTTTGGCTATGAGGATTGTCTTCTATAGGATCTCTATGCATGAAAAAATTGAGAGTTACAGTTAAAGGTCTATGATCTAAGTCAGGCTCGTGGTCGTTTAATATGTCAAAATTTTTTATTTCGTTGTATAAAGGGATATTAGAAATAATATAGTATACCACGCTGCTACCAAGCCCATGGATACAGGTCATTTGGCTAGAATTGGGCCACTTCTTTAGACCGTTACAAATTATGAGATCTTGAGCACTATGGATCTTAACTAGCTCAAAACCAAACAAATTTTCCCCTAGATCTTCAGAGCTTCTTGTGTACCTTCTAGCTAGAGTAAGGTCTTCGTCTAACCAAAGAGGATTAGGGTTGGAATGATTACTTAGAAGAATAGCTTGGTTGCTTGAAGTTCGAGCATTAAAGTCACCCATAAATAGGATATTACCTTCATTCCTTAAGCTAGAAATATCATTCTCTAAACCATTATAATGACAATTTTTATCTAAATTGTTTTTCTTATAGAAGTTAGAATTAATAGGGGAAAAATAATAGATTGCTATATAGGTTTTTTTTTTATCATTAATGTTAGTAATATCTATCCAAGTATACTGGTTGTAAGGGTCTTTTTTATAAATCCTGGCATGGGGGGAGATGTTCTTCCTAATGTAACAAGCTATACCCCCAATTCCTCTACGATAGGATCGCATGTTCCAGATTGACCATAGTAAAAATCCATCAATGTTAGGGACCTTAGATTCTTCGTGCTCTCAAGTTTCAACTAACAATATAATATCAACTTCATTCGAGATCCAACTTAGCTTGGGGCCGTTATTCCATGAAAGCCCCGACAGTTCCAAGAAAGAATCTGGAGCATGTTGTATTGCTATTTATTACTATATTTTTTGTTTCTATCTCGAATAACGACTTTTCTATTTCTGATTATTGCCCATTTTCCTTCCCTCCTGGCTTCTCTTACTCTTGAACCTCCTTTCTTAATTCTACTTGATCTTCTAGAATGAGATCTTCATTTATAAATATTCTCGTTCCTTTTAGACTTGAGGTTTTACTAAGTATGTCATACTTATTGTCAGTAGATCTCACCTTTGTCCGGATCAACCTTTCTTTATTTTTAGTTAATTTTCCCAACCTTGTTTCTTTTGTGACGCATGTTGTTTCAATTTGTAATCTATTATGTAATTCCGTTTGGACTATGGCTAATGTATCCTCGTCTACCTCCTCTTTCAAACTAAAGATTATAAGGTTCAAAGCCCTTTTGTTACACTCATGGTCTAATTCTATCATATTTTTCATTTCCTCTTTAACGGGTTTGATATCTAATTTACCTTCCCCACTATTTAGGGTGAGATTGTTATTAACTTTTTCTTCTTGTGTTTTAATCATGTCCTTCATTTTAAGAATTTCTAAAGTATCAACATATCCTTGTTGGGATGTTTGGTTCTTATCTTGGCTTTGTTTTTCTATTACCTGTAATCTATTCTCCATTGTCTCCATTTTATTCTCCAATAGTTTTATTATATTTTCTATTTTTTTATTTTGTCTTCAAAAGATGTAAATTTATTTTCCAGCATGGCTTCTAACTCTGTTTCTAGCTTATCTTCTCTTTCTTATCTACGTTCTCTAATGACTCCATATATTCGTAAAGGCTTTGTAGAGTAATTGTGTTAGGTCTACCTTTGACAATATTTGGTAGATGCGGTGAATTATTCATACTTGTGAACAAAAAGTAATATATGAGCAGTAGATATGTATTAGAAAAAAGAGGAATGTGTGCACCCGATATAACCGTTCCATATAATCTTCCAACCCTGGTTCAGATCGATGTGGATCCAGCGGCTGGCATAACCATGATAGTTTATTCCTGATTTACTTCAAATCTGTAAATTCTTAGTGATATTTCTATCAATATAATGCCCCTTTAGAATGCATGCAGATCACCTTTAGATGTTGGCAAAGGGAGGTCACCCACAGAGATCAATCGCAGAGGGAGGTCAATCAGTAAAATCACCCACAAAATCAAACACACCCGCAGTAAGATGAGAGGTAAATAAGGAAATCGCAGAGATCAAAACTCAGGAGAACAAGACATGCAACAACTCGCAGAACGCATGCAGATCGACTTCAGATGTTGGTCGTCACCCACATAGATCAATCACAGAGGGAGGTCAATCAATAAAATCACCCACAAAATCAGATCACACCCGTAGCAAGATGAGAGGTAAAAATTGTAGAGATCAAAACTCA
This sequence comes from Pseudotsuga menziesii, assembly GCA_001517045.1. NCBI lineage: Eukaryota > Viridiplantae > Streptophyta > Pinopsida > Pinales > Pinaceae > Pseudotsuga > Pseudotsuga menziesii. The sequence continues at coordinate 70,111 of LPNX010413217.1, forward strand.
GGTGAACAATGCATGCAACAAGTCGCATTCAGTGGATCGACATTAATATTCTTAGTGATATTTCTGTCAATATAATGCCCCTTCAGAACGCATGAAGATTTCCTTCAGATGTTGTTCGTCACCCACATAGATCAATCGCAGAGGGAGGTCAATCAATAAAATCACCCACAAAATCAGATCACATCCGCAACAAGATGAGAGGTAAAAATCACAGAGATCAAAACTCATGCAATCAACGCATGCAAAGACTCACATTTAGTGGATCAGCGTTAAACCCTTCAGTGGATCGATGTTAATCTTCTTAGTGATATTTCTGTCAATATAATTCCCCTTCAAAACGCATGTAGATCGTCTTCAGATGTTGGAGGAGGGAGGTCACCCACATGTTGCTGCTGCAACCACCACCCCAAATTTTTTATGTTTTAGGGCCCCCCCTTTTTGAAATTTTAGCTTTCAGTCCTTAAAATTTTACCTTTACCCTCCAAGATTTTCTTCCTAACTTAGTTTTTTCTGTTGCAAGCTGTTTTCTGTTAAAAAAAACTCTTTCTTTCCACCCGATGAATCGGATGAGCTCATGGAGTTTATCCGACGTAGTGGAAGAGTTGTTTGTTGACTTACCAAAATTTTGCTTCTCAAATGCTTTCCAGAAGATCTGCGAGAGTTTGTCGACTCCCCGGATGAACTCTTGTCTGCGGTATTGATGATATTGGATAAAAGTTTTCGATTCCCTTCGGATGGTTGTCAGTATTTTTTCCGATACATCGGATTGACTTGTTGATTTATTTTTCGATGTCTGCGGAAGAGTCTTTTGTTCTTACCTGCCCGCAGTTGCGGTTGTTTGTTCCTAAGTATTCTGTAGGGTTTGTTTCTAAGTCCTTTGCCGACACTTTGGATGAGTAAGCTGATGTGCTACCGATAGCTTTTCTGAAGAGTCTCTCGATGCTGTTGCAGATGGATAGTTTGTTATTCTGCCGATAAAATCCTCGATCCATTTCCCCATCTCGGTAAGACAAGTATGTAGCCGCCCGAGGAGCATCGAATATTTTCCAATCTTTCGCCTGAAGCATCGTTTCCTCTCTTGGGATTGCTTCACCCGAGGACCATTTATTGCACGATGGTGTTTTTTTTAACCTTTTAAATCCTGTGGGGAGGTGTGTTACGGTCATTATTGGCCATTTGGGTTTGTGTTTTACTGTGCAGAGCTGTCAACTATCAAGTGGATCGACTAGTCAGCCGCATTGAGACCGCACCTGCTCCAGCTCATTTTCAACCGCTAGGTAGGATTTCGACCTAATGCATAAATTTTGTTTTGATGTTTGACTTGAGGTTGTGATAGTTTGGAAAGGGTAGTTTTTTGTTCAATTCTTGGGGAGTATTTAGACCTCGAGATTGAGGAGTTTCATTTTTATTCTTGGTTCGGTGTCTTCTTTCTCCCTGAGTTTTGGAACCTTACGCATTTGCTTATGGTTAACCAAGGTCGTCGATCTTTTCTACCTGCCCTAGGCTATTTGTCACCCAGCCCTCTCCATGGGAGTTTCCCCATCAGTAGTTTGTAGTGGGAGGACTGTGGACAGACGAGTGTTTTGCTGTCTGCACCACTCCTTTGTTTCACCAGTGCGGGGGTGGAAGGATTACGGTTATTGGCCGGGTTAGAAAAGGGATTTTAATGGATTGTTGATTTTGATTTCAAGCTGTGGGAGGAGGTTTTGTTATGAGTGAGAGCCCTGGTTATCCATTTAGGTTTTCTTCCCGGTATTCGTGGCTTTCCTTTTTTACCCGACCGATTGTGTTGGGGTTACTTTTCCTAGGGATATGCATTGCTATGCGGAAACCTTTAATGCCTTTGTACTGGAGTTTATCCGTTTGCTAGTCATATAAGGAACTTTCCTCAAGAAGTTTTAAACCTGTTACTTAGATTCTCGCTACATTATTTCCCTGTTTAGGGTGGGAATAAAGAACTTGCTGAGATGTATCATGATGATGTGGTAAATCTTTTTGATTAAAATATGGCTTCTTGTTTTTCTGGTTACATGTAGTGGCATACTTATCAGTTGTAGTTATATGCATTTGAAATGAATCTTACACATTGTTTTATGGTTTAAACAACCTCATCATCTATATAACACTATGCCTCAAAAAGGAAAGAAGAAGGTTCAAGCCACAGAGGATGATCCAGAAGTGAAGGTCATAACGCGAGTATAAATCATATACGAAGATACCAAAGCTTCCACTGGCATTGAGCTTGAGTACATATGGGGGCATATCTACCGAATGATCAAGGACCAGAGCATACCAGATGCCTGGTTAGAGGATTTTCCCATATATGCAAACATGGAAAGGTCAGCTATTATGAAGGCTTCCACGCGACTGAAACTTTTTTCGTGTGCATAAGTGATTTGTTGGATCCTCCAAAAGGCAGACATAACCAATATGATTCTGTCAAATGTTGATGGACAAGGTTTTGTTGCTTACAACCCGACTTATGTATCTCAAGCCAACAAGATACCCACTCCTCAGATTTATCTAATAGAAAAGTGGTTAAAAGAGCTAGACCTCAATATTTTTGACAGTGTCCGAAGAATGATGGTCCCCAGGAAGCAGTTTCATACGAGGCCTACCAGGGAATATGAAACCGTGAACCTGCACACTCCCTATAAGATTTTAGCTTTAATGTTGAACAGGATTTTCGGCCAAGCAAATGGAAAATATTACAATATAAGCTGGGTGCCAGTGATTTATTTTGTGGCCACCCAAGGTACCATTTTCAACTGGGCTGATATAATATCCAATAGCTTGTCTTCATGTATAAGCGCAGTGCTTGGAGGTGTCTTGCAAAAGAAGTCAGAGTTCTATATGAGCTCTTTTCCGATTGATTTCATTTTGTGCATTCAGCAGTTCCTAACACTGAATTTCTAGTGGGATAAGACTAAAATCCCTATTAATTCTGCATACCAGTTGTTTTGGGCACATAAATACTTTAGTCATTAGCGAAGATTTCATAATGCCACTGTACAAGTTGATCTTCCTTACAAAATGCAACTACGTGTCTGATGAAACATTGAAGATTGGAGAAGACAATGGCCATTATTACCTAACAGAAGAAGGTCTATACCTAAGGATGTTTGGCAGACTAGGGCTCCTTCTCTGTTACCAAGATATGCCACGGACTATGTTGTTCATAAAGAAGTGGTGAGGTAGCTTTACATTGATGGGATTGGGAACTTCTTGTTTGATCAGAAAAAGGATGTGTACCGACCACTCCCGTACTTTATAGGTAGTTATAAGTTCTCCAAGGTGAAAAGTGCACCGGAGTTTGTAAAGGAGTTAGAATACTTCCGCTTTGGAGAAATGAGTTTTCATAGAAACGATTCAGAGAACAAGGTTGCTAACTATTGTGCAGCAGCAGGGGTACAATATTTTGAGTACATGAACTACTGGGATAAAAATGAAGAAATATTTTGCAATGCCTGCAATATGACAGCGTTAAGAAGAAGATTCAAGCAAAAGATAACAACTGTGGGTGGCAAGGGAAGCAATAGTAAAGCGGCTGAGCAACAAAAGAAACAAGAAGAAGAAGATGCAAAGAAGAGAGAAGAAGAAGCCATCAAATTATTACAAGAAGCAGATCAATGACTATCAGATGAGGAACAATGAAAGAAAGAAGAGGAAGAAGAACAAAAATTGCAGGAAGAGGTTGAAAAGATAAAACAAGAAGCAACTAACCGAGCAGAGAAAGCAGCTAAAGAGATTCGGAAAAGGGAGCAGGAAGAAAAAGATTGGGCCAAAATGGAGCAGACACAATATCATGATGATTCGTTGGAGCCATCTGTCCCATCAAGTAGCACAACCAAAGAAGATCCAATCCCCTCAGTAGAACTGAGACTAATACCTTTCATCCCATCTCAAGAACAGGTAGTGGCTGACCTTAATACTATTTTCTATGATAAAAACAAGAAGAGGATCGTGATAAGGACCGAGAAAAGGATGGACTCTGGGGATCACCTTATAGATATTATGGTGACCGAGAAAATAGTTTTACATGAGACTAATAAAGATCCCAAACTCCTTGCAGCAGCTGGGGTAGCTTCAGCTCTCGCTAATGTAGATAATGTTAATCAAATGGTTGGTGATCTTGAGCAGTATAAGGAGAAAATGTCCCACGTAAAAGAAACCCTGAGGAAAGAAAGGGGAGAAGGGCAAAGCTTGAAAAGAAAATATGATGACACTCTCACAGAGTTGGAAAGACTGAAGGAGGCATACCAAATCTTGCAATCAAACAAAGATGCCTTAATATTGTCAGCTACCATTACTGAAGGAGAGAAAAAGGATTTGGAAGATAAAGTTGCAGATCTAAGAATTCATAACCATTTACTGGTGGAACAACTAACGGTGGAAAATGAAAAACAACTGGATATCGCACCTTTCCACAATCAAGCATCTTCACTACAGAAAGAAGTAAAACAAATTTTGTTGAGGTTGGCAGGGGAGACATACAAGATTAAACAAATTGAGGCTAGATCGAAAGATATAGCACTCAATTTGTCAGAATTTAGGAAGAGGTTATCAGATGTGGTCGAGCTTGTGAAGAACCAGCTAGCATGGATAGGAGCCAACCCGACCTTTCCAGCAAATATGCCTCAGAAAACTGTAGGGAGTTTGAAGATGGAAGTGGCCATATTGAATTTCAGGTGCAAATCAACAGTCAGATTAAACACATATATTGATAGAACTATTGAAAAGCGCACTAAATTCTACAAGGACATGTGCTTTGTTCACAATCAATGCATGATTTAAGTAGATTCCTAGGATCAAGATTTCCCAGTCAGGGAGGAACATTTAAAAAAACTTACAAGACATGTTGCGAAAAGGAGAAGAGAGCATATCTAAAATCGAATATATTAGTGAGGAAGCTATTGGAATCTGGATTATCCAAGTTTCAGTCCACAAGCACCTGTTGGAGGAATTACTGAGTCAGAATACACCCAAAGTGAAAGAGATCGAGTCCCAGTTGTCAAAGCATGAGGTGGCAGTGCGTGTGCTGGAGCTAGCTGAATATAGAGTCATCAATGAAGAAGCTCAAGCATGGAGTCTTTCATTAAGACACCAATTGGGCCCACTTAAATCTGTCTTATTCACAAATTGAGAATTATGTAACGTTTTGTATTTATTCCTTTTTCTAGTAAATACACTAAAAGACAAAATTTTGTAAATGAAGAGTTGAGGAAGCCCAAAAGGTTTGGGAAATTTAAGAGTCATTTTGTAAGTTGTATAAGTAGGATCAAAGTAGATGATAGTAAGGACTTTTCTCTAGCATAGTTACTGAATCTTGTTGTAAGAAGAACTATTTCCTTTTATAATAAAGAAGATGGAATTTTTGCTGGAGAGAGTATTGCATAGCCTCAAAGCATGTTGTGTAAAGATGAATGAAGAACTATTTCTTTTTTTAGTGCGATATACAATCTGTGAGATCGTTCCTAACCCTCTGAACTATTTCTGTGTTATGACTGATTTTATGTTATGTGATGAATCATATGCAATAATGAATGATGAATGTTTTAACATCACTAAGCTATCTCTATGTTAACTTTCTGATGTATGTATGTATCATGGATTTATTAGTTATCTGTAGAGTTCTTTATGCAAACAATACAGTACATCGTTCATCTTATTTAATCTCAATCTTGCTCCCTAGGGATAGGGTAGAATAGATTTATATTAGTTGTTCTGTTTCTATTACATGCATTTATCCTAGGCATTTTCATTTCATACATAAAAGATAAAATATATAAATGGTGGATCGGGCCACAACTGGTAAAAGAGATCTAAAATGCACTTTAACTCTACGGTAGCCGGACCGCAAACCGAATGGGTTCCCCATACCAAACAATAAACGATCTATTTGGGAACTGTTATTGGGGAGAATCCCTACTATCGGTACCTGGGATTTTTCTAGGCATCAACAGTTTTGGCGCTAGAAGGAGGGACGCCAGTGCATGGCTGGATGAGGAAATCCATTTTCTTGAGAATATTCCACCGATGACAGTTCTGAAACCAGTGTTCCCAAGGACCCCAGTACTGAAAGAAAAGTTAATCCTGAGTTAGAAGTTCCAGAGTACCTTTATCATGGTCTCTCTCGGAGTAGTTAACGATTTAAGAAGAATCACAAGTTCGTATGCAAAGAAGCTTGGAGGATTACCCAATATCCCTGAATTACCTAGAAGACAAGCTTGCAGAAGAGAACGCCCTTACATAGAAGATTCAGTGTTAGTGGGAGTGTAACACCCCAGTTTTGACCCCGTTTGCATTAAAAATGTATATGATGTATATATTGTATTAATCGTGGTGTGGAGCTAAAGGAAAAAGCCCCACCATCGATTTATCATTTTATGTTTCGGCGATTAAAATCATTGCCGAAGGTATATTTCGTGCTATCCAACACAATATAATTTTAACATCATGTAAATATGCAATTTAATTAAAAACCCCAACCAGCTATGTCTATGCAACAAATAATGAGATGGGGGCATGATTTTCCTACGGATAAAGAGGGGGAAATATTTAACCTTTGGGGCCAATGGGGAAAATCCAAATGTCAAAGGGAGAACCCATGAATCAGTCAACTACCTTTCTTATCTCTTTCACCCAATCATTTAATTCTACCAGAAATTGGTTGAAGTAGTTATTACATGGGGATGGGAAGAGTATGGGCATGAATTTCGAATTTGGGGAAAACCCATTTTTGGGAAAAATCATTTTTACTTTTGGGACAAGAAAACACCCAAAAGGCATGCCCATTTGCCCATACACCCACATTCTTCATTTGCTCACGCAGAGAAATATTGGGAGTTGTTTTACCCTCACATTTTTGCTCATTTTCCTCATCTTGCATGCCCATAAATCCATTTTTGGTGTTGTTCAGCAAGTGGGAAAGGAATATTTTCGTTTTGGGAGTTTATGGTAGTCGTTTGGTCCCTGTAATGGCATAAACGTCCTCAAAATTTGCGGGCAAAGAAGATTCACATTTTTTGTGGTCTGTGGAGGCCTTTTTTTCCCACATGAAGCCAATGAACATTTGCTGAAATCGATTTTGGCTCCTAGGGATGTTTGAACCACTTACCTTCTCTGATTTTAGTTCCCAGGATGTTTTTGTCCATGCCCATCACTGTAATTATTGTGTATTGATTTTTTTTTTGGCCACGTTAGGGCCAAAACATCCATGGCAATTGAATTTGTTGTTAATGGTTGTTCTTACCCTCCTTGGCAAATCATTTGGTCGCCGAACTATTTTCTCCATCTGTAAATTTGTTTTTGGGTTTCCCAACGTTTTTCTAAAGACCATCGATTGGTATTTTGCTGTAGGTGCATCCTTCCCTTGGTCTGAGTTGTTGTGATCCTTTATTTGGTTGAATCTAATTAGGAGTGGAAGAGGTAAACTGCTTAATAAACGTAGTGCATGAGGAACCTCACTGAGAGATCTTGAGGGCGGATTATTCCTTACTACACACTCTGAATAGCACTAGAAGGGAATGCATAGCCTGAGGGACTGTACAGTAGAGAAGGGGATGATTCCTTGTGTTGGGTGTGTATGTCTTGGAAAAGACAAGCCAGATCTTGTGTAGGTGTCCACAACTCTATGTTTGAGATCACTAGCTTAGAAACAAGCCTTCCACCCCCTTGGCAGTCCGATAAACCCAACATATCTTTGGCTTGATTGAGTTTGACATATCTTTGGCTATGTGTGATTATACTTAGTTTCCTTTTTCCTTGGGGAATCATGCCCAGCTCGGGGGTGGCAGTGTTGCTGAGAGATTAAGGAGCACACTGGCCTGTGGTTGGGTGGAACGTTGCAGCGACATAGCTGGTTGCGGGGATCTTCATTCGAAGATAAGTATTCCTAGTGTATTAATCCCTGCAACTGTATATATTTGTTTTAATGAATTATGGTGAATATGATTAATGCTTGAATGAATGAATTTGCTTCCGCTGTATAATTTCATTTGTCATGCATCTATGTATGTTAGTTCAATGCATTTTTTTATGTTTCATGTTCATGGGGCTAGTTTCCCGGCTAGATAGTAGCATTGGTAGCGTCCTCTTCTCCGGTTGGAGGGTTGGGGAAGTCATAGGGAGATTTTGAAGAGCTAGTAGATTTAACCTTGCAAGAAATTGTTCAACCTCTTGACCAGTTGGGACCTAATTCTCCGTCTTGTTCACCTTTTCGAACCCTTGTTCAGTCTCCACCCCGAATTATGGCTGGAAATGTGAATGAAAATCAACTTGTGAATCCAAATGCTAATTAACCACCTCCACCACCAACTTGGAGGGCCAGAACCACCCTCAACCTGGCTGCTCTGTTGCACAATTTACATGCCCACCTTGAGAAGTCATTACCTAAGTTTGACCCAACAGAAGGAATTGATGTGGATGATCATTTACAAAGTTTTTTCTTAGGCCTTTAAGTCTTATCAACAGCAAAACATGAAGATGTAGTATGCAGACTGTTTCCGCATACCCTTAAAGGAAAAGCAACATCATGGTATTTTGGCCTGCAGGCGAATTCAAGCACAAACTGGAATACGTTTGAAAGACTATTTAAGAGCAAGTTTGGACGCCAAAGAACCACAACTACTTTGATGAAAGAGTTACTTTCTCTAAAGATGGATAAAAAATATAAAGTGCTTGATTTTAATCATAGGTTCGCTCACCATTTGAATAATTTTAGTGCCGCCATAATGCCTGCTGAATAAACATTGATGGAATATTATTCTTCGACGCTTTCACCAGAGATAGCAATGTTTGTAAAGCGGTCGGTAAAAACTTCATTGTTAGAAACCTATGAAGAAGCTAAGAAGGTAGAAGAGGAACTCAAAAGTATAAATAAACAAACTGTAGATTCAGATACAAAAACTCTTAATAAGAAGCCTTTGTTGCTGACTAAACCCAAAGAGGAACGTTCAAACGAATTAGAAAATGTGGTTAAAGTGGTACAAAATCTCTTGAACAAGATTGTTGACTTAGAGAAAGATAAAGAAGTAGGTTCTTCTAGAAATCCATTTAGACAAATTTTCAAGAAGAAAGAGGAAAATAGTCCATCCCAACCATCCACCAACAACTCCTATGTGTTGAATCTCACTGAAGTTGGTATGGATTATTTTTGTACTTTTCACCAACAACCCCACTCTGAGAAACGTTTCCATCAGTGGATTAATTCAATGAACCTAGTCGTGAATCAGTTATTGGATGGTCAACTAACAAAACTTGAAGTTAAGGAAGAAAAGGGAATTGAAACAGAAAAAACTTCGGAAGAAACTACCATGGTTTTGTGGGACTGTATGACCACATTGGGGTTGGAAGAAGAAGAAACCATTGACGAAATACAACTTTCGACAGTAAACATCACAACAAGAAGTTAGTGACCATTAATAGATGAGAGTTTATTGCCCAAGATTAAGAAGTTCCAAGAAAGTATGAAAAATCTTACTAATAAGACTCAAAACCCACCTATACCTGAAAAGGTCATAGCAAAGAAGAAAGCTCCAACAGTAAGTAAACCAACAAAGGTTGTGGAGAATAAATCAGATAATAACAAGAAAATTCCAGTGGAACCAGAAATGGGAAATGATATAATAGAATATATTAAGAAAACCAAGGCAAATGTCTCGTTATTTGAGATGTGCAACTTACTGCAACAAAAGAAGAAACTTTTGGAAGCCTTGAATCCTCAACCTAGTAGAACTCCAGACAATGTCCCATTAGATAAAGAGATAAATGAAGCCAGTATTGGAGGAAAGTCTAAGTCTCAAACTAATCCATTTCTGCTGACATTTGAAATTTGTAATATGAATGTACACAATTGTTTGGTAGATTCTGGAGCGTCTTCGAATGTCATGCCCTTGTCAGTTTGTAAAAGGATAAACGGGAAAAATACTCCCTCCTCTAGTCAAATCATTCAAATGGATAGGACGGCAGTCAAGGTGGTTAGCGAGATGAAGGATGTATTGATTCGACTCGTAGCTGATGAAAGAGTTTGTCAATACATGGATATTATGGTAGTAGACATCCCGGAAGCCTATGGTTTAATACTGAGTAGGGATTGGTCTGAAAAGCTTAATGGGTAATTTGTAACAGATTGGTCACACTTGTGGTTACCTTACAAAGGTCGTCAGAATCATATTAAAATACTAAGAGAACCACATATGAAATATAATGTAACACAGCTTGAAGGAAAAAATGAGCTAGTAAATTTCTCACAGTCAGTTTTGGGCAATTGTTTTTTAGAACTTGAACCGGGAAATTATCAAGCGGAAGAGGCTAGTAGTAAGTCAGATGAACAGTCTGATCTCCTTTAGTTTTCGCGGACTCACAATTTTGATTGTAATATAGTTAATTTAGTTTTTGTTTCAGAAAGTAGAACTTGTGCTTTAGAAGTAGAAAATCAGTTTTGGTTATTATATTTTTATGGTTCAAAAACTCAAGAAGGATCAGGGGCGAGGTGTGTCCTAATTGATCCCAAAAAAAAAACATTTTTTATCTTGTAGATTAGAATTTGAATGCACTAGTAATACAGCTGAATATGAAGCATTGATTCAAGGATTAAAAAATGCAATTGAGTTTAAAGTTAGGAATTTAAAAGTCTTTGGAGACTCTGAAATAATTGTAAAACAGGTCCGCAATACAATATATTGTTTATCCCCTCATTTAAAAGGGTATCAAAATGAAGTTTAGGGACTCATAACAAATTTTGATGCTTTTGATATTAATCTATTCCTAGACTAAAAAATGGAGCAGCTGATTTATTAGCTACCTCTGCTAGAAGACTGGTTCCTGTTATCAACCCAAATGACACTTCTCCGTCCGAGTGCCGACACTTCATATGTTGTCACACAAAAGGACAATTATGGATTGAAGGTTTCCTAAACACTATAGATGGGCATGACATGAGATGCATTCATTATCCAACCAGCTTGCCATTTTACCTTTTCCTATGTTGAATGCCATACGTGACTATCTCCATAGCAACCCACGTACATACGCGACTATCTTCACAGCATCCTGCGTACTGTACGCGAGTATCTTCATTGCAACCCGCGTACAGATCTATACGCGGGTTTCCCTTATAGAAACTCGTGTGTCATATGCGGGTTTCTAGTATCAATACTCGCGTACACATCTATTCGACATTAAAAATAATAAAACACGATTAATTGAGATTTGTTAAGCCCTAATCATTAACTATATTAACCGTCTCAACCTCCTCAACCTTCGAAACTACTCTATTTCCTAAAGTATAAATAGAGGCCTTGGGGAGGGCATTAATCAATCAATCTTAGAGAGCAAATTTATGCTAGTGGTATATCTTCAGAAGTATTTGGAGCAGCAGAACTCATAATCTTTTGGTTGCAGAGGAGTCCTTGTTTCAGGCGTTGGGTTGTACACTTATCTCATTCACTATTGTTAATAAAGAGAATCCTTCTTCCAACTTTGTGTTGAGTCACTTTCATGTATCATGGTTTGATGAATATTTATGATTAAGCACTCTATATATTGTTTATCTAACTTGTCATATATACATGTATAAGATCGTACTTGGAGGATATACTCTTTGCAGGTGAAAGAGGTGCATCCTTGAAAGCTTTGGAGAGGAGCAGAGCGGGAGAAGACAAAGCTTGGATCAACCGTCGTTAATCGGGTGAGTCCACCATATCTTCCTATTTCCTTTCTGTACTTTAAAGCTGATTTTCTGCAAGTTTTAGAAGTACGTTGGTAACCCCAAACCCTCAGTTATAAGGGTGTTTATTCCTAAACAACAGAACTGGCGACTCCGCTAGGGAGCCCAGACTGTTGTGGGTTATTTATGTTTATCGTTGCCCAATCTTTGCCTTGATTGTATGTGTGGTATCCTGTCTTGGTTCATGCTTAAGGTAGTGTTTGAAGACCTTGAAAAATTTAACTTTTGTTAGAAAATTGTATATCTGTACGCGGGTTTCTCTTGCATACAGTCGCGTACAGAGGCCTGCATACGTGGGTTGCTCTCTAGGACAGTTGCGTACAGTACGTGGGTTGCCCTTGTAAACAGTCTCGTACAAGCCTGAGTATTCAAATTTTTGGGTAGGGTTTTGCTTGTCCCTTTCCCTTTATAAAGTTTGTTTGCTGGTTGGTCTTCCGTATAAGAATTGCACTGTCAGTTTGATGATCTTGTTGGCCACACCTTGTGCTTTCTTGTGAGGCCCTTGAGTTCTTTTGTTTGGATTGTCTTTCTGTTTGCAACTTGAAGTGGATTTTCCTGTTTGGGTTATAGGTTTAAGTGTTGGTTGTCCGAATCAATGATCATGGTTCCAGACACTGTTTATCCCATTCTATTTTCGGATAGTGATTGGTGTGCCACTTGCCTTTGTGTGATTTCAGTGATTTCCTTTCATTGTATCCACCCAAGCTAGGGTTCCAAGTCTTCCTTAGGTGGTTGATTCTTGGTCTTATTAATCTGTTTACTTCACTTTGCTTACTTTATATAGTTAGTTTAATTCAAGCATACTCGAGTTTTTGTGCATTTAGGTGCATAGTAGTCTTTGAGAATTTTAAAAAGTGAAAAGAAAACATTTTAAAAGATTTTGCATTTGATTTTGCACTTGATTTTGCACAGAGTAGTTTTATTTTCCGTTTTTAAAATATAATCTCAAAAAACTACAAAAAATATAGTCTTAGAGTTCTCTTTATTGTTGCATTTTCATCAATTTATATTTACAAAAAGAAGAAAAGAAGCTTGTTTTTTTTGTAGCGGTAATTTTCTTTGGAAATATACACCTTCATTTTACATTTCTTATCGAGTCAAAAACATCATAGTCCTTCACTCCACTTCCTTCTGAGTAAAAAATAGCCCTTAAAATGAACGCAATAATTAAAATTTATTAGTAATTTTTATTTTTAGGGCCATACACCTACTAGCTTAGGCTAGACTTGTGGGATGGGAAGCGTAAACTTCCCACAAGTTTTAAAATTCAGACATAGTGGGCTTATCGATAGGTAAATCCTTCTCTTTATCGATAATAGCTGGGAAGCTCCTCTCAAACGAGAGTCAAGCACGAGGCCGCATGGAGGCATTGCACTGAGGAGATAACCCTCTGATTCCTTGTTGAAACGTAAATCAAGACTTTTACGCATCTAGGGATTCTGTCCTAGATAGATTTTTGGGCTCAACTACCCTGCACATGCGTACGAGTCAGGCTTGTGACTGTCCCCCCAGACTGTTGTTATAGTTAAGGTAGCCTCTAGTCTCTTGACATCTAGGGTTCATACATAGGTAAACTGGAAGGCTATTTCTGGTTCACCTTGGATGGGATTGGAAGGTAACCCTTGTTGAAAGTGTAGGAGGGTGGTGGGTGATTCCTCTGCTTATGCCTAAGAACCTCTTCAAGGACGCCAAGTAACATTTTTTCAGCTTTCTTCGGGAAAGCATATCTTTTACCCTTGCTGACTGTTGAGACTTTAGGATTTTTCATAGTGATTGCTCTGTCAAATTTACAATCATGGAGGACCAACCTATAAGAAGGTCACGAAGGTTGCAAAACCTTCCTCCTCTCATCACATTGGAACCTCCACCTCCACCTCAAAGTTGAAGATTGGACACGGACAGTTCATTTGAACCGATAGGAGTAAGTGAAGTTCCGGGTGAACCAACACTTAGGGCTAACCACTCTGATTTTAATACAGTTGAGATAGAAGACTTGCAGGTTGACGAGTTTGCAAGGAATTTTAATACACCCTTGACTGACTTAAACGATCCTGTGATCGTATAGGTTAGGCCTTTTGATTCACCTGTTTTAGGTGTCCCTATGGGAAGGATAATGTCTTCTGCGGGAGAAAGTTCTTTTGTTTTCACCTCAGCCATTCTGGCTGAAGGGGTACTACCTCCCCCGGTAAGTGCCCCTAGATCTAGCATATCTACTATGCCATTAACTTCGGTGCATCGGGTGGTTCAACCACCAGTTCCCACAAGCCTAGCAGGTGCTTTTGGTGGCATGGTTACTAGGATTCCTAGTATACCTACTGTTCCTTCCTCCTTAACACACACTGCCCAGAGCGATCCGGTAGGATCCTTGGCTTTCGTCCAAGGATTTCCTTGGAATGGGGGGCATATTCCCCCATCCACTCCATACATAGGCCTAGCACCTTCTTATGTAGGAGTGTAGTTTGGAAAAAATACCTCTTATGGGCAAGGTTTTCAAACTCTAGTCTCAGCCCCGTTCACGAGCTCTCCCTTTTCGTTGTTTAGTGGAGGGATACCTGCTCCCTTTTTTCAAACCCCAATTTCGACTGGGATGGCCTGAACCTCTTATACTGCACCTCCCACCCACAATCCTGTGGCTTATGGATGGAATCTGTTTCAAAGTAATCCATCCACTTCGCAACCGGTGGCAAGGGGAAACCCCACCTTTACATATGGGAATTTGGGGGCAAGTCCCTCTAATCCCCAGACTGGCACTTTTAGTGCTCCGGTTCGACCCAAGATTCCATTCCTGGCAACGTTAAAATTGCTAGATTTTTCTAAATTGATGAATGACCCAGTGAGGCATGACCCCTCGTGGCCACCCGTTCCCACCAAATTGCCATAGGACATCCCAAAATTCAAGGGCAAAGTTGGTGAAGATCCTGGGGATCATGCCGCCACTTTTGATTTATGGTGTTCTTCTAATTTGTTGAATGAAGATTCAGTCAGGTTGAGGCTGTTCCAAAGAACCTTAATGAGTACTGCAGAAAAATGGTACATTGAGTTGCCTTCTACTGCGTTCAGTAGTTTTTGGGACTTGGCTAGTGCATCCCTTAGCCACTTTCAACTTCCATTCTGATATGACTTCGGAACGAACTTGTTATCTACCTTCAGGTAGAACAAGGCTACCCACATCTCGAATCACATCCAAGAGTGGAGGAGCCGAAAGAGCCTTATTAAAGCCACCATTCCTCCTAAGTTTTTACTAGAGTGGTTCCTTAAATCCCTGTTGCCTTACATATCTAAGGACGTATCCACTTCAGGAGTGATGAATGAAGAAGAAGCCATTCTCAGGGCCCAACAATTGGATTTGATTTATTCACAATCTGGGATCTTGTATGAGATTATCCCTGAGGCACCAAGGCCTACCCACGATGCAGAGAAACCTAAGCCTAGACCCCATGCTGATGGTGTGGTTGGGTTCGTAAACTCTCCCACTGTAGAATCTTTGGCCAAACAGCTCCATCAGCTGTCCATCAAATAATCTATGGCGGAGGCAGCAAAGGCTGCCCCCTCACCCCAAAATGCAAATGTTTTTACACAGACCGCTCAGAAGGGCAATCAACAGCCTGATGGGAAGAAGAAGAGAGGAAAGAAAGGGAAGGGAAATCAAAACAAGCAGAAACCTGCAAATAGTGCTGATGGGGGCAAGAAAGAAAATAAAAAGGTGAAATTCCCGTGTAAGTTGTGCCATGAGGATCACCTCAACCATATTTGTCCCCTTATGGAACAAGCCCAGAAGCTGCTAAAATCTCAACAACTAGCTATCCTGAAGGATCCTTTTCCTCAAGGGCATAATTCTGCTTCAGCTTCTAATGTAGCAAGGGGCACTTCAAATTCCCTTGACTCCAATTATATCAACATGGTTCAATCTTTGACTTTGCTACAAACTAGGAATAAAAACTATGAAAAAGAGACTTCTAAGAAGGGTAAGGCTATAGGTGAAACTTCTAACCCTCTCACGATCGATAAGCCTGCTGAAACTATGCCTAAGATACCGAAAGGTGTCTTTAAGAAGAACTTGCATAACCCTAATGCTAGGGCTGCTTCAAACTACTCCGTGGTTGAAGACTTGGCCCAAACCCCTTGTGCAATGTCAGCTTTAGAGGTGTTACAGAGTTGTCCCGCCTAGCGAGATGCACTCTTATCAGCCTTAGGCAGCGTGGACTCATCCAGTCTCATGGCGAAATTTCACTTGTCTGATGTTAAAATTCGCCTACCTTACCATGTAGCCTTATCAATAGATGTCATCCAAGGTGGAAAGACCATTGGAAGGGCAGTTGTTGATGAGGGTGCTTCTACATGTGTTATTTCCTTGTCATGTTGGAAAGCTCTCAGATCCCCAGAGCTGGTCCCATCAAACACTCTACTTACTACTTTCGATGGAAGGTCATTCCATCCACATGGTATCCTACCGGCTTTTGAAATTAAGCTGGCAGGGAAAGCAGTGTCTATTGAGGTGGAAGTGATTGATGCACCTTTGGACCATAATTTTATTTTGGGAAGAAGATGGACTTATGCCATGTCCGCTATTGCGTCAACCATCTTTCGGGTGGTAGTATATTTCCACACAAAGGGAAGTTGGTTACTGTTGACCAACTCGATTTTACGCGAAAAGGCCGCATGGAGTCTAATGAGTCCGCTATGCATTGGTTGATCAGGTCAAACCTGCTGCATAGAGCTTGGGAGCTGGAATGTACGCATAACTGATGGGCACATTTGATATTCCAGCCTCGATTAACTATATAGGCTCTACTAGTGTGGGGAATTCCATAGCCACGGTTGTTGATAGGACTAATCCTTGGTTTCTCCCTTCCCCCCATGAACCGGAAGTGCCCTTATCGGGAGTGGAAGTGGATTACCAAGCTATCACTCAAACCACTATTGATACCATTCCAGACCCTCTCACAGTCTCAGAGGACCTGGAAGAAGTCTATTTTCCTGCTTGGGCGGAAAACTCTTTGCATTCTACGGATTGTTTAGATATGGTTTTACCTTCTGATGAATCCATTCTGGAAGCCATGTGAGGACGTGGTAAGATCTGCAAATATCTTCATCATTGATCCTATTTTCTTCCATAGCTAAGAATGATAGAGAATCAAGAGTTTCATATGAGACTGTCAGATGATGTTGATACACCCATCAATCCCTTACCCAGGGAAGGAATGTTTGCTGAGGGGAATATGGAAAATATTTTCGCTACTATCCCTATCAACATCTCTATGAATCCAGATGTCATGGAAAATATACATATAGGTGCAAACTACTCTCCTGAAGATATTGCAATCTATATGGCCTTGTTCAAGGAATTCTGCAATGTCTTTGCCTGGTCATATGAGGAGATGCCACGCATTGATCCATTGACAGTTGAACATGAGATACGAACATACCCTGACGCTAAACCTGTTCGGCAAAAGTTAATACTTGTTAACGCACGTAAAGCGGTGGCTGTGAAGGCTGAAGTTGAAAAACTGTTGAAAGTTGGTTTTATTTATCCCATAGCTCTGAGGGAATGGGTATCCAACCCTGTTCCTGTTGATAAGAATCAAGGGACCATATGCATTTGTACGGACTTTCGAGATTTGAATAAAGCCTATCCTAAGGACAACTATCCTACGCCATTTATAGACCAAATTATAGATGCTTGCGTGGGAAGTGAAGTGTTCTCGTTTATGGATGGTTTCTTCGGATACAATAAAATTCAAATAAAACCAGAAGACCAACATAAAACTGCTTTCATTTGTCCTTGGGGTACCTTCGCGTACAAAAAAATGCCCTTTGGATTGAAAAATGCTGGGGCAACCTTTCAATGGGAAATGAACTTTTCCTTCCATGATATCAAAGCCATTGTCGAACTCTACCTAGATGATCTGCCTGCACATTCTTGTAAGAGGATTGACCATCCAGATCACATATGGTTGATATTTGAGCGATGCAGATACTATAAGATCCGCTTGAAACTGTCACATACCCCAATTTTGTAAAATAATGTTAATTGTTTTAATTATATTCCTAAGACATTATGTTAAGTTTAATGCTAAGTAGGAACTGATGACTCAACAGAGTCAACAGAAATGGAATGTAATTCAGAATATTTTATTATTAATAAATAAATTGTGGAGACAACAGCATGGGAGAGCTGTTAAAAAGAGGTTACTGGTCAAACTGGTGGCTGGAACTAGGTGGAGGGCAAAAGACAAGTGGCAGCATCCTCAAACACTTCCTAAGTTGCAGGTGGCAACTTCCCTATATTTGGGGTCATGATCCCCCAAGAAAGTGGGATCAGAGCAGGTGGCTCATTAAATGACAACTAACCCAAAAAGACCTAGGCAATCTTTTAAAAGTACTCAATGAAGAGAGCTGAGGCTGCTCAGATATTTTCCAGAGAGAATTCATTCAGGTGAATGTTATTCAGGAAATTCATTGAGGAAAGAGGGAAAAACAGTAAGGAAGTTGTTTTGAGAGGAATGCTGCAGTAACTTGATTATTACAGCTTGTTAGCTGGGAGAGCTTACTGTTAAGTTCTGGAGAATTACTGAGTTTGAAGACTGGTATCTGACTTTTTTCTACACCTAGTTCCAGCCAGGGAGACCAGAGCAAGCTCAGGGGTCCTGAGAAGTCGTTGTTTGAGCGCTCTCCAGGAATTGGTAGGGAGGAACGGCCTCCCATTGCTGTTGTTGTCCTCAGTTTCAACAGGTTCTGTCACTTAACTATTTCTGTTTTAATAAATGTGAATGGATGAATGTTATGCTTATATTATATGACAGAAGATTTAGCTGGTTTAGTAATATAAATGTTTAGTTTATCAGTAATTGAATCTGTGGATGAAGAATAAAGACCCACTGTGTTTTTCCACATCTGGGTTCACCAGACCGTACTCCAGCGCAGGGGTAGAATTATAGAAGGATGTTATGATGATAATATAGAATGGAATGATAGTAAACTTATAAAGTAGTATTTTTCTGTACAGTTCTTGTTATTTAGTTATTTTCAGTAACCTAAAGTGCTTCATAGATTTACAGTTTATTTTCTTTCAATCTTAATGACTGTTTTATCTAAGAATTAAATGGAAAGACAGAATAGCTTTATTTTGAATTCATTCTACAGGTATTTCAGCTCTTAGCAGGATTCTCTTACAAAAGAACAAATATAAAGGCACATAGGTTATTCACTTAAATTCTGTTTTCTCAAGTTATTTATAAATAAAATATATAACTGTAGTTTATAATCCTTAAAATATTAACAGGAGAAAATACTAACTATGCAGTAATCAGATTAGTTCTATTATAAATAAATTATATATTTGTTAATTGGTTATGTAAAATGAGATATTATAGAACATAGGAAATGTATGAACACAATAGTTAAATAATAGTTTATGTTATGTTTATAACTAAATAAGAATACAGTTAATAAATATAACATGTATAATACAGCTTTATTATACATTTAATGAAACAATGTATTAGGTTATAATTTAAAACAATAACTAGAATTGAACTTATACAAAAAGGCTGTTCATACATATACCTTAATTACTGTAAGTAAACACAAATTTATTATATGATTCAGGATAATAATTATATAATAACAATTCCAACACTCTAAATTAAAATAACTAAGTATCCATGAGTACAAGAACAATAATATTCTGTTTATTATATGTACTGTATAGACAAAGTATGCAAGTTAAAATACTAAGAACAAACAATAACATGGGTGATCAATTCATTTTTAGTAGTACAAGGTAAATCCCATTTCGGTACTTATAAAGGAAGTAGCCATTAGTTACTTAAGTACTCCACCGTAAAAATATTTTAAACAAATAGAGTTACAGTGAGCTCGACCTACCGAGCTAATTCATTTATTATATTAAAATACAGAAGTATATCTTTAACAGAACAATTTTCAAGTGCATGTAAATATTTCTTTACGGCCGAGCCCAAATATCATCAACATTATACCAGTAAATAAGAAAATAAATACATTTCAGTAATGTATTGTAAGCACAATTAACCAAAAATTATTGTTAAATAACTTAGGTTTAAGTTAGGGTTTTAACCCTGTAAGTGCAAAAAAGAAACTAACAGATTTATAAAGTTGAGGGTTTTAAACCCCTTGTTTTCCAAGAGTATTCATTAACTTAACATCTTACACAGTCAAGCCAAGCAAAGAGTCTGAAAGACTTCTTAAACTACGGCTTCTCCAAACAGAGCTAAATTATAGTTACGGCCTGAGCTAGAGCCTCCTTACGCGGCTCAAAGGCCTCATTAACTACAAGGAAAGCAACAAAAGAAATTAACAAGCAAACTGAAACCCCAAGGGTGACAGACTTCACAACACAATCATTTTGTTCCAGGAGGACCAAGCAAATAGTAACAGCCATGGTTAAAAACCAGGCTTACCGTAAACCCTGAACCATTGTTGTATTCTCGCATAGCCAAACGAAGGAAGGGGTCGACCTGTAACAAGAAGTATCCATTTAAAAACTATTAGAAACAACTCTATGTATACTAAAAACAAATTAATGAATAAAAATAAGGACTGACAGTCCTCTTACCAGAATATTTGAGTAAACGTGACCACCATCTAACTGCAAAGCACCCACAAAACCTTGTGCAGAAAGGGAGGAAAGGGTTAACTGCGCAGCCCACATCCAACACTGTCTCAAGGAATACTTCAACACTCACGAAGGAGGAATAATTTGCAGTCGAGGGTTTGAACAAGGCAACGGCGAGGGAGAATAGCCCTAAGTATGCTCAACAGTCTTCGTAAAAACCCAATCAATGTCATAGTAACACAGGCAGTGGACGAACCTTCAAGAAAGAACAACGATGGGGAGGTTGTCATACATCAAATAGCGACAGTGCCTTGAGGAAAAATCACAGCAGAGCAGAAGCTGCCCAAAGGCAAGGGAAGAATGACAGAGCCAGGGTTAAACTGTGGCATTTTAACATTCAAATGCATGGACCAGGACGTGCCACGTTATCACATAGATTTTTCATGCAGTTCGGGTCACTTTTGTATAGTCCAGGATTCCACAAATGATTTCCAATCATTTTGTTCTTTATCCATAGTTCACTCATATCGATTTGCACGTAGCATGAACCTACATTATATTGTTATCACAAAATCTTGTTAGTAATCATCAAGGGTATGGGAAATGATACGACCCTTACGATTATGTTCTTAAATTATATTGTATAATTTAATCATTACCTTGTATTATAACTTATACCCTTGCATATTTCCTTTCTATATTATGATGCTATCATCAAACAATTATATTCATGAGAATGACAAGGTTCTTATAGAGTATCACTTAAGAGACAAGGATAATAGTATTCTCCTAATAGATAAGCAACTAAAGTAGATTTATACTTAACCAAGTTTATATTGTTCATGCAAAGGAGTTAAGGAAGCCATCATGGTAAAAGAGGATAGAAGGTAAACTTAAAGATAATCCATAGACTTGTTAAGTATAAAGACATATACTATGACTTAGTTTATTATAATTTTGGCTATTGTTCTTTAAGCCAATATGTTAATAGTTCAAAACTAGAATATTATTAAGTCATGAAAAAGAGTATCTTTAATTACATAATCTAACCATGATAAGTAAGTCAATATTATAGTAGTTACTTACTTTAAATGATGTAGTATGGAACTAGCAGGTTTGTATGAAAAGCTGTTAGATCTCTAAATATGTAAAGGTTCTTTTGAGATTTGAATAATATTAAGACTATAAATAAGATGATTATTCTCCAAACAATTTTAGTATAGAGAATTTAAACCTCTAATACTAGCTTCTTTTACTTGACTGCAATATGCATTGAGATTGTAATTACCTTAAAACTTGGGAGGATGAAAGTAAGAAATGGATAGATAAGTTCCTTAACACTGTGTAGTATTCTTTTTCAGTCATGACTTAGTTAGTGAGATGGATAACTAAAAATAGATCTTGATCTTACTTTTCTACCTGTAAGGAATTAATTAAAGTATTAGATCATACTTTTGATAACCATGTTAGACGTGAAACATTTCTTTAATCTTTTGAGGATTATGACATACTGTGACTAGAAAGGAAACAGTTGCAACCATCAATGTTGAACTAAATTCCATCCCTCAAGAAGTAAAAGATTAGAAACAGTGAAGTAATTATACCTTGAATACTGGAATTTTGTTTAAGTATCTATTTCTTACTGAGTTCACTGTTTGTGACAATCCTTTAATCAAATGCTTTAAAAACTTATTAAGCAGCGCCCAAAGCTTCTTACCTGTAGTCTGTAAAAACAAGAAGAACTCTCTGCATTAGCTCGGAAGCTAAGTAAGCCTGGTTTTTACATGACAGTCTCTTTTGTATGGTCGCAAAAAGAACAAAATCAGTAAACTGAAAAGAACTGTTCTACTGCCAAACATAACCAACAAATAATAAAATTTGATAAGAGATAACTAATCAAACAATTAGTGACTGTATTTATTGAATTTATATGTATTTTAAAAAATTTAAATTTTCTTGAAATTCTGGGGTTTTGACAGAATCCCCACAAGTGCGTATTCTGTGTCGAGTCAGGGAGATTGCTCAGATTCATTGTCTCTAATAAAGGCATTCAGGTGGATCCATTAAAAGTAGAGGCCATTGTAAATCTTCCTGCTCCTCGTTCTATCAGGAAACTTCAGAGCCTGCAGGGAAAGTCCAATGTTCTCCGACGTTTCATTGTAAACTATGCCAAGATTACCAAGCGTTTCATGCACCTGCTAAAACAGGACACCCCATTTGTATGGGATGAAACTGCACAACTCGCTTTCGAGGCATTAAAAAAAGCTTTGTTGTCGGCACCTTTACTGCGTCCGCCAGATTACTCTAGGGATTTTACATTGTATATGTCCGCATATGAGTCGACCATCGGGGTAGTCTTGGTCCAGGAAGATGATAAGCTCCAGGAGCATGTCGTTTACTATCTTAGCTATGCTTTAGCCAGACTTGAACTCAGGTACTCCCACGTTGAGAAATTGGCCTTAGCATCTATCTATGTTGTTCAGATATTATGTCACTACATCTTACTAAGGACTACAATAGTAGTGGCAGATGTTAATCCTTTTCAATATGTTTTGTCCCGACGGATTGTTGGAGGAAAATTCAACAAATGGATAGTCATTCTCCAGGAGTTTGACTTGGATTTCCAGTCCGCTAAGTCTAAAAAATCCTTAGTTTTTGCTGAGATTATAGCAGAATTTCCAACTGAAGAAGATGTAGTCATTGAAGAAGACTCATTCCCAGATGAGCATATCTTCTTGATATCCACCTCTGACCCCTGGTACAAAGATATACTTATATATCTCCAGACTTTGAAGTATCATGTAGCTTCCTCATGGGAGGACCGACGTAAATTATTCCTTCATGCTAAAAACTACCTCATCATAGGAGATACTTTATATCGAAGGGGGGTAGATTCCATTTTGCGTCAATGTCTTACCCATGAGGAAGTGGAAATTGTCCTGAATGATTCCCATAGTGGAGCGTGTGGGGGTCATTTATCTGGGTTAGCAATGGCCTAGAAGATACTACGTGCTGGTTATTTTTGGCCCTCGATCTTTAAGGATTGTGTGGAAGCTGTGAAGCGTTGTCATCCGTGTCAGATTTACACCAGAAAAATGCAGTCACATCTGCTCCATTTTTTCCTGTTGTTTCAGTGGGCCCCTTCATGAAGTGGGGGATTGATTACGTGACGTACAACCCAGCATCGGCTTGGGGGCACAAATATATCATTGTCGCTATGGACTATTTTATGAAATGGGCAGAGGCAATGCCCAAATTTAAAACCGACGGGGAAACAACAACTTTCTTTGTGTTCAATCAGACTATAGCACGATTTGGTATACCCAAGGTGATTGTCACTAACCATGGAAGTCATTTTCAAAATAGCATGATGACAGAACTGACCACTATGCTTGGATTCAGATAAGAACATTCTTCTTCGTACTATCCTTAGGATAATGGTTAGGTTGAGGCTTCTAATAAGACTTTGAAGACTATCCTCAAACATACTATTAATGCAGCCCGTTCTAACTGGCATATCATGCTATATCCCGCACTTTGGGCATACCAAACTAATGTAAAAACTGCTATGGGTTTCTCCCCCTTCCAACTCGTTCATGGAGTGGAAGCCGTTACCCCAGTTGAATGTGAAATATCGTCTTTGAAAATAGCTATTCATGTGTTACCTGATACAACAGAGCTTGAAGAACGTCTAATACACTTAGAACATCTTGATGAGCAACGTAGAGATGCGTTGACAGCAAATCAATCTCACAAAAATAGGGTCAAAAGGCAATATGATAAGTTGGTCAAGCCTCAAATTTTCTCTGAGGGGGAACTTGTTTTGCTCTGGGACCAAGACAAAGAACCCCTGGGGGCAGGAAAATTCAAGGCCATGTGGTTAGGACCTTATGTCGTGTCGAAGGTCTTAAAGAAGGGCGCATATGAATTAATTGATTTTGATGGGAATAAGCTGCCTAAGCCTAGAAATGGGCTCTACCTGAAAAATTACTATGCTTAGGCTTAGCGCTTTTTCTTGTATTTTATTGTATGTATTTTTATGTACACTAGTTTGTCAATTTGTGTTTTTATACCATCTGCTAGTTGTTTCAAATGTCTTCTGAGAGGTACGTAGGTTTCGCTGATGGTTCCAGTCGCCACACTTGTAATCTTGCTTCAGTGGCATGGGTCATTTAATATCCCTCAGGACAGTTAGTTGCCTCGGGAGGCGCTTGCTTAGGTCCTGCTTCTAATAATGTTGCTGAGTATAGGGCTGTAATTGAGCTTCTATGGGATGCTTTGTCATGTGGTATCACTCAGTTGGAAGTCCGAATGGACTCTCAACTGGTGGTTTCCCTGCTCAATCGAGCTTATCAGGTGCAGAACCCTATTCTATTACGTCAATTCATGCAAGTTAGGTTATTGGAAAGAAAATTTGAATTCATTACATTCAATCACATTCCAAGAAATCAGAATTCATTAACTGATTCATACGCTAATTACATTTTGGATTGGCATCTAACACATATTTCATAAAAATATACAACATACACATAAAAACATTTGTAAATAAACTGACAATATATATATCTGTGTGTGTGTGTGTGTGTGTGTGTGTGTGTGTGTGTGTGTGAATATATGTCTATAGATAGGTCGAGTCTCTGATCCTCAGATCCAGTCATAACTGTATAATATACAAAAATATAAAAAATATGGATCATAGTCCATCAAATGCCCTAGATCTAAGCAGGACCACCCTAGTCACTTGGACCACCTTGGTCCCCCCGATCTCCCTGTACTTTGGCTTCTTCAGCCTCCTCGGCTTCAGCAGCCTCAACAACATCTATGTATACTAAAATTGCTCTGGCCACCCACCTCAAAAGGCGTATCCAGACATGTGGAACTCCAACAATAAACTCCTGCATGACAGTTGGGATGTGCTCTATCCACAAGGTGGGTACTCTTTGGGTAAGCCTGGCCAGCTTCCCCTCCAAAACCCTAATAAGCCCCTAGTCTTCGCCTAAGACAAGACACACATACATGCGTGGATGCCCTTCAGGGCGGACCGGTCCAATATCTGCATTTTGACATGTTTATAGGATTAGAACTCTTATACATATGTATATATCTCTATATTTTAAAATTCATAAAAATTTTAAAAATCTTAAAAATAAAAAATTACCTAGCTCTCCCCATGCTCCTCCTAGAGGGAGGACAAGGTCTGGATCACCTCGGAAATCCATCCCAGCATATGGAAACTGCTCCAGTGCTGGCAACTGCCGCTCCCACCAAAATTAGAAGTCATCATCATACACACTCTGCACTGAGCCACCTCCTCCCTGGCGGATGAAGATATCTTCCCATCTGCTCATCCTGGGCTGATGAGGAGATCAAACTGGTAGGGGTATTGCAGTGCTCAATCCCGACACTCTCTTGAAGAAGAAGGCAACTAGTATGCTAGAATATCCAAAGTTCTTCCTCCTTCCTCTCTTGCAGTCAGAGAGTTGTTTTCTCAAAATCGGGACAACTCCCGAACACCAATCATACAAATCCCCCTGCATGCAATCCACTGCCAACCTCATTTGGTTCTGTGCATCGAAATGAAGAGAAGATGATCCCACAACCCTCGCTATGGTACTTGTCAGTACTTGTAGAGGAAGATCACGTATATGTGCAATAGGGATGCAACTCCCTCTCTTTTGGGTACCTAGTGCGTAGTATATATCAATATAGTTTTGGACACTTAGGGGATCACCACCTCTGTCGGTGCCCTCCAGGTTGACTGGAGCTCCTCGTCATGATAGACTAGCAATGAAGTAAATATCCTCTGAGGTAATCTCCAAGTACTCACCTTGAAGGTCAAGCATGCCTAAATCATGGTCCCAATAGTTTATCATGAACTCTAGTAGGCAGACATTGGCCCGCATAGGTGATGTGAAAAAGAAATTCAACAACCCACTTGAACGTAAAACATTCACAGTGGGGGCATCTTGGAGTGCTTCTTGATCCATATCTTCATGCTCACGCTCCCTCCACTCAAGCACCATTTTCAAACCTAGCAAAAAGACCATTGTGGACCTTTAGTTTCATGTAAAAATTCATAATTTGGACCCTATATATTTATTTTACCCTTCACGCAACGTACGCGACTGTCTAGTTAGGCAGGTTGCGTACTGTACGTGACTGTCCTTCGGGCAACTCACATATAGAACACGTGTACGTGAGCTTCACTATAGCAAACCCGCGTACACAACGTTCCTTGCTTAAGGGCGCTCAAAAATATAAAATTGGGGCCTAAATTTAAAATTTGCTAGGATCAAATTGAAGAGCTTGGGGTGTAGCCTTAACTGACACTTGCAGAATTGGATTTCATCCACCAGATTGTCCACACCGATCGAATGAAGGTAGAGGTGAAAACTTGCTTTTTATGGCTAAAATTCAAATGGTGAGTTTTATTTAAGTTTTTGAACTATTTATAGAAATTATATTTCTTAATGTGGGTTTTTTCCTATAGTTCAAAATTTATTTAACTAATACCATATCTCTTTTTGCCTTGTAACAGGTTTATCATTGTTCTAAGGTGTTTTTTGCTCATATAGGGTGGTTTTTGTTGTTTCACATGCATTTTTTCATCTACACTTACTCCATCTTAAACTTAGCAATCAACATTTTAACCATGGACTATGGTATTTTAAACCATTAGCTCCTTGTCTTTACCATCGTTCTTCCGTGGATAGGGCCTTCCTCTCATGAGTATCCTCACGTAGAACCTATATTGTTTTTTCGATACTCATGCTGCAGCTGTCTTAGGTATAGGGGAATCCTTTTAGCTAATTTTCACACCAAATGGAGCCTCATTTTGGTCTCTTTTTACAAGCTATCCCTTTATAGGACTTCCCGCCCTTATGGAATTTCTATAGGCCCAGGTCTGACTCCTTAAAATAGACTTGACTGCCGAGTTAACTTGTCCGTTCAAGCTCGTTAAGAATATGTGAATGGGCATCCGCATTGGTGGTAGGTTATCTCTTTCTCGGACCCTGTGGAATAGCACGAGAAAGGATCACTCTCTTTTCTACGGAATTGAGAAGAGTATTCTCAGGCATAGGTTTATCACTTTTCTGGACCAGAGGGACTAAATTAACGGAAAAGGAACTCCCGATATGAACTTAGTTTTCTCTTTTTCGTGCTCTGGACCTAAACATGAAAAAGATTCCGAGTGTACTTTATGTCTTTGTCATGCTCATTAAACACTAAAGAACAAAGCATCGAGTTTATTGTTGTAAGCCCCATTTCTCGTACCCAAATGGATCTTTCCGAGTGATCTTTCTTTCCTTCACACTCGTAAAACTCAAGCTATATGCTACTCTCAAAGGAGCATTGGGTAGGTGGTAATTTAACCTTTTTCGGACCTCCTTGAATAAGTACGAAAAAGGTTCACCTTTTCTTCTATGGAAGTTAAGAGAGTTATTCTGTGGTATGTTTTATACTTTTCCAGCCTCAGGAGACTAAATTGGATGAAAAAGGACCCCCCTGGAGTCTTCTTTTGGAGTTTTCAGACTCTCTAAATGTGAAAACACCAATTGAGCATGTACTAGTTTGGGCTCATTAAATCCACGAATCAATGACACTATCAAGCATTATTTTCTCTTCTCTTCAAGCTTGTTAAAAAATGAAGAGATATCTAAGTTGACTTTCCTGGACTCGTTAAAATTTAACAGGGAAGGTAAGGAAGATTTTTCTCTTGGTTTTCAGTTAGTGGCAGCATGTCATCCTTAAACATAGCACTCTCTGTTTTTTTCAATACCCATGTCTCAGTGTTCACTTTCAGTTCAGCTATTACTTCGAGTTTATTACTCCTCCTCTTGTCAGATATACCTAGGGAATCTAACCATGTCTCCTACATGACAGATAAGTCTAGTTGTTCTATCTATAAAGTTAAAATCTTCCTTGGGTCATCTCTGTGTCATGCTCACTGTTCAAGGACTTAACTCAATGTCTGATCTATATCCTAATCCCATCATTGTTGTATCTGTTATCACTTGTGTCTCCCTTCCTTTACCCAGTTCCTAGTCACTCTTGTGATTCGTTGGAGGATTTATTGCCTTCCTTATCACAGTATGGTTCTGCATCAACACTTCATGATGACAAAGACCTAGATTTTTTACGATCGTACCTCAGGATTCACTTTCATTAGTGGTGAATTCCTTTGCTTCAGTTGTCGATTATCACCTATTGATTGACAATCTATTGAATCCACTCCATGTTCGAATTC
Organism: Pseudotsuga menziesii; assembly: GCA_001517045.1. Classification (NCBI taxonomy): domain Eukaryota; kingdom Viridiplantae; phylum Streptophyta; class Pinopsida; order Pinales; family Pinaceae; genus Pseudotsuga; species Pseudotsuga menziesii. The sequence continues at coordinate 98,686 of LPNX010413217.1, forward strand.
AACCTACATTTATTCACATGGCTTGGATTGTACTGGTTCTTTGGGATTATTTATGAAGACCTGAGTTCTCTATCTATGAACTAAGTTGCACAAGATTATGTTCTATCCATCTACACAGCTTCCAGATCTTTGAAGACTCATCATTATTATATATTGTGGCTTTGATCCACCTTTGTAATATACGTGGTCTTGTACCCGTACTATATGATGTACTCAAACATTTGTAAAGGAGCTAGTGTTCTAGTATATTGAACATAGCATCCTCAGATATGACTTTGTATATGACATTATTATGTATTTGTTTCAGGTACTACCTCTAGTCCATTGGATTTCTGAATTCTCCAAAGATATAGATTATAATGTATTTCGGCCATCGCTTCCCTCTGACCTCACACATTAGGGGGCATCTGTTATCAACCCAAATGACACTTCTCCGTCCGAGTGCCGACACTTCATATGTTGGCACACAAAAGGACACTTATGGATTGAAGGTTGCCTAAACACTATAGATGGGCATGACATGAGATGCATTCACTATCCAACCAACTTTCCATTTTACCTTTTCATATGTTGAATGCCGTACGCGACTATCTCCACAGCAACCCACGTACATACATGATTATCTTCACAGCATCCTGCATATTGTACGTTAGTATCTTCATTGCAACCCGCGTATAGATCTGTATGCGGGTTTCCCTTATAGCAACTCGTGTGTCATACGTGGGTTGCCGGTATCAATACTCACGTACACATCTATTCGACATTAAAAATAATAAAACACGATTAATTGAGATTTGTTAAGCCCTAATCATTAACTATCTTAACTGTCTCAATCTCCTCAACCTTCGAAACTAATCTATTTCCTAAAGTATAAATATAGGCCTTGGGGAGGGCATTAATCAATCAATCTTGGAGAGAAAAGTTATGTTGGTGGTATATCTTCAGAAGTATTTGGAGCAGCAGAACTCAGAATCTTTTGGTTGCAGAGGAGTCCTTGTTTCAGGCGTTGGGTTGTACACTTATCTCATTCACTATTGTTAATAAAGAGAATCCTTCTTCCAACTTTGTGTTGAGTCACTTTCATGTATCATGGTTTGATGAATATTTATGATTAAGCACTCTATATATTGTTTATCTAACTTGTCATATATACATGTATAAGATCGTACTTGGAGGATCTACTCTTTGCAGGTGAAAGAGGTGCATCCCTGAAAGCTTTGGAGAGGAGCAGAGCGGGAGAAGACAAAGCTTGGATCAACCATCATTAATCGGGTGAGTCCACCATATCTTCCTATTTACTTTCTATACTTTAAACCTGATTGTATGCAAGTTTTAGAAGTACGTTGGTAACCCCAGACCCTCGGTTATAAGGGTGTTTATTCCTGAACAACAGTTCCTACGAATAAAAAATGTTCCGTTGAATTGATTTTCAGGTCATCCGTACCTGATAATGTCACCAATTTGAGAGTATTTGATGATGACCAACAGATTTTGGAATTCGTAACCAATGAGGAAACTTTTAAAGATGCAGTTATTGATGATGAGGAACACCAAGGAAATCTTCATAATGGTAATTTCATACCAAAAGGGGTAAGGACATTAGAGGGAATTTTTGATCTAAATAACAAATTCCAAAGGCCAGTGAATGTCAAAACACACACCTCATCGATGCAATATGAGCTGATCAATCTGGGAATAGAAGCTGAACCCAAGTATGTTAACTTGGGGAAATGTTGTTCTCCAGGTGAAAGAAGTAAGTTCATCAATTTATTTCAGCAGTATAAGGATGTATTTGCTTGGACTTATAATGATCTGAAGATGTATGACACCCACATAATCCAACACATTATTCCTATTAAAGCGGGTGTAAAACCTTTCTAGTAGCAGCTTCGGAAGATGCATCCTAAACTGGAACCCCTGATTCAAAGTGAAGTGAAGAAATTACTTGACGCTAAGATTATTTTCAAGGTTAGACAATCAGAATGGGTAGCAAACTTGGTACCAGTGAGAAAAAAGTCTGGATAAATAAGACTCTGTGTGGATTTTAGAAATCTGAATCGTGCTTCAGACAAAGACAATTATCCAGTCCCTCCAATGGTGCTGATTTTGTAGATGGTATCGAGCTCCTAGTTATTCTCCTTGTTGCATGGGTTTTCAGGCTACAATCAAGTACTGGTACCAAAACAAGACAGACTGAAAACTACGTTCCGTACAAAGTGGGGAACCTTTGCCTATAGGAGAATGCCCTTTGGATTAATTAATGATGGAGCCACTTTCCAAAGGGCCATGGGCATAGATTTCCAAGGACTACTGGGCCATAGTGTGGTGGTCTCCTTCGATGATGTAACAGTGTTTTCAAAGAAAAGAGAAGAACATCCATATCATTTAAAAAAAAATTGAGCGTTGTCAAAAATACGGTATATCATTGAATCCCAAGAAACGTGTTTTCGCAATGTTGGAAGGAAAGATATTGGGTCATGTCATTTCTAAAAGGGGAATCTCCATAGACCCAGAAAGGATTGAAGATATAGCGCAAATCCCCTTGCCCCATAATAAGAAGGGCATGCAATCGTTCATGGGGACCATTAATTTCATGTGAAGGTTTATGCCTGATTTTGCACAAATAGTCAAACCTTTGCAGTAGATGGTTAAGCAAAGTGTGTAGTTTAAATGGACTGACATAGAGAAGAATGCATTTACTAAGATCAAAATAGCATTAGCACATGCACCTTCACTTAGAATTCATGATTTTGATAAAGATATCATATTGTACACTTTTGCTTTTGATAATTCGCTCGCAACAGTGCTAACGCAAAAGGAAGAAGGGGGAGATGAATTCCCTATTTCATTTATGAGCACTGGTTTGCAAGGTGTTGAATTGAACTACCCTGCCATTGGCAAGCAAGTGTACGCAGTATTTAAAGTGGTAAAGCAATTCAGGGCATATGTACTTAAGAATTAGATTAAAGTGGTTGTTCCTCACACAGTGGTCCGAAGCCTCTTTGTGCAAAAAGAGTTGGGAGAGAGAAGAGGAAATTGGGCTACGGATCTACAAGAAAACAATCTATAGTTTAATCCAGCAGCAATTATTAAAGGACAAGGACTTTGCAAGCTAATGGATGAGATTCAAAATGGTGAAGTTCATATGATCGACATGTGTCCCATTTTTACATCTCCAGAATCATGGCATAGAGACTTGATACATTATCTCCAGCAAGGCTATTTTCCAGAACATTGGAGTTCAAAGCAAAGAAGAGCACTACGATTGAAATCAACATCCTATCAAGTAATTTATGGAGTTCTTTTTAGAAAGAACTACGACGGAGTTTTGCTAAGATGTTTAGAACAGGAAGATGCAGCTAAAGTGGTTAAAGAATTGCATGATGGTCTTGCTGGAAGGAATTATTCAGGAGATACCACTTACCACAAGATCTTAAGGGCGGGATACTATTGCCCCCAACCTTGTTCAAAGATGCACATGCATAAAGGAAATGTGATGCATGTTAGTGGAAGTGGATGAAGACTTGTCAAAGCGACTAGGCTATTACAATCAGTTGTGGTTTCAGAACCATTTGAATAGTGGGGAATTGATATTATTGGAGAAATTAATCCTAATTCTTCAATGCAACACAAATGAATCCTTACAGCTACTGATTACTTCACCAGATGGGTGGAATCCATTCCACTACAGAGAGTAAATAAAGATGCAGTCATTGATTTCTTGCAAGAACATATTATGACCAGGTTTGGGGTTCCAAGTTCTCTGGTTTTCGACAATGCATCTTACTTTTCATCAATTAAACTTACAAAATTAGCAAATGATAAGGGAATGAAGTAACATTATTCTGCTAATTATTATCCACAAGGTAATGGATTAGAGAAATCTACCAACAAAAATCTCATTATAATTTTGAAGAAAACTGTCATAGAAAACCAAAGAAGTTGGCATATAGCTCTCCCAAATGCACTTTGGGTTGATAGAGTCACACCAAATAATTGCTTAGGTGTATCACCTTACACTCTAGTATATGGAAAGGAATCCATTTTGACACCAACCATTTTACTCCTGGATTCACAATTAGCCCAAGCTTCAAGAGGATCCAGCAGTGAAGTTTTATAAGTCAGAATAAATACCTTGCTTAAGTTAGAAGAGTCTAGGCTCAAAGCTAAAGAAATATTTAAACACCAGCATGAGATTGTAAAGAGATGGTTTGACAAGCGTAAGTCTGGAGATAAGAGTTTCGAAGTGGGAGATTTAGTCCTCAAATGGGATCACCCGCATGATGAAAGGGGAAAGCACACTAAGTCTCAACATCTCTGGGTCGGCCCGTTTTTTATTGCTTCAAAGTTAGGCTCCTCAACGTATAAACTTAAGGATTTTCAAGGATGGGAAGAGAATATTCCTGTCAATGGCTTGGTTCTCAAACCTTATTTTACCTAGTATTTTGAAGGACCCTTTTGTACATAAATAAACATGCTGTTTGATTTCTTTAGGTAATTTTATTTGCTTTATTCTATTTCATTGTTGTTTTTCTATGCTTTACTCTAGTTTAATTTAAATAAACCAGCTCAGCATTTGGTATTGGAGTACATTGGGGTTTGAACAAACTGTAGATATTTTAATCTGGGAACTGCTTATTGGATGTTGTCTATGTGAGAATTTATTATTACAAAGATTCTTTAATTTGATAGATTTTGGAAGGAAAGTCATTTTTGGAACACACTGAAGTCCTATTTTAAACCCTGCTAAATAACCGAGGAACGAGAAGTCTAGAATACTATTTTGAGGCTCTATCCACTTCACCTTAGTATCTGTCCTAGGAAGCTTGTAGCCAAGGATCCACAGAAAGGAAGCAGGATGGACAGGTGTATGCATTAGAGGAAATTTCAACTCAAAATGGGCCTTTTAACTTTTATTCAAATTCCATGTCATCATGTGTTAGCCATTGAAATTGATTTAAATTTGAAATACTGTATAGGTCTTAAACACTTTTTTAATATAAATTTGGGGATAGGTATCATAAAAAAAACTACTTTTTTTGTTTGTATTTTTGACATATCTCCCTGTGTTTTTACTCAAATTTCGATCAGGAGAGCTCGTTGGATGCAGAATTAAATTCTGCATCCAACGAGTACCCACTCGGCATACTTTTGATGGACCTCGCTACCCCAAAAACAAGAAATACCCGAAAAAATGGAATGATGACATCATCATTCCATTTTTTCAGGTATTTCTTGTTTTTGGGGTAGCGGGGTCCGTCAAAAGTATGACGAGTGGGTACTCGTTGGATGCGGAATTTAATTCCACATCCAACGAGCTCTCTCGATCGAAATTTGAGTAAAAACACAGGGAGATATGTCAAAAATACAAACAAAAAAGTAGTTTTTTTATTTTCTTCCTCCAAAATTGATAAATATTATTTTATTATTTTAACCATTATTTTATTAATTCATTTTAGGAGGCCCATTTTGAGTTGAAATTTCCTCTAATGGTATTCAAAATAATCTCATGCCACAAATCAAAGCCAAAAGGCGCAAGAGTCAAAATTTCCCAAAGAGAAAAGATATCTCAGGAAGTGCAATGAAGCATAAACCAGTAAATAACAGGATTGCTCAAAGGTTCTTCTCCGTCCGTGAGTTGAAAAAAAATATCACTCACACAAAAGGACACCATGGATGGAAGAACCTAAATCAAATCTCAAATGTAAAAGAGCAATATGGGAAGACTCAACAGACAAAATTCTGAAAGTATCAAAAGAATGCAAAAGGCATGGGAACAAAGAACAAACGAATATGCTTGTCCTAATCTTGTTACAATCCTGTGGTGTCCCAGCCAAAAGAAACCAAATGCAGAGGTAAATGAATCTCAAATTTTGGCCTTGGAAGAGTTATCAATACTTTAAAAGCCTGGTGACCTTATCCCAGTGGACATAAATCAATGATAAGTTCTGAATCTTACATTCCTTGAAAGTCTAGATTGTTAAATAATTTCTTGAGAAAAATTGAGACAAGTGGATATAAACAAAGTGTCATAAAGCAATTTTATGTTTAAAATGCCAGTTTTTTCAGAGATCTGTGTTCACCAGTTAGTCACTAATTGTTGCTGCTGCAACCACCACCCCAAATTTTTTATGTTTTAGGGCCCCCCCTTTTTGAAATTCTAGCTTTAAAGCCTTAAAAGTTTACCTTTACCCTCCAATATTTTCTTCCTAACTTAGTTTTTCTATTGTAAGTTGTTTTCTGTTAAAAACAAAACTCTTCCTTTCCACCCGATGAATTGGATGAACTCATGGATTTTATCCAACGTAGCAAAAGAGTTGTTTGTTGACTCACCGAACTTTTGCTTCTCGAATGATTTCCGAAAGATCTGTGAGAGTTTTCCGACTCCCTAAATGAACTTTTTTCTGTGGTATTGATGATATTGGATTAAATTTTTCGATTCCCTCCAGATGGTTTTCAATATTTTTTCTGATACACCGGATCGGTTTGTTTATTTATTTTCCAATGTATGCGAAAGAGTCTTTTGTTATTACTCTCCTGTAGTTGTGGTTGTTTGTTCCTAAGTCTTCCACAAGGTTTATTTATAAGCCATTTGTCGATGCTTCAAATGAGTAAGCTGATGTGCCATCGATAGATTTTCCGAAGAGTCTCCCAATGTCGTTGCGGATATATAGTTTGTTATTCTGTCGATAAAATCCTCAAGCCATTGCCCTGTCTTGGTAAGACAAGTATGTAGCCGTCTGAGGAGCATTGGATCTTTTTCGATCTTTCACTCAAAGCATCATTTCCTCTCTTGGGATTGCTTCCGATGCACCTCTCTTTTGGCACCAATGGGGTTTTCACCTGAGGACCATTTATTGCGCGATGGAGTTTGTTTTTTAACCTTGTAAAGCTCGTTGGGAGGTGCGTTACGGTCATTATTGGCCGTTTGATTTTTTGTTTTACTGTGCGGAGTTGTCAAGTGTCAAGTGGATCTAGTCAGCCGCACTAAGACCACACCTGCTCCAACTCATTTTCAACCACCGGGTAGGATTTCGACCTAATGTATAAATTTTATTTTGATGTTTGACTTAAGGTTGTGATAGTTTGGCAAGGGTAGCTTTTTGTTCAATTCTTGGGGAGTATTTAGACCTTGAGGTCAAGGAGTTTCATTTTTGTTCTGGGTTCAGTGTCTGCTTTCTCCCCAAGCGTTGGAACCTTACGCATTTGCTTCTAGTTAGCCCAGGAGGTCGATATTTTCTACCTGCCCTAGGCCATTTGTCACCCAACCCTCGCCATGGGAGTTTCCCTGTCAGTAGTTTGCAGTGGGAGGACTGTGGGCAGACGAACGTTTCGCCGTCTGCACCACTCCTTCGTTTCACCAGTACGAGGGCGGAAGGATTATGGTTATTGGCTAGGTTAGAAAAGGGATTTTAATGGATCGCCATTTTCGATTTCAAGCTGTGGGAGGAGGTTTTGTTCTTAGTGGGAGCCCTGGTTATCCATTTAGGTTTTCTTCCCGGTATTCGTGGCTTTCCTTTTTTACTCGACCGATTGTGTTGGGGTTACTCTGCCTAGGGATATGTGTTGCTATGCGGAAACCTTTAATTCCTTTAGACTTGATTTTATCCACTTGCTAATCGTATAAGGAACTTTCTTGGAGAATTTTTAAACATGTTGCTTAAATTCTCGCTACATTATTGCCCTGTTTAGGGTGGGAATAAAGAACCTGCTGAGATGTATTGTGATGATGTGGTAAAGCTTTATGATTAAAATATGGCTTCTTGTTTTTCTGTCTATATGCAGTGGCAGACTTATCAATTGTATTTATATGCATTTGAAATGAATCTAACACATTGTTTTATGGTTTAAACGGCCTCATCATCTATATAACACTATTCCTTGGAAAGTAAAGACGAAGGTTCAAGACACAGAGGATGATCCAGAAGTGGAGGTCATAACGTGAGTAGAAATCATATACGAAGATACCAAAGATTCTACTGACATTAGGCGTGAGTACAGATGGGGGAATATCTACCAAATGATCAAGGACCAGAGTGTACCAGATGCATGTTAGAGGATTTTCCCATATACACAAACATATAAAGGTCAGCTATTATGAAAGCTTCCACGCGACCGAAACTTTTTTCGTGTGTAGAAGTGATTAGGTGGATCCTCCCAAAGGCAGACATAACCAAGATGATTCTGTCAAATGTTGATAGACAAGGTTTTGCTGCTTACATCTCAGCTTATGTAGCTCAATCCTGCAAGCTACCCACTCCTCAGATTTATCTAACAGAAAAGTGGTTAAAAGAGCTAGACCTCGATATTTTTGACAGTGTCCGAAGAATGATGGTCCCCAAGAAGCAGTTTCGTATGAGGCCTACCGAGGAATATGAAACCGTGAACCTGTGCACTCCCTGTAGGATTTTAGCTTTAATGTTGAATAGGATTTTTGGTTGAGCAAATGGAAAATATTACAAGATAAGCTCGGTGCTAGTGATTTATTTTGTGGCCACCCAAGGTACCATTTTCAACTAGGCTGATATAATATCCAATAGCTTGTCTTCATGTATAAGCACAGTGCTTGGAGGTGTCTCACAAAAGAAGTCAGAGTTCTATATGAGCTCTTTTCTGATTGATTGCATTTTGTGCATTCAACAGTTCCCAACACTGAATTTCCAGTGGGATAAGACCAAAAGCCCAAGTTTATTCTGCATACCAGTTGTTTTGGGCACATAAATACTTTAGTCATTACAAGAGCATCTGCGAAGATTTCATAATGCCACTGTACAAGTTGATCTTCCTTACAAAATGCAACTACGTGTCTGAGAAAACATTGAAGATTGTAGAAGACAATGGCCATTATTACTTAACGAAAGAACGTCTATCCCTAAGGATGTTTGGCGTAACTAGGGCTTCTTCTCTATTACCAAGATACGCCACGAACTATGTTGTTCGTAAAGAAGTGGTGATGCAACTTTACATTCATGGGATTGGGAACTTCTTATTTGATCAAAAAAAGGTTGTGTACCCACCACTCCCATTCTTTATAGGTAGTTATAAGTTCTCCAAGGTGAAAAGTGCACCGTAGTTTGTAAAGGAGTTAGAATACTTCCTCTTTGGAGAAATGATTTCATAGAAACGATTCAGAGAACAAGGTTTCTAACTATTGTGCAGCAGCATGGGTACATTTTGAGTACACGAACTACTGGGATAAAAATGAAGAAATATTTCTCAATGCTTGCAATATGACAACGTTAAGAATAAAATTCAAGAAAAAGATAACAATTGTGGGCGACAAGGGAAGTAGTAGTAAAGTGGCTGAGCAACAAAAGAAACAAGAAGAGGAAGATGCAAAGAAGAGAGAAGAAGAATCCCTCAAATTATACAGGTTGCGGAGCAACGACTATCATATGAGGAACAATGAAAGAAAGAAGAGGAAGAAGAATAGAAACTGTAGGAATAGGTTGAAAAGATAAAACAGGAAGTAATTGACCGAGTAGAGAAAGCAGCTAAAGAGCTTCGGAAAAGGGATCAGGAAGAACAGGATCATGCCAATCTGGAGCAGACACAGTCTCATGATGATCCGTTGGAGACATCTGTCCCATCAAGTAGCACAACCAAAGAAGATCCAGCCCCCAAAGTAGAACTGTGACTAATACCTTTCATCCCATCTTAGGAACAGGTAGTGGTTGACCTTAGTACTATTTTCTATGATAAAAACAGGAAGAGGATCGTGATAAGGACCGAGAAAAGGATGGAATCTAGGGATCATCCTATAGATATTATGGTGACTGAGAATTTTTTTTTACATGGGACTAATAAAGATCCCAAAATCCTTGCAGCAGCTGGGGTAGCCTCAGCTCTCGCCAATGTAGATAATGTTAATCAAATGGTTGATGATCTTGAGGAGTATAATGAGAAAATGTCCCAAGTAAAAGAAACCCTAAGAAAAGAAAGGGAGAAGGGAAAATCTTGAAAAGAAAATACAATGACACTCTCACAGAGTTGGAAAGACTGAAGGAGGCATATTAAATATTGCAATCAGACAAAGATGCCTTAATATTGTCAGCTACCATTACTGAAGGAGAGAAAAAGGATTTGGAAGATAAAGTTGCAGATCTAAAAACTCAGAACCATTTACTGGTGGAACAGATAAAGGTGGCAAATGAAAAACAACTGGATATCGCACCTTTCTGCAATCAAGAATCTTCACTATAGAAAGAAGTAAATCAGACAAAGATTTGGAAGATAAAGTTGCAGATCTAAAAACTCAGAACCATTTACTGGTGGAACAGATAAAGGAGAGGCATATTAAATATTGCAATCAGACAAAGATGCCTTAATATTGTCAGCTACCATTACTGAAGGAGAGAAAAAGGATTTGGAAGATAAAGTTGCAGATCTAAAAACTCAGAACCATTTACTGGTGGAACAGATAAAGGTGGCAAATGAAAAACAACTGGATATCGCACCTTTCTGCAATCAAGCATCTTCACTACAGAAAGAAGTAAATCAGATTTTGTTGAGGTTGGCAGGGGAGATGTACAAGATTAAACAAATTGAGTCAAGATTGAAAGAGATCGCACTCAGTTCGTCAGAATCCAAGAAGAGGTTATCGGATGTGGTCGAGCTTGTGAAGAACTAGCTAGCATGGATAGGAGCCAACCCGACCTTTCCAACAAATATGCCTCAAAAAACTGCAGGGAGTCTGAAGATGGAAGTGGCCATATTGAATTTTGGGTTCAAATCAGTAGTTAGATTAAACAAAGCTATTGATATAACTATTGAAAAGTGCACTGAATTCTACAAGGACATGTGCTCTGTTCACAATCAATGCATGATTTTAGTAGATTCCCAAGATCAAGATTTCCTAGTCAGGGGCCGGAGGAACATTTAAAGAACTTACAAGAGAGGCTGCGAAAAGCAGAAGAGAGCATATCTAAAATCGAAGATATTAGTGAGGAAGCTAATGGAATCTAGATTATCCAAGTTTCAGTCCACAAGCACTTTTTGGAGGAATTACTGAGTCAGAATACACCCAAAGTGAAAGAGATCGAGTCCCAGTTGTCAAAGCATGAGGTGGCAGTGCGTGTGTTGGAGCTAGCTGAATATAGAGTCATCAATGAAGAATCTCAAGCATGGAGTGTTTTCATTAAGACACCAACTGGGCCCACTTCAATCTGTCTTATTCACAAATTTAGAATTATGTAACGTTTATTCCTTTTTCTAGTAAATACACTAAAAGACGAAATTTTGTAAATGAAGAGTTGCGGAAGCCCAAAAGGTTGGGGAAACTTAAGAGTCATTTTGTAAGCTTTATAAGTAGGAGCAAAGTAGATGATAGTAAGGAATTTTTTGTAGAATAGTTAGTGAAGCTTGTTGTAAGAAGAAATATTTCCGTTTATAATAAAGAAGATGGAATTTTTGCTGGAGAGAGTATTGCATAAGCCTCAAAGCATGTTGTGTAAAGTTGAATGAAGAACTATTTCTTTTTTTTTAGCACGATATACAATATGTGAGATCGTTCCTAACCCTCTAAACTATTTCTGTATTATGACTGATTTTATGTTATGTGAAGAATCTTATGCAATAATGAATGATGAATGTTTTAACATCACTGAGCTATCTCTGTGTTAACTTTCTGCTGTATGTATGTATCATGGATTTATCAGTTATCTGTAGAGTTCTTTATGAAAACAATATAGTACATCGTTCATCTTATTTAATCTTAATCTTGCTCCCTGGGGATAGGCTAGAATAGATTTAGATTAGTTGTTCTATTTCTATTACATGCATTTAACTTAGGCACTTGCATTTCATACATAAAAGATAAAATATATAAATGGTGGAACGGGCCGCAACCGGTAAAAGAGATCTAAAATACTCTTTAAATCTACGGTAGCCAGACCGCAAACCGGATGGGTTCCCCAGACCAAACAATAAATGATCTGCTTGGGAACGGTTATTGGGGAGAATCCCTACTATCGATCCCTAGGATTTTTCCAGGCATCAACACCACAGAGATCAATTGCAGAGGTAGGTCACCCTTCTATTATTTTCTTGCACTTGTTGATCGTAGAGATAAAAATCGCAAATCGCCTTCAGATGTTGGCCGAGGGAGGTCACCCACAGAGATCAATCGCAAAGGGAGATCAATCGTAGAGGGTTGTGGGATTCTGTATTCAAATGGTTTTGAAATACCTTTGTATTTTAGTGGATTGGCTTATAGTCCCAAAAATCTCTCGCTTCACGAAAATTCTCCTCACTGTGGATTTTCTTCTTCAACAACACGACAATGTTCAATGCAGGTTTCTTCACTCCTGATTCACTTTACACTATCAAATAAATCACAAAGGGTTGTGGGATTCTTTATTCTTCATCGCACTGGAAAATCATCTGGCAATTGACGCCATAACAATTGAAAGTTCTCGCCACAATGAGTTTTCGAGTGTGACATGTAAAGAATATGCATGCGATGCAAGTAGACGTTAATACAGCATGGACTCATAATGAGTCACAAATCAGTGACAGGTGTTGATAACCTGGTAAACATATATTCTTATGTTAAAATATTGGTAAAATATTTGATGCATGCGATGTGCATGGAATCTAGAGGAGTTGATTACATTGACATGTGATATCAAGCTATGATTCATTTTATATTTGAAATCTTATTTTTAAGAGATTTGATGCGTGTGGTGTTTATGTGCAGGTTTCAGATGTGATTTCCAATCGATCCACATCAGGGATGAAGCTTAACATGATGCAATCTAAGTACAACCAATGTCAATGCAATCGGTTTGATAAGAGCTAGAGATGATCTGACTCACCATATGCATGTTGTTGTGAGGGTCAGACGTAGTTATATGGTCACTCATGAGGTATATTGTGTAATTTTTAAACCTATGTAGAGAAGAAAAGCATACAAATTCTTTTAAGAAAATAGAGATTACACCACAACTTTCACACATAAAACATAGATATTTACCCTAGAAAACCTTAACCAGGAAAACCAACAAACCTTGGAGCCACACCTCCTATTTTCTCATTGTCATTATGAATCCTTACACTACAAAATATAGGTATTCTGTAGCATCCAATACCTTAATTCGTTAACCCGTATTAGAAAATAGACCCCAACCCCTTAACCAATATTAAGGTGTCGACAGGGATCATCAAGCGCACCCAGGACACACACATGCAAAGGATATAACACATACCCAATATATTGTTGGGGGGTGCGCAATAAGGTCTCGATCGTATTCCTCGGGAACCACTAGGGGCCTCATTAAAGGTAGGTAGGTTGAATTAACGACGTCTCAACCGCCATACCATATCCCCACCTAAGGGAATATCTTAAGGGCATGCGTGAAGCATGACCACTTGATATCCCTTATCGCAACAAAAATGCGAGGACTAATTAATTAATAATTATTAAGAAGGGAAAAGAAAATTAATAAAGTGTTAGTTAAGCATAGCTCGACAAGCTATTAAATGAAAATAAATTAATCAATTATTTTAAAGCAATAAATAAATGAGTAATAATAATAATAATAATAACGATAATAAAAATAAAAATCAAATAATAATAATAACAACAACAACGACGACGACAACAATGAGATAAAAATTAGAAAAATATGAACAACGAAAAATTGGGCGGGATAAAAAGAAGAAAAACAACATTTTTGTTTGGTAGCTAGGGGGATCTGTAACTCAAATGGGGCTAGTACTCGCGCGACGCAGGGTCCAGGGGTCAAATACCATCCGCTACAACTATACCCCTATGTGCAACCACCTCACCCGCCATGAATATCTTCATGAAGATCTTTTTTTTCAAAACATATCTCATCAATATGTAACTGAAATAAACAGCAGTAAAATACATGTAAAATCACTAGTTGTTGAAGGTTGTGGATGAAGCGAAAGGTTGATGCTATCGTTGAATATACCGCAGGTATAGTATTCTAGATTTCCAATCCGAAAGGATCCACCGATTTCATCCCTACCATACCCTAGGGTACTCTACTTCCATGGGAACCCCGATATGCGACAGGGCTATCGATTCTCTTCTAGCCAATGAAATATGTGTGAAAATAAATTCACTGACCAATATTGTAAAGCAAACAATATCCTCACAAAAATTGTTAAGCAAAAACTAGCATAGATCACTCAAAACAGACATTGAATTAATGCACACCATAAAAATCTATTAAATAATAGTGCATCAAGAAAAACTTAGGCTATGTAACGGCTGTCCAAATATATAATTACATAATATATTTGAAATCCAAGTAAGGCATTCGAAATCGTCACAAAAGCATGCTTACTAAATATGCAAAAAAAAAAAACAAGGTGGCTAAATCACTCAAGAGGCTCACAAATTGGATAAAGAAATTATGGTAGGTGATGAGTGATGGAAAATTAATAAAACCATGGCTTTTTTAGACAAAAACATGGAGGATGAGTTGGAAAAAGAGAAGATAGTTTCCAAGTCAACTAGCTTTATTCTTATCCTTTAAAAAGCAGAAAAAGCAGGACAAAAAATATAAAGTAGGAAATCGCTCTTACTATTCTTGAACAACCTTAAAAGGAAACACAATATTATCCATAATCTATCCAAGTGTGATCTTGTGGATAATGATGGAAAATGTGGGACAACAGTGGCAAAAGGTGGCCAACTACCTAGTCAAAACCTAGGAAATTAATCAAAGATGACAAATCATCATATCCTACGAATGGAGTGGGTTTTTAATATTATAACACCCCCCCTTAAGCCTAAATATATGTGAGTAAATCAGAAATATAGGGCCCAACAAAAAGGCTTGGTCGCCGTTTTTATGTACTACTTGTCCACAAAACAAGGAAAGAAGGAAAACCTCATGGGAAAAAAACCTCCCCTCAAATCATGGACATGAACAAAATTGAAAAAACTTTATTTTCAATTCTTCTTCACCATGTATTCACCCATCCCAAGCAGTGATGTGATATGGCTGAAATGATTCTCTATGAATTATTTGGTGAAGATGTCTACAACTTGCTCAAAATATGGGAAAAACTTTAGAGCAATGATTTGATCATGTACTGGGTCTCAGATGTAGTGCATATGAATCTCTATATGCTTGGTTCTTTGCATTTGTATTGGGTCAGTTGAGATCCTTATAGCACTTTGGTTGCCAAAAAATATGATTATGGAAGCAGTGAATTCAATCCCAAACTCTAAAAGCACACCTTGAAACCATACACACTAAGTAGCCGCAGTAACAACTCATATGTACTTGGCCTTTGCTGAAGAGAGTGCAATGGTGCTTTGATTTTTACTTGGCCAAAAAATTGGTCCTCTGCCATCATGAAAACAAATCCAAAATTGTATTTTCAATCTAAGCTATCACCAGCCCAATCAAAGTTTGAAAACCAGGAAATCCCAAGGAAGAACCAACAACATAATGAATCCCATGAGACTTGGTTCCTTTCACTTAATGCAAGATCCTTTTGGATTCCATCCAATGAAGATCACATGGATGCTCCAAGTAAATTGATGCTACACTCACTGCATGTGTAATATCAGGTTGAGTGTGTGTAAGATACAACAAATTTCCAAGTAGCTATATAGACAGGGTGTTGTTCTCCAAAGGAGTAGATTCTGCATCTTCAAGTCTTACTCGTGAAAGTAAAGGAGTCTTAGCTGAATTACATTCTTCCATTTTAAATTTATTTAGCATGTCTAATGCATATTTTGACTAATATACTTTAATTCTTGAGTTGTACTAAGAGATATCAAGTCCCAAAAATTGTCTAAGTATTCCCAAGTTAGTCATGGAAAAAGCATGACACAAAGCGGTATTCAACTTAAGAAATATCATAAATGGAGATTCTTCTAATAAAAAAGTAATTAAAATATAACACAATCATCAAAATAGATCCATTCATTAGCTTCATGTACACATTTGGATCATATATACCTCTACTAAAGCTTTGTGACAGGAGAATATGATGTATCTTGACATACCAAGATCTAGGAGCTTATGTAAGCCCATAAAGTGACTTCTTCAACCTACACATAAGAGAGGGGTCAGTAACATGTCGTTTTGGCTGCTTCATGTAGATATCCTTTTCAATATATCCAAGGAGTAAATTACTTTTTACATCCATGTGATGCACTTCCCAGTGCTTGGATGTTGTAATTGCCAGAACTAGCCTTATTGAATCCATCTTTGCAAAGGTATCATTGTATTCAAGTCCTTGGAATTGGGAGAATACCTTACCCACCAACCTTTATTTTTACTTCAATATTGTACCATCAGTAGCAAAAAATTTCCATAAAATCCACTTACACTTGACAAGCTTTCTATCATGTGGGAGAGAGACGACTAGCTCCTAAGTTCCATTCTTTTGAAGGGATTGAAATTATTCACCCATGGAATCCTTCCATATTGATTCATGTGAGGTTTATTCATATGATTAAGGATGAGATTCAAACATAAAAAACCACTTCTCAGGAATATATGGATCTTTGACAGAAAGAGCATTCTCAAACTGAGATCTAGTCCTCCTAGGATCTTGAGGATCACCCGCAAGTTCTCTAGTTGCTTGAATTGGTTTTGTTTCCCACTTAGGACTTGTAGGTGAAATTGGAATTGCAATCATGTGGTATTCATCATTAGAAAAATTAGAATCATAAATTTCATGAGAAGCTTCACTTCAACAAGTGGTGGTTCAAAGGATTCTCCAATTTCAACTGCTTGCAAGGGTTCTTCTTCAAATTGAACAATTTTTTCAATGAAAGTTGTTTGAGTGGTCCAATTGAGAAACTTGTGAACCTTGGAGTCTTCTCGATATCCAAAAAAAATGAATGGTTGGGTTTGGGCCTGCAAATCCCTTCTCTTCTCATGAGGTATTCTATCCCATGCCTTTGAGCCAAAAAATTCTGAAATGAGAAACATCAGGCTTGTTTCCACTCCAAGCTTCAAAAGCAATGTTTCCTTTCAAGGATTTATGTGGCACCCTATTTTGAATATAGGTTGCACATTTGATGGGTTCAACCCAAATTCTTGGAGTCAAAGACTTGGACTCGAACATGCAATTAGACATCTCCTTGAGAGATCTGTTCTTCCTCTCAACAACGCCATTTTCCTGAGGTGTGTAGGGAACTGTATGCCACATATGAATGCCAACATCAACAAAGAGTTGTTGAATTTTGTTTGCTGTAATCCCCACCATTATCAGTTATGAGGGATTTTATCTTCTTACCAAACAAATTCTCTATAGAGGATTTAAAAATATTAAAAAAACCAAAGACTTCCACTTGTACAGGATCCAAGAAGAGCCAACATAATCAATGATAAAAAGAGGAATATTTTGATGTGTTAGCCATCAAATCATGAACTCTCTTCTTGTCTTTAGAATTCGAACCTCATTCCTTGCTCCTTGCACCATGTGGAAGAGGGATGTTTTTCTTCTCAAGAAATTGAGCCATCATGTCAATGGTATTCTTCATACAAAAACTCTCAAGATGAAAGCCCCTATTACAGTATGTGCACTTGCTTTTCTCCTTCTTTTTCTGTGGATTCTTCTTGGAGCTTGAGGACTCCTTTTATGCCTTTTTCTTTTCTTTCTTCTGATTTGGTGGCTTTTTTGTATTGTCCTTCTTCTTTCCTTTTGAATTCTTTGAATCTCCAACATCCAAAGCATGATCTTTATATGGCTTTATGGCACCCATTAACACCAAATTTTCTTTCTCCTAAGTGAGTGATTCCATGAATTCTTCCATAGAAGGCATATTCCTTCCCTGGCACTTAGGATATGATAATTAGTCATCTTTGATTAATTTCCTAGGTGTTGACTAGGTATTGGCCACCTTTTGATGAAATTATTCAAATAAGTGAGAGGGGGGGTGGGGTGAATTAGTTATTTCTAAAGCTTAAACTATTTTCAATATTTAGAACATTATTACTGATTACAGATTTACAGTTATGATAATGCAACAAGTATAACAGAAGGAATGATGATCATTAATCACACACACATGATAAAGACAGACTAATATTCATATTTATTTGAGCACCTACTCAAATGAGGCTGCAACCTCTGTTTACAAATTCCTTCTTATGGAGAGAACCAACCATCATGTTTTTCTAGCACCCTCTAAAATAACATTCTCCATCTACTACTGAGTGGAAGCACCAACTTCCACTTGTACAGGATCCAACTTGTATAGAGAAGACAACATGTTTTTTCCTAGCACCACCCTACCACCCTTGTTCCTTAGATTCAAACATGTTCATTACAATTTGGAGAAAAATAGATATAACAATGCATACCAACGTTGTTCGGGTCTACTTCTGGATTTGCTTATGCACCTTGGTTCCCCTCATTGTCTATGTTCTGGATATTCTTAAAAGAACTCATAGTCCTCTTTCATTCCACAATCCCCACTTCTACAATGGTCCATGCACCACTCTCTGCCTGCAGAGAGCACACACCTTTATTCTTCACATGCATCCTCTTATACTTATCAATCTTTAAACCCTTCACTTGTTCATATGCCTGATTGTTGATTTTCATAACTGATCAAAACCATTCGATGCCTTATGACAAACAAGGATTCCAATCGATGTGTAATCACAAGTTTTTGCAATGCATCTTCGCAATTTTGGCTTCTTCTGCTATTGTATTTTTCTGGAACTTTGACTCCTTTCACAATTTTCCTTTTTCAGCAAATCAGAGTTTCTGCAATTCTAGTTCCGCGGGATTCTTTCCACATGACTTCTTCCGCACCATCGATTTCATGTGGCCTCTCTTCTGATCATTGATCTTGAATAGGACTTAACAAACACCTGCTTTCGCACATCCTTTTCCGTAAACTCCTTCCGCTTTGTCGATTTCTTGTGCACCATTTCCAGATCGTCGATCTGAGATCAGATACAGATTGCAAATCCCGGGTTTTCCAGATTTGTTTAAACAACTTCCACAATTTGTGCTTTTCTCCTTACGCATTTTGCAGTGCAGAATCTAGGTTGCCAAAACCCATATTCCATAAAACTCTTTCCACCTTCCCCTTTCTGAATTTCGCATTCCGCTGGAGGACACCGGGTTGTGGAAACCCATATTTTTTATACTTTGATTTATCGTCTTCCGCATTCCGATTTCCAATTTCCTCCTTCCGCTTTTCACCTTTCGCATTCTGTCGGTGGACACCAGGTTGCAGAAACCCATATTATTTTATACTTTGATTTCTGGTCATCCGCATTCCACTTTCCGCTTTCCACCTTCTTCTTTCCTCCTTTTGCATTCTGTTGGTGGACACTAGGTTGCGAAAACACATATTATTTTATACTTTGATTTCTCGTCTTCCGCATTTTCCCTTCCATTTTCCTTATTCTGCTTTTCTTCTGAACCATTGATTTCTTTGCAAGTTCACTACTAATCGTCGGATATGATCATCATATTTTCTTTCAAACTTTGTGAATTTACTCCTGACTATTGATTTCTTTGCGGGTTCACACTTGACCGTCAGATCTCTGCACAAGCCATGGATTCTTCTGAGTCCTCTGCTTATCTGGAACACATGCTTGGAACTATGTGTTTCCATAAATGACAACCATATCACAATCCGATCTGTTTCCATATGATCACAAAACCTACCATAATTTCAACAATCTCCCCCTTTGGCATTGATGGTGTTTGTGCCAAAAATTGTTTCCAGACTACAAAGAAACAAGCCAACACAATCTCAAATATTCAATCAAACAAGACTAGGTTTTTAGGGTTTTTGAAAGGTTTTTCTAGTTGTGAAGTTTGGTGACAAGAGGGAATACATTCATAACCCAAATAGGGACTAAATCACAAGTAAAGAAGAACTGAGATGCATAATATAATAACCATGTATCCAACATAACATAACATTGAAGTTCATCCACAACTGATAAGCACCACATGCATAAAAACTATAAAACAGCAATGAAATTATCAATTATGTAGCTAAAAAAACTAGAAATGAAGCCAAAGAACAGACCGAAGGGTAAAATGGAGCATATATTTCATAATCAGTTCATCAAATACACATGAGAGTCAAGTACTTAGCTTATCAACAAGTCAAGAGACCTCCTCTAGCCATCCTAAAGTCGAACCCCTCTTCTGTACCCTTGTCCATATTTTATAATTACAAAGAAGCAGTTCAATCTTCCCTTCATTAGGTCGAAATTGAAACTACCCAACAGTTACATTAACTAACTTTCAACTAATTGACTAAAAATAGCAAAATTGGATTCCTGGCAAATATGGCGAATTTCTGAAAAATAGGTGTCAAAAAAGCTTCCATATCTCTCAATCCCTGACACCTGTGTAAAAAATGAGAGAGGTTTTTGTGAATGGTTCCATGATGGAAAATAACCTCTCTTGGTTGTTAAAAATTCATCTCCAATCAATCATAATATTCCCCGCAAGATGAACACTAAAACAGGAAAATATTAAATATTTTTAAAACCCTGAAAAATAGGCTGTAAAGATTAAACTGAATCTTTCAAACCTTGACAGTTGTTGCAAAACTGAGAGAGGTTTTTGTGAATGGGTATCTTATGAACAAAAACTCTTTTTGTTTTCTAAAATTCATCTCCATCAGCCCGTGGTCTGCATTCAATTTCAATAACCCAGAACAGGAAAAACAGAGCAGAATTCTCAATAATCTTTGCATTTCAATATCCTCTTTTTCATCTGAAATTTCTTCTGCAGGTACAATATTTTTAGCAACAAATGTCTCTGCTGGTGTATCATTCTGAACAAGATGGGTCTCCTTGTAAATAAACTGCAAATATTTGTTCTCACTGTCAACTGGATGCTGCTTAGATTCACAATCTTCTTTTGCAGGTTCTAAAATTTCTTCTAGAATTGCTCTGCCCTACGAGTATTTGATCACTTCTAGTAATTTCATCATCATGTGCCTGATTGTCCCACATATCTGTAACAGCAATAGACAACCTCCATGAAGATTCTCTTGCTCCACTATTTCCACTTTGAATAACATTGGACGTAGAACACCTTTCTGGAAAAGTGTTACCTCCATCATTCCCAATCCTGTACTTGGGGTTTGAATGATCGGAGGCATTACAAGAACTACTGTTGCTGGCAGAGCTGGTTCTTGGACCTCCTGTATTCCATGACTGAATATCCACTGGCATATTTCTCTGATTATGATCATGCCATTCTTCCTTTTCCAGCATTCTCTGTTTAGGTTTTCTGTTCCACAAACCTCCATCTTCCATGAACTGATCTTGCAAGAAATTATCTGTAATTTCAGTTCTCTCATATGTATCCCTGGATCTCTAGCCTTTATCAATCATATCTAGATTTTCAACTTCCCTTATTACAGCTGATGAGGATTGTTCTGATCCATTCAGCTTGTCTGATGCCAGTCTAATGTTGCTTGATGTATATTGCAAACTTGTATTGGAGTATTCAATTTCTTCTTCATGCTAGCTTTGTACAGGTGGTTGTTCATGGGGCATAGCCACTTCCACTTTCCAATTATCTGAACCCCTTTCTTTGAGATTTTGAGAGAACTCTGAGTTCATCTTTTGTCAGACAAGTTGGTGACTCTTTTTTTTTACTCACTGGCTTGTCCATTTTACTTTTACTGCCTTGGAAACTCATCATATAATCAGATACTCGATATGCATTGTTCATTACATCTTTGTCAGAAGAAATGAATTGGCTTGCAGTAGGACTCGTACTCTCAATGTCAAATTGTTTCAAATTTTGTGACATCTCTGCACTTTCATTGTCTAGAAAATCTGAAGATGGGATTTTGTGTGCAATATATGAATCGGCTTCAGGGTCTACAATGTTCTTCCAAAGATTCAATGCCCCTGCCACACTATCTATTACCGGTTTCATTTACAGCCATAGTCTTATCAAATCGACATGCTCTTGGTGACTGTCTTTATTGAACCATTATTTGGCAACCTTTTGTCATCAGATTGCAGTTCATTTGAACTTCAAAGTATCAAATGATACTATATCTTTGTTATAACACTGAGCAAATTTGTGAGAAACTTCAGTATTATAGCCATCAATCTTTTTAAAGAAGCTCAGCCATCCAGCATTGTCAAAGAGTTCAGCACATCCTGGAAATGTGTCTATCCAATTCAGCTCAGTGGGCTTGGCCCTGTTAGTCTTCCCACTCCTCTTCATCTTCTGTATGGTTTTCAAAACCTGCTAGTGACTTCACAGCCTATTTTCTTCAAGTTTTCATAGTCTTGGTAGTCAATTCTCCCTTGAACTCTCACAGGCTGCTTGTCCTCAATTTTATACAGTCTATTCTATTATCAATTCAGGGAATGTTTTGTACCCAATTTGAATAATTTAGGTTAAATATATCACCAAAGATCTTTAACAGGGTTTCTTTTGAACTTTACTAACATCAAACGATGCTCATTTATACCTTTTGGACTAATATCTCACCATTAGAAGTTTGTTGAATAAATGAATTCATGTTTTCCTCTAACAATTTGGCATTATGAGGCTTGGCAGAAAAAACCCCAATTTTAACAAGTCATGACTAGGGTCACGTGAGATACCTCATTCCAAGCTTGATGCAAGTGTTAGAAGTTGATTCCTGGACTGGCTAAATGTCAAATTGAACGCTCCAGGTGTCTTCAACTCTCCAGCTCACCTCTAAATGTCACGCTGCGAAACCCTAATTCTTCCTTCAACTGCCAATTTTTTATTTTTTAGCAATGTGTCTCCTCCTGGCGTCTCCACCAGTCTTCATAATCTTCAGTTCGAGAACCTCTTTCCCGTCAATCTCGCCTTATTCCACATGTTATCTCTAGGGTTGTTTTACCTGTTAATTTTTTAAATTTTTTATTATCGTTGGTTTTTATTTGTTTTAATTTTGTTTGGTTTATATTTTATGTTTGATTGGTCTTTATTAGGCTTTATTTCATTACCTAGAATCATCAGAATCTTCATTCATTAGCTATGAACTGGTTTCTAGTGGAGGTCAATTTCCTAGTATGACAAATATACAGAGTGCTGCTTCTCTCCAGAAAACTGTATTTGGTGAGAATCTCACAAGGGAACATACAACAGGGTACCTAAATTGTCAATCATCAGATTGCCAAAGAGGAGCTCTGCATGACAGTATCTTTGATGATAATCTAGAATACATCAGGCAATGGTTGCAAGAGTTGGAGAAAGAACTTTTTAGTGATGCTGATGAAGCAAGTACCATAAACCCTGCTGCAGAAGCTAATGTTTATGG
>LPNX010413217.1:124392-157794 GCA_001517045.1 Pseudotsuga menziesii
CCACACTCTGCCATAATTTGCCATGCATTTACCTCTAACTGCCACGATCCCCCTCACGCAATGAACAGACACCTGTTTCAATGATAAAATTGTCAAAACACATATCAAATGTGATAATTGATGTAGTTAACACCTTAGGAACGAAACCCCCAAAAAAATCAGGCTGAAAAATGACTATTTTGGCACCCACGATTTTCTTGTGGCGCGCTAGTGTAACTTTTTCTGGCTAGCGCTACAGGAATCCCTGTTTTGTGATTTTTTAACCAAAACTCCAAACCAAGTGCTGTTTTTTGTTAAATAACTTTAAGTAATGTCTTATGATATTTATTTAGAACCTTTTAGAAATATATGCATCCTATAAGCCCATAAAAACCATGAAATTAATTAAATCAAGCAAAAATTAAAAAGAAAACCTGTTAAATCAACTATAAACATAAGGCTAAAATCAAAATATTTAAAAAGAAACCAAGGTCAAAACTTAAGAACAATAAGAAAGATCATATTTTTAAGACAAGCAAATGGTTCAAAAATAGAAAACAAAAACAGGCTATAATAGATGGCAACCTTCAAATTATGGATGCATGTTGTACTTGTAATCACCAGTTGTTTATCATCTGTAGCACAAGCAACTTATCACCTTTTGACATTAATGTCAAAGAAGACTCTATAGCACAGCTCCCCCTATCAAAGTGGACAAGTTATTTGGAATAATATATGATACCCAGCTTCTAGCTTAGATACTCGAACTGTGTCTTTGGTAAGGGTTTAGTGAAGATATCAGCAATCTGATTTGTAGGAGGAATAAAATTCAATTGAACCGCTATGTTTGTGACCTGCTCCCTTAAGAAGTGATACTTAATAGGTATGTGCTTAGTCTTGGAATGAAGGACTGGATTTTTTAACATACTAATGGCAGTAGTATCATCACAATGGAAAGGAATGGGATCAACATATTTTACCCGCAAGTATGCCAGTGTCTGGATCATCCAGAGTATTTATGTACAGCAAGTAGCAGCAGCAATGTATTCATCTTCTGTAGTGGATAAATATATCGAGCATTGCTTCTTACTCATCCATGCACCTAAAGAATCACCCAAGAAGAATGCACCTCCACTCGTGCTCTTTCTTTCATCCAAACAATTTTTCCAATCAACATCTAAATATATAGTTAGCTGAAGATTCTGATTTCTGGGATTCCAGAGACCATAAGTCATCGTGCCCTTCAAATATTTAAATATCCTCTTAACAACCACCAAGTAACTTTGCTTAGGAGCATACTGAAATCTTCCTACCATTCCAACAGCTTGCATTATATCAGAACGAGATGTTGTGATGTATAAGAGACTTCCTATCATTGACCGATATGTTCTTTGGTCAACATCAGGTGAGGGATCATCCTTGCTAAGTTTACAACCAACAACCATAGGTGTACTAACAGATGACGAATATTCCATCTGAAATCTCTTCAACATATCCTTCAAATACTTCTCTTGGGAGATAAATAAACCTTGCTAAGTTTACAACCAACAACCATAGGTGTACTAACAGATGACGAATCTTCCATCTGAAATCTCTTCAAAATATCCTTCAAATACTTCTCTTGGGAGATAAATAAACCTTCAGAACTTTGGATAATGTGAAGACCAAGAAAGAATGACAATTCTCCTATCATTGACATCTCAAACTCAGATTGCATGGCATTAGAAAAACACTTAATAGAAGTATCATTAGCGTATCCAAAAATAATGTCATCCACACACACCAAAACAACTAATAAGTTATCACCTTCAGATTTGATATACTAGTTACTGTCAAAAGTACCTTTCTTGAACCCTTTGTCCTGTAGATATTTATCCAATATATAATACCAGTATGTTGGTGCTTGTTTCAATCCATATAGATCCTTCTTGAGTTTTCATACATTGTCAAGATTGTCTGTCAGTTGGAACCCTTCAAGTTTCTCTATATAGACTTTTTCTTCTAGATATCCATTGAGAAAAGCTGACTTAGCATCCATCTGATACACTTTGAAGTTCTTATGACTGGCATAGGAAATAAACATTCTGATAGCTTCCAATCTTGCCACTGGTGCAAAATTTTCATCAAAAGCATGTCCCTTAACTTGTGCATATCCCTTACAGACCAATTGGTCTTTATTCCTCACAATTTTTCCTTGTTCATTCATCTTGTTTTTAAACACCCACTTGGTGCCTATTACATTTTTATCTGCACGTCTAGAAATTAAATACCAAGTATTATTCTTCTCAATCTGATCAAGCTCTTCATTCATGGATTTAATCCAATCTTCATCCTCACTGGCTTCTTCAAAATTCTTAGGTTCCATCATAGATAGGAAAGCAATCTGAGATTGTTTGGAAGCTTTAATCAACTTCCTTCTTGTCTGAAATCCTTTATCCTTGTCACCAATTATCTCATTTTCAAGATGATTCTTTTGAAAGATTCTGGAAGGTGGTTTTGTTTTTGTCTGTTGTCTTGAATCTTCCTGAGTGTTTTCACTTTCGTCATCTGACTTTGAATCTTATTTTTATGATTCTTGGACCTGTGCTTCCTTATCTTAAACTGTATCTTCTATATTTGGTTCAACACTGCTTATTTGAATATCTTTTACAAGGATTTTCATCGATTTTAATGTCAATACAATCAACCAATTTATGCAACCTCCTATTATAACAAGTGTATCCTTTACTGTTTGCAACATATCCTAAGAATATACCTTCATCAACCCTGTCATCATATTTTCGAAGATGTTCATCATTATTTTTAATATAACATTTACTTCCAAAGACTTTAAAGTGTTTGATAGAAGCAGGTCTTCCAAACCATAGTTCATAAGGATTCTTATCACTATTTGTCCTTAAGTGAGATTTGTTAAGAATATGGACAGTTGTGTGAATTTCCTCTACCCAGTAAGTCTGAGAAATATTTCTTCCATTCACCATTGATCCTATCATCTGTTGTACTGACCTATTCTATCTCTCAACTACTCCATTCTGTTGTGGAGTCCCTGGAATAGTGTATTCTCTTTTAATTCCATGTTTATTGTAGAATTATTTGAAGTCTCTTGAACTGAACTCTCCTCCTCTATCAAATCTCGTTTCCTTCAGTCTCTTTCCTGTTTGATTCTCAGTCAGAGCCTTGAAAATTTTGAACTTTTCAAACGCTTCATATTTTTCTTTCAGAAAAGAAATCCATGTGAGTCTAGAATAATCATCAATGACCAACATAAAATATCTTTCACTTCTTGTGCCTTCCTTTCTTGATGGTCCACACATATCCATATGTACTAACTTAAGTGGTTTGTCTGTTGATGTGAAGTTATTGGATTTAAACTGTGTGCGAGTCAATTTTCCCATTTGACAAGGTTTACAAACAGAGTCATATGGATTTAATATTTTGGAAGATATTTTGCTGCCCCATTATTCACAATATTTATTATATGTTCAAAGTTTAAATGTCCAAGTCTCCTATGGCAAAGCCAAATTTCATCATACTTACTTAGATGACATTCTTCTTTACCTTCTTTCAAGACATAGACATTGTTTTCTGTTCTTATGCCTTTTGCAACCAACTGTCCTGAGGGTACAAATTTTATCTTGCAATCTTTAGAGGTGAAAACAACTTCACATCCTTTGTCACAAACCTGACTGACACTAAGAATATTATGTTTTAATCCATCTACAAAGAACACATCTTGGGATTTCCCTTTGCCATTACTCAACTTCACCATTCCTTTTCCTTTGATTTTCCCTGGAGCATCATTTCCAAAAGTTACATTTCCTGATTTATTTTCACTGATAGACAGAAACTTACTTTTATCACCAGTCATGTGTTTGTAACATCCACTGTCAATATACCAAGGGCCATTTTTCCTTTGAATAGAAAGCACTAAGCCGCATTTGTTATTTTCTTTCTTCTTCCAAACTTTAGCACTTTCAGTAGAGTAATTCACTCTTGGGTCTGTTTTGCAATCCTTCATATGACAATTTGAAGCCTTGTGTCCAAAATTATGACAAACATAACATTCTGGCTCATTGTACAGTAGATCAAAAGAGTTATTATAAATATCATGGGTTATTCCTTTAGTTGTGAACTGAGTTGTATGCAGTTCTTGTTTACTTGTTGACTGTCTTGTTTGATGTTGCAGCAATTGACTGTTCTTTGATTGCATCTTTGTGGCCAAAATTAGAACAACAATAACAGTAACCATGGAAAAAAATTTGGTACCTAAATCTTGGTTGTCTTCCTTTTTGTTGACTTTGTTTCTGAGCAATCCTTGGTTGATAATTATGATATGAGTTTCTAATTTTGGTATTTGTTTCATTTCCTTTTGTTTGCACAATATGTTCGCATTGTGGCCATTTGCTTCTTGACCCTTCTTCATAGCCAAGACCTATTTTTAACCATGGGGACCTTTGCTTACTCAGAATGGTGTTCATGTTCTTCTGAAGCTTTAATACTTGACAGATTTTGGTGATACAGAGCTTGAAATTTATCCAACTCTTTCCTCGTTGACACTAATTCTTCTTCCAAAGCTTCACATCTCCTTTTTTCTTATGTTAATTGTTGTTTTAGAATATCTTCTATTTTCTTTGCCTCTTTTAATTCCAATTTTAACAGGGCAATACTATTCACTTGGTTCTTTACCATTCTTTTCATACTACATCAATAATTGTTTTTGTTTCCTCTTCTTTAGTTTGAATTTGTCAATCTCCTCCAGAGCATTGATTATTTCATGTTCCATATCAACCATAGCTTCTTCATCATTCAGGTCACTTCATGTATATTCATTTCCAAAATCTTCTATGTCCATAAGCATAAAGTTATTCACTTCATTTCACAAGATGAATCAATGTCTGTCTCTTCTGAAGAATCAACATCATTTGCAGACAACCTTTTACTTTTATATTTATCCTCTTTATTGTATTTATTGAATATATAGTTTTCTTCATCTTCAGAAGTCTGCCTCTTTTGCTTGTGGGGACATTTAGATGCAAAATGGCCTATTTTACCACAATTAAAACATTTAAAGGGCATCTTTCCTTTATATTTACCTGATCCTTTCTTCAATATCCTTACAAATGTTTCCACAGTCACATCCATTTCAAAGTCAGTGTTCTTATCTACTTTAAAGGATGCTTCTCTAGTGGTAGATTTATCTTTTCCAATCCTCATTTCATAGGATGTTAGAGTACCTAGGAGTTGGTCAATATGCAGAGTTTTAATATCACTTAATTCTTCTATTGCAAAAACTTTGGGATTAAATATTTCAGGAAAATATCTCAAAATGTTTTGAACTAAGGATGCTTCATCAATATTTTCACCAAGAC
The DNA here is from genome assembly GCA_001517045.1 of Pseudotsuga menziesii. Lineage (NCBI taxonomy): Eukaryota > Viridiplantae > Streptophyta > Pinopsida > Pinales > Pinaceae > Pseudotsuga > Pseudotsuga menziesii. The sequence goes on from LPNX010413217.1 coordinate 129,741, forward strand.
CATTCATAGAATTCACAGTCTCTTCTATTCTTAAGAAATATTTACTAACAGTCTCATCCTCATTCATCTTTAGCTGTTCAAATTTTAGTCTATATGTTTGTAGTTTGGCATCCTTTACTTTCTCGTTTCCTTCATAACTACTTACAAGTTTATCCCACATCTCTTTCGCAAATTCAAGATGCATCACCTTAACAAACTCGGGCTCTACAAGACCACTCAGGATAGCGTTCATTTCCTTTGCATTGAAACTAAATTCCAACTTATCATCTCTAGAGGCTAGCACAACTTGATTTACATAGCCAGTGTCTACTACATCCCAAACATCAGCACCTAAGGACATTATATAAGTTCTCATTCTAACCTTCCAAAAGGAAAAATTTGTTCCATCAAACAGAGGAACCGTATTGGATGAAGTCCCTTCATAACTTGTCATGTTTAAGCTTACAGATCTACCTTTAAATAAAAGGAACTTGCTTTGATACCAATTGATGAAATTATTCAAATAACTGAGGGGGGGTGAATCGGTTATTTCTAAAGCTTAAACCATTTTCAATATTTAGAACATTATTGCTAATTACATATTTACAGTTATGATAATGCAGCAAGTATAATAGAAGGAATGATGATCATCAATCACACACACATGATAGAGAGAGACAAATATTCATCTTTATTTGAGAACCTACTCAAATGAGGCTGCAACCTCTGTTTACAAATTCCTTCTTGTGGAGAGCACCAACCCTAATTTTTTCTAGCACCCACTAAAATAACATTCTCCAGCTACTACTGAGTGGAAGCACCAACTTCCTCTTGTACATGCTCCAACTTGTACAGATAAGACAACATATTTTTTCCTAGCACCACCCTACCACCCTTATTCCTAGATTCAAACATGTTCATTACAATATGGAGAAAAAAATATATAACAATGCATACCAACTCTGTTATGATCTACTTCTGGATTTTCTTATGCACATTGGTTCCCCTCATTGTATGTGTTCTGTATATTCTTCAAAGAACTCATAGTCCTCTTTCATTCCACAATCCCCACTTCTATGGAGGTCCATGCACCAACTCTTTGCCTGCAGAGAGCGCACACCTTTATTCTTCACACACATCCTCTTATACTTATCAATTTTTAAACCCTTCAATTGTTCGTATGCCTGACTGTTAATTTTCATAATTGATCAAAACCATTCGATGCTTTATGACAGACAAGGATTACAATCAATGTGTAATCATGAGTTTCTCCAACGCATCTTCGCAATTTTGGCTTCTTCCACTATTGTCTTTTTTTGCAACTCTGACTCCTTTCACAATTTTCCTTTTTCGGTAAATCAGAGTTTTCGTAGTTCTGGTTCCACGGGACTTCTTCTGTGCCATCGATTTTGTGCAGCCTCTCTTCTTATCGTTGATCTGAAATAGGACTTAACAAACATCTGTTTCCACACATCCTTTTCCACAAAATCCTTTCACACCATCGATTTCTTGTGCACCATTTCTTGATCGTTGATCTTAGATCAAATGTGGATTATGGATCCTAGGTTTTCCAAATTTGTTTAAACAACTTCCATAATTTCTTCTTTTTTCCTTCTGCCTTCTGCATTCCGCAGGGCGGACTCCGGGTTGCGAAAACCCATATTCCACAAAACTCCTTCTGCCTTCCACTTTTCGACTTCTGCATTCTGCTGGAAGACACCGAGTTGCGGAAACCCATATTATTTTATACATTGATTTCTCGTATTCCGTATTCTACTTTCCTCCTTTCGCTTTCTGCCTTCCGCATTCCATTAGCGAACACCGGGTTATTTATACTTTGATTTCTCATCATCCGCATTTCGCTTTCCACTTTATTCCTTCTGCTTTCCACCTTCCACATTTTGCTGAGGACACCGGGTTGCAGAAACCCATTTTATACTTTGATTTCTCATCTTCTGCATTCTTCCTTCCACTTTTCTTCTGAACCATTGATTTCTTTACGAGTTCAATCCTGACCTTCGGATTTGTTCATCATATTTCCTTTCAAAACTTTATGAATTTACTCCTGACTATTGATTTGTTTGCGAGTTCACACCTGACCGTCAGATATATGCACAAGCCATGGATTCTTCTAAGTCCTCTACTTATCTGGAACATATGGTTGGAACTATGTGTTGCCATCAATGGCAACCATATCACAATTTGATATGTTTCCATATGATCGCAAAACCTACCATAATTTCAACACCTTTTTCCACTTTTGTCCCACACTTTTCCTCATTATCCATAGGAGCACACTTGTATAGATTATGGATAAGATTCTGTCTAATTTTAAGATTTTCCAAGAATAGTAAGAGTTCTTTCCTTCTTTAGATTTTTTTGGTCCTTCTTTTTCTATTTTTTAGTGGATTAGGATACGACAAGTTGACTTGGAAACTATCTTCTTTTTTGCTAACTCATTCTCCATGTTTTTCTCTCCAAAATCCATAATCTGATTTATTTTCCATCACTCATCACCTACCATAATTTCTTTAGCCAATTCATGATCCTTTTGAGTGATTTGGAAAGTGATTTAGCCATCTAGGGGTTTGTTTGCATATTTAGTAAGCCTACTTTTGTGAGAATCTTGAATTCCTTCTTTGGATTTCAAATATATGATGTAATTATATATTTGGACAGCCATTACATAGCCTAATTTTTTTGTTCATGTACTATTATTTAATATATGTTTATTGTGTGCATCAATTTAGTGTCTATTTTGAGTGATCTATGCTATTTTTTGCTTAACAATTTTTGTGAGGATAATGTTTTCTTTGCAATATCAGCTTGTGAATTGATTTTCACATGGTGTTAGTGTTCCTTTAGCAACAATATTCTCATGTTTATTATTCAATATCTTTTGCAGGATTGGATTCAGGATCATTGGGGCGCAATTAAGTCTCATAGGGGCGCAATTAGTGCAACCATGGACCAGTCGCAATCAATCATCTTGAATCCTTTAAACTACATTCATTGGAAGGCGCATATGGAGATTATGTTGAGGATAAAGGGAATATATAGAGTCACTATGGCTACTGAGAATGATACTACTGCAGCAGTAGATAAGGCCAAGTGGCATAACAAAAGAGATGAAGCGTATGATCTCTTGTGTCTCAACACTTCCAGGGATATTCTTTTCCACCTAGATGTTCTTACAACACCTAATGAATTTTTGGTCAAACTTCAAGCTTTGTTTGGAAATACAAATGAATTGAGGGGTCATCAACTAGAGAATGAATTAATTTCACTAATTCCAAGCAATTTAGAGACCCTACGAGATTACTTCTCTAAGATTAAGTCTATGGTTCTTGAATTGAAACAATGCGGGATTGAAAAAAAAGATGAGCATATGATCTTAGCCATTATTTCAAAATTGGGCCTAGATTATTATGTCTTTCTTTCCACCTTCCATGCTACCAAAATTATAGTTCAAAAATGGAAGATGCCTTCTTTGGAAGAATTCATGGAATCACTCACTCAGGAACAAGACAAGTTGATCTTGATGGGTACCATAAAGATCATGCTTTGGGCATTAGAGATCCAAATAATTCAAAAGTAAAGAAGAAGGATAATCTAAAAAATCCACCAAATCATAAGAAAGAAAATCAAAGCCGTAAGAGGATTCCTCAAGATCCAAGAAGAATCTACATAAAAATAAGGAGAAAAGAAAGTGCACATACTGTAAGAGGGGATTTCATCCTAAGAGTTACTGTATGAAGAATACTATTGACACGATCACCCAAGTTATTAAGAAGAACAACATCCCTCTTCTGTATGGCAGGAGGAGGAAGGAATGAGGTTCAAATTCTGAAGACAAGGAGAGAGTTCATGCTTTGATGGCCAACACATCAAAATATTCCTCGTTTATCATCGATTCTGGGGAATCCATACATATGGTGTCCACAAGGGAGTATTTTTCCTCTCTTGATTCTTCTGGTGGTCCAACAATTGTGTTGGGAGATGAATCTGAAATTGCATCGAAAGGGAAGGGTATAATAGATCTTAACCATGGTTCTTTCACTAATGTTTTTTTTACCAGGTTTTATTGCTTATATCTTGTCATTCTATTATATGAGTCATATTGGGTGTCCTAAAAAGGTCATCTTTACTCCCAATGATGAGAAAATTTCTAAAATTTCTACAGGTAGAGTTGTTACCATAGGTACTATTGATCATATCTCAACAATCTACAAGTTTTCTCACTTTGTTCCTTTCTTATCATACTACGCAGTCCTCATTCATGCCAATGAAGAAAACAAACTATGGCATGAGATATTTTTCCACCTTAAATACAATGGCTTATATGATTTGCATGAGAAGAACATGGTTATAGGGCTACCCAATATCAAATTTTCCAAAGGAATCCTTCAAGGTTGCATCCTTGGAAAACACCCCGAGTGCAAGTATGAGAGAGCTATATATGAGAGAACCTCAAAACCCCTTGAGATTATTCACAGTGATATATTAGGACCATTCCCCAATTTGTGTTTGAGTAATGCCAAATATGTCGTTACCTTCATTAATGACTTTTCTCGACTCTGTTGGGTCTTCTTTCTCCAATTCAAGTCAAAATTCTTTGGTTTTTTCAATATTTTTAAAGCATTTGTAGATAATTTTTCTGGTAGGAAGATTAAATCCCTCAAAACTGATAATGGCGGGGAGTACATAAAATATTATTTTCAACAACTCTATGTTGGTACTGGAATTCCGATGCAACATATAATTCCCTACACACCTAAGGAAAATGGTGTTGGTAAGAGAAATAAAATATCTCTCAAGGAGATGGCTACTTGCATGTTGGAGTCCAAGTATTTGTCTCCAAGACTTTGGGCTGAAGCCATCAACTATGCATCATATATTCATAATAGGGTGCCAAATAAATACATGAAAGGAATCACTTATTTTAAAGCTTAGAGTGGAAATAAGCCTGATGTGTCTCATTTCATAATTTTTGGCTCAAAGGCATGGGATAGAATACCTCCTAATAACAGAAGGGATTTGCAGCCCCAAATTCAACCATGCATTTTTGTTGGCTATCTATAAGAATCCAAAGGTCACAAGTTTCTCAATATGACCGCTCAAAAATATTTCATTGAAAGAAGTGTTCAATTTGAAGAAGAACCCTTGCAAGTAGTTGAAATTGGAGAATCCTATGAACTACCACCTATTGAAGTAAGTGAAGCTTCTCATGAACTTTCTGATTCTGAATTTTCTGATGATTAATACCACATTATTGCAGATCCAAGTTCACATATAGGTCCTAAGTGGGATTCAAAAACAATTCAAGCATCTGGAGAACTTGTGGTTGATCCTCAAGATATCAGGAGGACTAGATCTCAATTTGAGAATGCTGTTTCTGTCAAAGATCCATATATTCCTGATAAGTGTTTTTTTATGGTTGAATATAATCCTCAATCATATGAATAAGTCTCACATGACCTAATATGGCAGGCTTCCATGGATGAATAATTCCTTTCTCTTTAAAAGAATGGAACTTGGGAGCTAGTTTATGTCCCACCTTGTAGAAAGCTAGTCAAGTGTAAGTGGTTTTTTCGGATAAATGGTATAGTAGTGAAGTACAAAGCAAGTTTGGTGGCTAAGGGTGTGTCCCAATTCCAAGGCCTTGACTACAATGAGACCTTTTCACTAGTTGTAAAGATGGATTCAATAATTTTAGTTCTTTCTATTGCAGCATCCAAGCGTTGGGAGGTGCATCACATGGATGTAAAAAGTGTTTTATCTTGAGGAGGAGATCTATATGCAACATCCAAAAGTATATGTTACTGACCCCTCTCTTGTGTTTAGGTTGGAGAAGTCACTATATGGGCTTAAGCAAGCTCCTAGATCTTGGTATGCCAATATGGATAGTTTTCTCTTGTCACAAAGCTTCAACAAATGCAAATCTGATCCAAATGTGTACATGAATGTAATAAATGGTTATGTTTTGATTAATTTGTTATATGTTGATGAACTTTTGATCACAAGAAACTCCATGGATGAGATTGCTTCATTGAATACTGATTTGCATCATGTTTTTTCCATGACTGACTTGGGAATACTTAGACAATTTCTTGGACTTGAGATCCCTCAGTCCAGCTCAAGAATTAAAGGATCTCATTCAAAATATGCATCATATATGCTAAATAAATTTATAATGGAAGAATGCAAGCCAAATAAGACCCGTTTCTTTTGAGGAGTAATACTTGAAGATGCATAATCTACTCCTTTGGTGAACAACACCCTATATAGACAACTAGTTGTTAGTTTGTTGTATCTTACACACACTCGAACTGATATTGCATATGCAGTGAATGTAGATTCAAGGAACATGGATCAGCCACATGAGATTCATTGGAGGGAAACCAAAAGTATCTTTAACTATGTGCAAGGAACCAAGTCTCATGGGATTCATTATGTTGTTGGTTCTTCCTTGGATTTTCATTGTTTTTCAGACTCTGATTGGGTTGGTGATAACTCAAAACATAAATCAAATTATGGATTTATTTTCATGCTTGGAGGAGGACCAATTTTCTAGTCAAGTAAAAATCAAAGTTCCATTGCACTTTCTTCAATAGAGGTCGAGTACATAGGAGCTATGAATGCAACTACTCACTATGCAGGAAATTAATCAAAGATGAATAATTATCATATCCTAAGTATGGAGTGGGATTTTAATATTATAACACTATGATCTTAGTCTCAAGACAGAAGGAAATCCCATTCATTTTGCATCATAGTGAATCACACCTCAATCAGCCATCTTCATAGGAGTCACAATGCAAGATGCACTCCAAAAACTCTATCGACTGGAATATATGTGAGCCTCAAGCTCATTTTCCTTTTTAATAATCACTAACCTATTTTTCCTGCTTTCTTTCTTTATTTTTGCTTTCTTCTTACACACATATTATCTGCTTTAGTTTTTTTTCCCAATTTGTTGCTTTTCTTTTTTTATCCCACCTAATTTTGGTTGTTTAGATTTTTCTAATTTTTGTCTTGTTGTTATTATTATTATATTTTTATATTTATTATCATTGTTGTTATTATTATTATTATTTATATTTCTCTTTTTTTATTGATTTAAAATAATCAATTAATTTATTTTCAATTAATAACTTGTCGAGCTATGCTTAATTAATATCATATTAATTTTCTTTTCCCTTTTCAATAATTATTAGTTAATTAGTCGTCTCATTTTCATTGCGATCAGGGATATGAAGGTTCCATATTCCTACATTCCCTTCATATATTCGCTCAAGTGGAGATATGGTACAATGGTTGAGATGTCGTTAACTCAACCTGCCTATCCTGATGAGGACTACCGGTTCTTGGGGAATAAGGTCAAGTCCTTATTGTGCGCCCCCAACAATATACCTTGTGAGTGATCATACTATGGTCGACTCTCACAGAACATGCATCTGATGAGTCAGAGCCTCTCTCGCTATTATCAAACTCATCGCATCGACATTGGATAGATTTATCTTGTATCATGTTCAACCCCATCCCTTGATGTGGATAAATTGGCAATTACATCTGAAACCTACATGTAAACACCACACACATCAAATATTTTAAATATAATATTTCAAATAAAACATGAACCATATCTTGACATCACCTGCCAATGTAATCGATTCATCCAGAGTCCAGTCACATCACATGCATTAAATCTTTACCAATATTTCAACAAAAACATATATGTTTACTAGGTTATCAACATTTATCACTAATTTGCGACTCATTCTGAGTACGTGATGTATTGACGCATACTTGCATCACATGTACCTGCTCTACATGTCACACTCGCCAACTCATTAGAGAACATGATCATATATATATATATATATACATACATACATTGATCAACATTTTACATTGCGAATCATGTAAAACATCTTAAGCATCTTAAAATATTAACAAAAGCATATAATCATTTGATCAACACCGCATCATATCATGATCGTGTGAGTTCTCTATCATATTAACTTCATAGCATAATTATCAATGAAATCATACCATAATCGTATGGAATCATCATCAATATCACATAGTCAACACCATGTACTGGTATGGATCATCTAAAACCAAAAGTTCCCAAAATAAAGCATCACATAGTCTAAGTCTAAGCCACACATAACTGGGTCATTCACAACTGAATTCCCTCAAGGAATAGTCATAATCAAATCTATGGTCTATAATCAAAGTCTATAGTCTATCACAAAAACAGGGCACTACAAATTTAATGTGATCTGATATGTTGTTAAAAAAACCTCTACCTCTTGTGTGGCCAATTCACATCACTCTGTAGGGTTGTATTTTCAAAACATTCCATGTAGATATTAGACACAACTAGTGAGAGTAGATAACCCATTACAATTCCTCTAATTTGTTTGTATATGTTTCCTTTGAAGATTTCAAACAAGTCTTTATTAAATTTGCAGTTTCCTTATATGTGGTCTTTTTGATGATTTATGTGGCCTATTCCATGGGGGTTTTGGTGAATAACGATTAATATATTGTGTTATTTACTTCCATCATTTAAATAATATATCATAGTTATGGATTTTTCAATTGAATACATTACCTATGTCAAGAGTATTGTTGTTTTAAATGGACTTAATTTAAAGAGTATATTTAATGCTCACAAATCATCAATTTAGTTACAATAAAAATTTCCATTTTAATATTCATATAAATCCTTAGATAATACTACAATGACTAGGACAGAGGATCTCACAAGTCCATTTGACATGCTAACCTTAATTTTCTATACTAGATTTAGATTGCAAGTATTAACTTGCATGCATGGCAATGCAATTGCAAGTAATAATTGGTTAAGCATGTGACTATGAATCGATTCCCAAGCCTCATGCACACTACTTTGATAGCATATTTTCCTTGCACTCCTAACCACAAATAGGAATCTCAATTTCTTTCCCACAAAGGCAATTTTCCCATAATGCTCGCAAAGTAGACTTACCCTAAATAGATAGAACTAAATAAAATGCAATCATAATGTGAGCTAAAGAATGCAACAAATTAAGGTAGCATGGATTCAGAAATATTTATGGGAGTGAGATGCCCATGAATAGAATCAATTACAATCACACACAACATACAAGATATCTAAATTTTCATAAACAGAAATAAACAAGAATTTCACATATTCATAATTCAATGATAAAGAAATTATCTTAATATATTTTGGTCCAAGAAAATGTCTGCATAAGAGAAATTTTCCACCCAACCGTGGTTATCCATAGTAGATACTACCCCCAAGTCAAGTTATGAGGCCACAAAGTCAAAGGAACCAAACTATAGGATTTTATCTCTCTTATCCCAACCCATATACTCTCATGCTTAGTCAATATGCCCACCATATCAAATTACAAGCATCTCATTCAATGGTCAATATATAGGAAGAGATATATCTTCCATTTTCCCACACAAGGAAGATCTTCTTCATCTCTATTTGTATTCCCTTGGAGATACTCTTCCCTCTAATGCTCTTTGGAGTGGGAAAAAGGGCCTAATATGTTGTATTAATTTTTAGAATTACCTACAATAAAAATACTTGGCTCTCAAGTATCCAAGGAATAGAAAATTGCATAATGTGTTATGGATTCTTAAATTTACCAACCTCTATGCTTGCTTACAACCATTAATTTCATTTGAATTCCACCATTTTCCTCTTCATAGAGACGACTTCAATGAATTTCATGATTTTGGTAATAGTTGGCAATGGAAAACCAAATGTGAACTACATAGAGCATGAACATGAAAGTGTTATAATTATGAATATTAGAGACGATGGAAATGAAAGGATTGTTGGAAATTATGGCTAGCATTACTTCTGATGAAAGGAATATAGAACTCTTATCATTTCCATAATGATACTACTCAACACATGCTCCCATAACTACATGAGAAAACTTTCCCACCAACCTTTTATATTCAATCAATGATTGATTGATAAGTCTAAGAAGGTTGATCTCATGTTGGAAATGAGATGAATTCTAAGGTTGATACATGGTAATATGGGATTTACTTACCCATAGGCCCCTTTTCATCTTACCCTCTGGTGGAATCATAGCCCCTATCATTCTCTACGCAACCATGTTTGACAATTATATATTATATCCCAACATTAACATTTACACAGCTTGATTTTACTGTGGCGACCTTATAGACTATCCATAAAATAATATTGATTTCATACATGCCTAGATATCCACTCATTGAGCCCTTGGCATTGAGCTTCGAAATAGGAATATATGTTAGCATATTTAAACATCATCTACAAGCACGGTCATTTATTCAATCTCACAAAACTTTATCCCTATCATTGTAAACTTGCATAAGCAATTTATACATAATCCATCCAATGCATTCCAAGGTTCTAAAATAAGGCATGGCATTACCCTCCCCCTTGAAATAGAACCAACATCAATGCTTCTCAAAATAAAAACAAAATTGGATATGCCTCCCTCATGGCATCCTCCAGCTCCCATGTAGTCTCATTAAGACTAAAGTAATTCCATTATATATTTACATGTCGAATGACTCAATGCTAGAGCAATGTTACTCTTATAGGAAATGAATAGTGGGTCTATTTGGAACTCTCCCTTTCGTTCCACTTTGTTCACATCCGAATCAATCACATGGTTAGGATCATGTACACATTTTTTAAGAAAAGAAACATATAAAACATCATCAACTTTAGTGTTAGTAGGCGATACAATTTTATATGCAACTAATGCTATCCTATAAAGCACTTCAAATGGTTCAAAATATCTTCGTTCCAACTTGGAATACCTTATAGAAGTTATTTTCTAAGTTAACTTCTCGCTTAGCTAATACGCCAACTTCCCCAAGCACAAATTTTTCATACGATCTCTGTTTGGGGCACCCAATATCCCTTTGGAAAGATATGGCCAAGAAGAACTCGGTGTTATCGTCTTGGACGATGTATTAGGCAATTACTTGGGAGGTTTTGTGCCTAAAAAATGTCGTTTAGGGCCTCAAAAGGGCCCCAAAAGATCATGACTTAAAAAACCGTAAAATAACTGCCAAGAAGGAAAACTATTTTTTTAGCCAGTGGACTAGGTGGGTGGCCACTGATGTCCATCTAGATCAATAAGATTCAAGCAACTCTTCCTTTTTTTCGCCTCAAAGAAAACATCATCCCCATCACAAAATTATCTATGCACTCTATTTTTATCCACATAGATTATATCGTTGTCTTGCACTGTCTTCAAATTGTGCCTAATTTTAGCAATTTCTTGCTCCATTTCTTTGATAATTATATCAAGTTCAATTATGTTCACTACATTATCCCAACTCACGATTGTATTGCACCTTTTTCCATATAAAGATTCAAATTGACTCATTTTAAATTATTCTTGATGTCCATCTCTATATGCAAACTCTAGATATGGTATATGAAAACTCTATAGATTTTGTAAATAATCCTCCCACTTAGATAGTTTATCCATCACATACATGCAAAGCATGCCTTCATTCAATTGGTTTACGATTTCAATTTATACTTATATTTTTGGATTGTAGGTAGCGTTGAAATTCAACTAAGTACCCTAGTCTTAAAAAAAACTCTTCCAAAAGTTAAAACTTGGTAAGACTCCCCAAAATATTATCTTCTCCTCCTTTAAGGAAAAGGATCATACATAACAAAAGAGTTGATAGTAATTAACCCACTCCCCCCCATTAAAAGATACCAGAGTGTGATTTAAAGGATTATACAAGATTTTTGGCTTATCAATTATCAAGGATTATTAAAGGATTATACAACTCATCCTAAAACCGATCTCAATATTTTTGGATTCTACAGACCATGAAAGGAATAAATTTAATCTTTTAGTCTTGTAACCAATATAGCATCTAGAAGAACAAGTTTAGTTCCATAGAATTTCAAGTGGACCTAAATCAAGTTAGTGTTGTTGATATGATCTAGTGTCATGCGTAGACTAGAGAGATGGTATCATAAAAATTGATCCAATCTACTAGTCACTAATGTGAAAAAATTGCAAGCATTGGTTAGTAATCTTGATAAGCAATTGAAAATGAAAGAATTATTAATAAAACAAGAATGACAAGAGTCAAGGAGCTAGAAGGTACGTTTATGGTATTAGCCATGGATCATAATAATGTTGAAGCTGTGAAAAATCCGATTGATGCTAAGGAAACTAAGATCAAATAATTGAGAGGAAAGTTAAAGATGCCTTCGACTAAATATGTTGAGTCGAAGGCATAATAGTTGCTCTTGAGGAAAGAGAAATCATGGTTTTATAAAATGGTAGGCACAAAGATAAAAGTGCAATATTAGAGCTTAGGATTGATGAGTTACTGAGTAGTCAAAGATGATTCAAAATCATTCTGTAGAAATACAAATATGGCAAAAAGAGCTTACAGACAAAGATGTACAAAATAAAACATTGTCAGAATTTTTCCAAATTACAAATAGTTTAGTTGGGGAAGATAAATCAATGAATTTTTTATGGAGGAGAACATAATCTCAAAGGCATATTAGATGAGATCAACACAAATAAAGTTCAGCTGAATAAAATTGAAAATAAAATTCAAGAATTGAAAAAATAAAAGCTCATAGGGGAAGAGAAGGTGACAATTATAGACATTGTTATAACAGGAAGAGAGAAATATGTGCATGCCTTACATGCATAGATTGTTCAAAAGGATATAAATATTGAGGCATTAACGAAGGACTTATAATATTATTTATGACAAAATACTAGGAAACAACATCTTACTTATGCAAAGTGTTTAATTTGGAATGGAATCATTGATATTATGACCAAATTTAGCCATGATTTCAATTTCTAGCACTTAACATAGGCCATTACAATTAGTAATGATAAATTGGACACAAAAAAGGTATGATTACAGGAAAAATAAAGGATGTTGATGAAATAATTGCTTTCCTCGATAGTTTGACACTACTAGCCTTGATAACTCTCGGAATCGAGGATAGAAAAAGCATGGTCTAAATGTGCAATGTATTCATGTTAAAAAGGAATTGATAGAGGTAACATGAGAAACTTATGCAATTACTTTATTAGAGATACAAGGGAATTTCAAGGTCAATTTTTATTGGTTTGCAAATTAGGTTTTCCATCACCATGGAAAACCAAGATATAAATGATTGGTTTTGAGTCATATTATTTGAAACTTCAAGGTCAATTTTTATTGGTTTGCAAATTAGGTTTTCCATCACCATGGAAAACCAAGATACAAATGATTGGTTTTGAGTCATATTATTTGAAACTTCAGTGGAAAGGTTGGTTGAATTGCTAATGAAATATTTTAGTATTCTTGGTGTTGTAAAGGGTATATTCAAGACCCTCACCCTAGTTACATACAAAGACAAAGCTGGAGATTGCTTATGAGAATATGTTGGAATTCTCATATCCTAAAGGGAAAGAGTGGGAAAAATCCATGCGTTGCAAGCTCAAACGTGCACCACTAGCTCGTAAAAGTGCATCATTAAAAAAAAATTCCACGTGGAGCAAAATTAAAGAAGTCCAATCCAACATCGTGTTCATGCATTTGTTTACATTAGCAAAATGGAGGGATCTTGATCCCATTATGCTCATCCTCGTTCCTATTTGCAAGGAGGCGGTCAAATTTCTAATTGCAGAACTATTATTGGATAAAGGCAGTTATCAAAAGAGGAAAGAGGTACTACAAAAGGGTCGACAATTTTAGGAAAGAAACTTCCTTCTTTTGGTATGGTAGAATAGAATTGTTTAAGAATTAATGCAGGAATAAGCTAGCTATGGAGCAAGCCTCCCTCCATCGGACGGAGGAGGAGCAAAGTCAACGTTGACTTTGCTCCTCCTCCGTCCGATGGAGGGAGGTTTGCTCCATAGCTAGCCCACGCCATTAATGCAGACTATCTGAATTTTGAATGACGAGGGGATTCATCACTTTGGCTTAGTGGTCAAGATGAGAAATGGTGTGATCATTGTTTTTCTTGAACAAGCTTTATTATATGGTCTATTGATGAGTTATTTGAACATAGTTATGAAACAATGAATGATATATCTATTATCTTTATGTTCTCTATGTTTAATAGATCAGTTGGTGAGTTGAGACATGGGCTATCAATAATGTTTTGTACATTTTCTTTCTATCTTGTAATATTATGTTATGTGATATTTATTTATTCAAAGTAATTTTCTAAATCATTATTTATTTTTTGGTGATTTATATAACTATTTAAGTAAGATAAATATGCCCTCTGGAATAGAAATATTGTGCAAAATGTTATGTTTAGTTTAAGAAAATAATATGGTTTGTCTTCTATCTTTACAACATCAATCTCTATCAAGATTTTATTGAAAATCATACATTGCATCAAGGGATACACCCTTTGACCATTGGATTCTTCTTGATTGGTATAAAGAGGGAAAGTTTTGAAACACTTCTATAGGGTTCCTTGGATCTATTCTATAGCAAAGAATAGCCTAAGGAGCAATATCCATTTTGTCACTGTTGTTGAGAACCAAATGTGAAAGGTTATATTTCCCTTGGAAAACTATAAAGAACTTGCTTTCTAGTTATTGAGGGTGAATAAAAACGAAAGCATTGGATAACATTTAATGCATTACTAGTTTAACAAATTTCAATAGGTGATTCCATGGAGTTCAATCTGGAAGAAGGGAAGACTCGATACTAGACCCCATCCAAGCAGTGAAAAGTGTAGGTTTATCTTGACCATGAAATATTGTTAATATAAGCAAATATATTATCTATAGTCTCTTCATCCTTAGGCACTCCTATTTTTGAGCACGTAATAATTACTAATTTTGAGTACATTGAAAATGCTCATTTTTTTCAGTACTCCTATGAAATTTTCTCCTAACTCTCCTCTAGATATTGAAAATCATTTCATTGACATATATAATTCAATATTATATTTTACTAAAGACGACATTCTTTTGTCAAAATCCCCTTTATCACCTTTCTCACATAAATGAGTTTCTTTTGAAGTTAAGAATTTCATTCTGAAATATCTTACAACACATCAACATGGAGTTAAATTGTGGTTGACTGCTAGATATGCATCCCTTATCCTTCCAATAGATCTTCATGACATGCCTAATAACTACTTGAATATTATTCCAAAATTTAATGGAGAGAGTGAAATATCCGCTTAGGATTATCTCACTTTTTTTCAAGATTGCATTGAAAACTTAGCAATTGAACATGAATAATATATGTGAGTATCTTTGTACAAAACTTGGAAGGTGAATCTAGGAAATGGTTTAGAAACTTTCCAACTAATTAAATTTATAACTGGGATGGATTTTATATTATTTTCTTGAACCAATGGGGAGAGAAAAAAGATCATCAATACTATGACTAAATTTTCTTCACTCGAGAAAAGGTGGAAAATCATTTTCAGAGCTTAACAAAAGATAAATAAAAAGTATAATGAGATTCTTCCTAATGTCATACCTTAACAAGATGCTACAAAAATAACTTACATGGAAACTCAATATATTGAATTCACATTGATTCTTAGAGAAAGAAGGTCAACCACTATTGACTCAATGTAGACTTAAGATGAAAGTCAAAACCTGGGACAAGAAGAAGCAAGAGTAATAAACCCATGCACAAGCTTCTTCATCCCATCGTCAAGATGTGAAGAAAATAGATGAACAAACTTATTCATGCACTTGAAAATAAAATAAAATAAAAACTTTGAGCTAGGAAATAAAGTCACTAATTATCCTTCGGTCAATCCAAGATAGAAAAATGTAAACTTCTCTCCCATAAATCTGAATTAAAATCATGTTAGGAGACCTTTCAATCCACTATTTTTATCTCATGAATGGAGAACAGATAAACCACTTATTCACCCTCATTCGAAAAATAACAATAATTTCCTTGATAATATTGATTCAGAATAAGCCATTGATAATGAAGAGAATGATGATCAAGAACCCCACATAAACATGAATCAGTTAGAAGATAATGATGGTTTATCTCATTTAGATCAATAGGATTGATAAGAATCCTTAGGGATTAATAATCGATCATATGTTGATATTTAAAATGAAGATTCCTTGTCTGCTCAATACAAGATTTTTTTGATGCAATTCAAATAATAATTGTGCCATAAATATGACTTGAGGCCAAGGCCAAATTTGAATAAAAAACAACTCAAAAAATCACCTCAAAGGGTAGCTAATTATTTGAATACTAACATTGATAGGGAAAACAAACAAAATACTAGGGAAGATGGTGAAGTTGTATAAGCAAAGGATAATCCTATTGCACAAAACTCCCATAGCGCTTATTCCTTTTCTTTGACTAATGAGCTAAACAAGATTAAGGTTGCTATCACATTGTCTGAACTTGCTAAAATTGCATCATTCAAGGGGTACTTGTCTAAATTTATAGGAAACCCTTCTCCTATTATCCATTTTGACACAATTAACCTTCAGGGTGATTACACTCAATTGGTAGTTGGTACACACTTACAAAATAAAAAAAATCTACTCCTCCATTTTATATCAGTTCAACTATTCATGACCAATTACAACATAATTGTATGCTAGATTCAAGTGCTTCTCATAATCTCATGCCAAATGAAATCATGGAGAAAGTTGGGCTTGATATTGTTAATATTTGAGCAATAATGAATATCTTTGAACTTTAAAACATTTATCAATCAATCTTTGAACATATGAATCTCATAAATAAATCATTCATCCACATGAGACAAGACACACCCTAGAAAAACCCTCCTAATACAGAGGACGAAAAACCCAACAATTATTTGACCATAATAGATAGATTGCAGAGAATGGTTTACAACACAATAGAAGATTGTTTGATAAGAGAGATCATCCAACAATAGAGAAGAGAAATCCACTAAAACAACTTTAATGAACTTGCCATGTGCCCACCACATTAATAACAAGTCAAAACAGCATCCCATGCAAAGAACAACGAATTGGTGTGATGGAGAATGTTTCCTAGTTCACAATAATGTGCCTTACATGCATTGGTGCCAAGTAGGTTCTTTGGATTTCTCACCATGCACAAGATATACGCCACACCTTCCATAATTAACTTTAACTGGATGTTAACTGACTTTGAACTAAACTCAAAATTTAAATGAATGCATGGCCACTTAGTTAGGAGGTGAACTTAAGTGTCATGATGCTTTTAAATTTAGTGTCGTCCATGCAAAACACTTTATTTATTATTTTTAACATTGCATGGATTACTTTAATTAACTGATGCATGCTTTATTACAACAGAGGCTTTAACTGAATCCTCATCAATTCAAGTTCACTAGAGGCATACTTACGAAATTCAAATTCTTTCTCTCTCTATGATTATCTCTTTATCATTTAACTTTTATTGCATGGTCCACATGTGTATTTATTATTTATTCATCATACCATATTATACTCATAAGAATTTTCATAAGTTATGATCATATTATATTACTCTTGGACCATATAGTCATTACTAAAGCAATTCACTCTAGGGGTAGTGTTGAGGCCTGTAAATTCGCAGGCAACAACAGCAAGGGATTCTCCCCAGTCAATGTTCCCAAATAGCCCGTGACTGTTTGGTGTAGGGAATCCATCCGGTTTGTGGTCCGACTACCGTAGGTCAAGTAACAAAAACAAAAGATTTTACCGGTTGCCACCGTATATATTTTTGTATTTTTTACTTTAAGTATGATATGCAAGTACCTATCCAAGATGCAGATTGATAAAGAATGCGAGGAGTGGTCACAATGTGATGCGCAGGTTCTTACCTCTCGTCTTAGACTCTCTCTCCTCCAAATCACACACAACTACAAAAACAACACTAACTAAGCTGTCCCTAGGGAGCAAGATTATCAATTCATGAGTAATGTAATACTGTTCATATGTTAAGATAAATCACAGATAGGTGTTCTTAGAATCAAAACACATAAACATGAATAAAGATATACACGACCAGATAGCTCGTCAACTGTTAAAACATTCATTACTCGTAGTGGAAATTATCACAGAATAAACCAGAGAACATTCATGTAAGAACATAGGTTCAGAAAGTTAGAACAATCTCACGGTTAATGAAACACAGCTAAAAACGAAATAGTTCCCCTTCAACATCGATCATTTCATCACATTTGAACACTCCACACAACACTTTCTCCAACAGGAAAAAATTTGTAATTTATTATTGCAAAATGAAGTAGTTCCTCTTACAACAAATGGTTCACAAGTTTCTCTAGGAAAAATCCCCCCCCCTCCCTCCTATCTAATTCTTCTATATTTATACAAAAGAGCAAAACTGTTGGGCTTCCCACAAATGACTCTTGGGCTTCCCCAACGCTTCACCTCCCACACTTTTATTTCATTAAGTGCTTATAGAATTTATAATGTATTACAATAAAACAAACAAATAAAGCGCTTATGAGGAGGGTCCCGCTTGACTATTCAAGAACTTCTTCCATGCTGAAGCTTCTGAGGCAATGTTTTCGAACTCAGAAGGTTCTAAAAAATGAATATTGATTTCAAATTTAGCGGCACGATTTCTTATTGCTTCGATCCTAGCTGAGCTCAGGCGAAGTTGATCCTCTAGCAACTGTACACTAACCGCAGAGTAAGCTACCTCATTTCTCAGGGTCTGCTCGTCTAGGGCCTTGATGTGCTGAATCCTTTGTTCATCTTCCTGATATCTTCTTTGCAACATCTCCAAAAATAGGTTGTGGTCTGGAAAGGTGTCCATCCTCTTTTCAGCAGCAACCTAGAAACGATTGTAAGTAATCAAAAGCCTCCTACAGAACTCTGTACAAGCTCCCTTTGTCTTCTTTATAGCCTTCTTGAATTCTTAAAAACTGTGTTTATGGAAAACTCCAATAAATCATAGTCTTACCTCAGGCCTTGTTGATCTTTTGCTGGCAAATCTACAGGGGTTTCCTCATTGGCTTCTAATCTGGCTAATCTTCCTGTCAGGACTTCTAGAATGTCCTGTGATCTGTCCACAAAATATGAAGAAGTTTCTAAAATTTCTTCTAGCCTATTTTCTATTTACACAACCCTGCACCTCTCTTCTTATATTGATACTTGCAGCTAGTGCATCTTGCTTCTTTGCGCTAGAACATGATCCTTGAAAGGCTGAAGGTTGACTTGCTATTCCCTGGCCTCTTCTAGAGCTGTTGTTAATGAAGTAACCTGTTCTTTCAGTCTGCACCTGAGATTGCTTCTCAGACTCCTCCAAGGTAGTTTTCTGTAACTCCAACTCCCCTATCTTACTGAGCAGCTAATCCTTTTCTGTATGAAGGATTTCACATATCATTTTCAACTCCTCCTTTTCAGTACTTAGCCCCTGACATTCCTGCTGCAGTTTTTCTAGATTTTCCTGGGTAACCTCCAGAGATCTCTTCTCTACCTGGAGGAACTGGAGCTCAGCTTTTGAAGACTTTATTTCATGTTGCATGTCTTCAAATTTTATTTTCAATCTACTACTTTCCTCTCTCTCCCTTCTTAGGGTATCATTTAGTTGGGCAACAGATTTCTTTGATTGTTCAAGATCAGTGATTATCCGATCCACATTGTCCTCATAAGCATGGATCAATGCTACTCCAGCTCTGATAGTGAATCTTGGATCATTGTCTATCCCATACACCATTGTTGTGTCATTTATCATTTTACCCGACTGCCCCCCAGTCTCGACCTTCCTCTCGGTCCTCTTCACAATTATTTTTCTTTCCCTGTCATAAAAAATAGTGTTGAAGTCCGACACCTCTTCCCCTTTCTTCTGCTTGAAAGGGATTAGTCCTAGGGGGGACAACAGCCTATCCTATTGTGCTGCTAGTAGTTGCTTCGGGATCTTGAACATCATGATTACTCACATCCTGAACCTGAATGCCTACAGGATCGAAAGCTTGTTGCTCTGTTAGTTTTAACCTTTCTGCTTCCTACTTCCTACGTTCCTCATCCATTTTCCTTTTCCTTTCTTCTTCTTCAATCCTGGCAGCTTCTTCTGCCTTTCTAGCTGCCTTTTGTTCAGCTTTTCTCTTTTCTTACTCCTCACCTTTAAGCCAGCTTTCGGCCTCCTGTGCTAGTCTCCTAGCATCTTCATCTATTTTTCTAGCCTCTTCTTCTCCCACCCTTTTCTGTTCATCTTGTCCTTTCCTGCCTTTGGTAGTGATTTTCTTTTTAAATATTCTTCTTAAGGAAGTTATGTTTTCAGCACTTTGGAAAATGGATTCATCTTTATCCCAGTGGCTTGTGTACTCAAAATGTACATTTTCCTCCTTGCAGTGCTCGGCCACTTTATTCCGGGAATCGTTCCTGTGGAAATTTATTTCCCCAAAATGGAATTTCCCCAATTCTTCTACAAATTCATCAGCTTTCTTGACTCTTGTGAACTTATAGCTTCCCAACCTCAATGGTAAGGGAGGATAAGTTGCCATTTTATGTTCAAATAAAAAACTCCCTATGCCATCTAAGAAGACCTGCCTAACTGCCTCTTTGTGTACCACATAGTCAGTGGCATATTTTGGCAGTAGTGAAGGTGCTCTGGAGCATCCATACATTCTGATATAAAGTCCATCCTCCGTTAAGTAGTAATCCACATATTCTTCAATAACATGCAATGCTTCCTCCGACATGCAGTTGCACTCTTTTAAGAAAATCAATGTATATAATGGCATAATGAAGTGTTCACACACTTCTCTATAGTGACTATGGTACTTATGTGCCCACAGTGGCTTGTAGGCTGAGTAGATTGGTAATCTCTCTCGGTCCTAGATACACCTCAGGTTTGGGAAAGGTTGATTGCAGAGTATGCAATCAATCAGTATAGAGCTCATGTAGAACTCTGATTTTTTTTGGTACACTCCTCCTAATGCTAAAGCAATGCAGGCCGAGAGGCTGTTTTATACAATGTTCACCCAGTTGAACACTGTCCCTTGGGTTGCAACATAGAAGATGATGGGCACCCACCCCAACTTAAATATTTTACCGTGGGCTCTCCCAAAAATCCTATTCAGCATCAGGGCAATGAACCTGTAAGGGGTCCTTAAAGTGGCAGTATCATATTCCCCTGATGGCCTAGTCCTGAAACTCTTGCCAGGTACCAACATTTTTTCAGTGTCTCGACTAGGTCCATATTAATTGTCTTTAACCAGTCTTCAGTCAAGTATACATGGGCCTCCAGTAAGTGGTAGGCTAGTGATACATACCCAGGGCTATAAGCAGCATAACCCTGTGTGTCCACGTTGGCCAAAATCATGGTAGTTACATATACCCTGGGCAGAATCCATCCAATCAGCTCTAAGCACAGGAAAAACTCAGGTCTGGTAGCAACTCTCATCAAAGCAGATCTCGCTATATTTGCATATATAGTTTCCTCCTCAAACCCTGTGTCAGGTACCTTCCAGTGTGTTGTTAGCCTGTAAACTTCCCTCCATTTATATTTGGGTTCCACACCCACTATGCATCTGGTATCTTCGTAAGTGTATTCAACCTTGGTGACAATTTCAACCTCGGGTTCCTCCTCAACTATAGGAGCCTTCTTCTTCTGCCGTTTAGACATCTCAAATTCGTAAGGATTTCCCTGTCATACACAAAATCCTTTAGGTTCTATTGAGCCATTCCTAAATAATATTCAAAGAATGGAGACAAACTGTATGAGCATTTTACCTCGTCTAAGCTAAACATGATTGCAGCTATGAAAATGAACAAACAATACTCAAAACCAAGTGTTCCTGCACAAAACCAATCTGCCAAAAGAGCTAAAACCAGCCCATGACTAAAGATTTGCATAATCGACTCATAATATTATGGCCTTTCTAAAATGAAGAAAACCCCCTCCCCCCGTCAAGGAAAAACAACCTCATATCACCCCCTCGGCGCTATGAATTAACTCGTCCCATTAACGATCTCATCCTAAGCGGGTGTAACCTCAAAACGTGACCCTGGTCCACAAGAAACACGAGCAACCATTCTGGGGAACCAAAACCTCAACATCTATGAAATAAACCAGAAAACGCCCTTCTCCTACAACTAACAAGGAACTACCCTCCTCGTACGGCCATACAGAGACTGGGGGAAACTGGTGCAGACAGCGTAACACCTGTCTGCACCGGTTTCCCAAGCAGTCAGGTGCAGGTCACAAACTCATAACGGCTGTGAATTTAATCATCAAACAAACAAAAACCCCCCACCGGGCAGCCAAACCATCTACATAGATTATATATATGCGCTGAAAACGAAAAACTAGGTATCCACTAACCACAGAGGTGAGAACTAACCAATGGCGACAAACTCAGCTCGATCATTCGAATGAAAAGGTAGAACGGGCATAAAGGCCTACCTAGCAATGCGTTGTGTGACTGGCCAGGAAAATCCACAAACCTCCACGGCGGAGCCACCTAGGAAAGAGGTACTGACATCGAGTACATGGTTATGCTCGAAATGATAACGACAGCACGGGAAATTCGCAAAAACAACAATAAAAATAATAAACCCCAAACCCCAATATATATGTCCCGATCAACAAATAATCGGCGGGAAAAATAAGACCATTGGGTGGTAAAACGACTACAGGATCGGCGATCCTGTCAATAGCATCTCTGCAACGGTGGATGATGAAACGACTATGAGGTCCGCAGTGGCATCGGCAGGGGAAAACAGTAAAACTTTGTATCGGAGTTCACTAGACTAAGGCCTTGGACCAATAGTTGGTTGAAGAGCCACAACAGCGGAAACCATAAAAACACCTAGCTCCGCAGACCAGTCAAAATCGAAGTCAAAATAAACATGACTTAGGCGAAAAATATTGGTCAAGCGAAAAACAAAAATCAAACCATATCGGAAGGATAGTGTTTTCTAGAGCCGTAATGGCGGACGTTAAAAGACTAAGGATTGGCGAGTCAGAATGGCGGGGATTGGAAGAGGTTAAAACAACCATCGGGGAACTTCACAATACATCATCTGCAACTACGGAAACCGTAGAGACAACACGTTCTGACGGTATTCCAACAAAGCCGTCGATTGAAAAAAAACAAATAAAGCGCATCGGAGACCAATAACCCTTGGATCGGACCTGATTTCTTGTTACTTTTCCGCAACGACGGGCACACAGTTAACTGCATTTTCGGCTCATAGTCTCAAATGCTTCCGACGGCAGGGAAAAAAATCAATGCAATCCATAAAATAGCACTGGCATAAAAATAATCCTTGAACAAACATCAAGCAAAACCAAAGAGCTGAGCAAAACGAAATAAAAGGAGGGTCCCAAAATTTTTGAATTTTGGGAAAATGTTGCAACTGCAATAGGTAGCTAATCCCTAAAGGAGAATCAATAGTAATATGTGATTATGGTTAGTAATACATCACATAACAATTGTTCTTCAATATACAAAATCACTTCACCTCCATTACTGGGGGTCCATCCCATAGGGTACCATATATGAGAATACTTGACTTGATATAACTCACAAGTCCACAGTTTTGATATAGATATGACTCACAATACTTTACAATACAACACCAACACCTCAATCATATGAGGATATATACATATGGGACTTGTTATGACTCATAATTCTTGACTTGATATGACTCACAAGTCTGGAGAATGTCTACTAATGTTGTACATTTAACACTCCCTCTCAGTGAGGGAGACATTCTATGGCATTCCAAGCTTATCTCAGAAGTATATGAACTTCGTCACAAATAGAGGATTTAGCTATGTACTCAAGTTTTACTTTGCCTTTATAGACCATGTCTCAAATTAAGTGATACTTCATTTCTATGTGTTTAGAATTATCAAGAAACACCATAATTTTGGAAAGCTTGATGCAACTCTGTTTTTCACACCTAATCACTATAGGCTCAATTTTTTCATCGAATAATCCTACCAACA
Organism: Pseudotsuga menziesii; assembly: GCA_001517045.1. Classification (NCBI taxonomy): domain Eukaryota; kingdom Viridiplantae; phylum Streptophyta; class Pinopsida; order Pinales; family Pinaceae; genus Pseudotsuga; species Pseudotsuga menziesii. The sequence goes on from LPNX010413217.1 coordinate 153,687, forward strand.
ACTTTCTCAGCCACGTTGCTTATCTACTAGAAGCACTCGCAACAATGTACTCTTCCTATGTAGTACTTTGGAAAACCAAACCTTGTTTCTTGTTGGCCCAAGAAGTCATGGTAGAACCCAAGCTATACCAATAACATGAAGTGCTCTTATGATCTACAATGTGGCCACCCCAAACAAAATTGGTATAACCAAGTAATAACACTTGTGACCCCTCCACTGGAGGCATACCTAAGTCCATAAGCAACTGTACAGCGGAGGTACCTCAAAACATCCTTTGATGCAACCTAGTGTATGTGCTTCGAATTAGACATAAACTAACTCAAAATGTTAATTGCATAACAAATATCTGGTCTCAAGTGTATAAGGTACATCATTGCGCCAATCGGTTGTCTATATAAAGTGGGGTCTACTGGAACCAATCCAGTATCTGGCTCATGCAGTTTCCTTAAGTTGTAAACCATCAAAGTATTCATGGATTTTCAATCCACCATGACAAACCTACGCAATATGTCCATAGTGTACTTCCCTTAAGACTAAAATATCTCAACATTTCTCTACCAAATCTCAAGGCCTAGAAGTAGTCCATCATACCTAAGTCTTTCATATCGAACTCTAATGTGAGCTCCCTCTTGAACTCAGTAATTAATATTTCCTCTCCAGTGAGGAAAATATCATCCACATAAAGAAACAATATCAAAGTTTGGTTCCCCACTACTTTGAATTACAAATTTGGATCTACTTCACTCTTCAAGAAACCTAGTTTTTGAAGATAGTTTTCTATTCTGGCATACCAAGGTCGAGGAGCTTACTTCAACCCATATAGGGATTTCTTCAACTTACACACATTGGACTCTCTCCCATGAATTACAAATCCCTCAGGATTCTTAATATAAACCTCTTCCTCAACCTCATCGTTGAGGAAGGAAGTATTCACATCCATCTGGTGAAGTTTCCAGCCTAATACAGATGCAAGTGATATCAAAACTCTAATTGTGGTATATCTGGCCACAAGAGAAAATGTCTCCTCATAATAAATGCCCTCGTTCTGAGAGAAGCCTCCATCAACAAACCTGGATTTATATTTATCCACACTACCATACGCAACATGATTTATCTTGTAAATCCATCTGCAAGTAACTATGGACTTCCCCTCAAGTCTAGGAACAACATCATGAACATCACTCTTAAATATTGATTGATATTCTTCAATCATTTCATCTTTCCAAACTTGTTGCTCTTCAACCTCTTCATAGGATGAATGCTCTAAGTCACTGATCAGACTCATCAATGCAACATACCCATCATACATGTTAGGCTGCTTTTACTCTTTGTAATGTCCCACTTATGATCCATGCTTCTTAGCATATTTTAGTACATATTAGCACCATGCAAACCTCCTCTTAGAAGGAGGTTCATTAGCCATATCTACATGTTCATCAATCACTGATAACTCTATTGGATTCTCCCTCTGAACATATGGATGGATAGAATCAATCTCTAGGACCTATAGCATAGGAGCATCATGTTCCTTTGCATCAATATCATATGGTAGCTCTTTTGACCTTTTGAATGCGGATTATTCATGGAAGATCAAATCTCGGATGACCTAAATGTGTATCTCACCCGACACATATATATTGTAGGCTTTTGATGTCCCAATGTAACCCACAAAGGTTCCCTTCTTTCTAGAAGGTTCCATTCTAGTCCGCTTTTCTTTTGGTATGTGAATGTTTACCAGACTCCCAAAGATCCTTAGATGTGATATTCAATGGCTCCTCACCAATGAACACCTCTTCAGGTGTTTTCTCATACAAAATGGCATGTGGAATTTTGTTCTAGATATATATGGTTGTACTAGTAGCTTATGCCCATAATGAAGCAGACAAGTCCTAATCATGTAACATGCCTTTTGCAGCCTCACACGTAGTTCTATTATTTCTCTCGGCAACCGCATTTTTTGAGGGGTTGAATGGAACTCTCAATTGTTTATAAATCATTGCATCACCACATAACTCATTAAAATCATTGGAATCAAATTCACCTTCATTAACAGACCTTAGGACACAGATGTGCCTTCATGTTTGATTCTCTACTAAGGCTTTAAATTCTTGAAACTTTCCAAAGGTTTCTCTCTTAGCTTTAAGGAAGTAAATCCATGACTTTCTAGAGAAGTCATCAATAAATAGTACATAATAAAGATAGACACTAAGGAATGGGGATGACTTGGGATCACATACATCTGAGTGTATCAAATATAAAATCCCTTTATATTTATTATGGCTGCAAGAATAACTCTTTCCAAGTGCACAACCCCGATAGAGACTATCATGCTCATAATCAAATATAGGCATAACTTTAACCATTCATTGTAACCTTGTCAGTGCTTTTGTAGTGGAGGTGACCAAGCCTTCGATGCCACAACTTGCATGGACTAATAGTGTGATGTACCATATCATGAAGTTACTTTATGATTACCTTGTAGAGTCCTCCCTCTCGAACTCCAATCACAATGATAGCATCAAGAATTTTATTCTTTGCCCACAAGAATGCTTGATTCTCCATGAATATAACTCAGAATCCCTTATCTTCAAGAACCAAAACTGAAAGTAGGTTCTTCTTTAAGACTCGGACGTAAAGAATGTTCTCTACATGCAACACATCTCCCAAACTTAGCTGGAAGGATGCATATCCAACTCCTTGGATTGAATATGTTGAGTTGTCCCCCAACTCAACCATGCATGAGAACTTCTTCTCCTTTATGTTTGAATGTAATTCTTGTAAACCGAAATGTTCTTGGATGCACCACTATCAATCAACCATGTATATTCACTTGTGATGATAGATTTGGACAATGTCAAGACAAGATAATACTCCTTCCTTGTCTATTTCTCTTCGAGTGTACTCTTCTCTTCTTCTGTTGTCATGAATGCATGAAACTTTCATTTATTATTTTTCTTTGCATGACACTCTCTTGCATAATGTCCATTGTTTCCTTAATCAAATAATTTAACTTTCGACTTGTCGAAGTCCTTATTAAACTCCTTCTTATTTACATGGAAAGACTTATTGGGAGCGAATGGCTTCCTCCCTTTCTTCATCCTTGTCGTGAGGGAAATATTCTCCTCCTTAGTGCATACAGACTTGCTCTGAATTCGACCTAGTCATGCCATAATATATTGAAGTTTGGTTGAACTTCTTAGTCGATTATTGCATCTAGGAAGGTCTCCATGTGGATGGAATACCATCAATGGCGGTCTGAATAAGGTCATATTCATTTACCACAACTCAGATGCTAACAAGTTGATCTCTCACATGAGATATCTTGGTGAAGAATGATGTTATTGATTCATCGTTGTCCATCTTTAGGTTCTATATCTTATTATTCAAGGCCCTCTTTTGATTCAAATCCTTCTTCTCATGCAAATTCGTGAATGTATCAAAACACTCATTAGCAGTCTTCAGTGGAGTGATCACAAACATGATATTGTCCTTCACTAAGTCATATATGATTCTTTTGGCCTTGTCTTTATTCTTCTTGAAATTTACTCACCGTGCATTAGTGGTAGGATCCTATACCACTGAGGTCATAATGGTATCTAGTTCATTCTCCTTAAGAATGTTCAACACTCTTTCCTTCCATGTGTTGAATTTGGAAGTACCCTCAAGGAGGTGTTTCAGTAGAATAAATATCGATGTCATGTCTCTTCAAACTTTGCTCAAACCCTTAGGATCATGTAGGCTTCTATTTTCTTGCACAAACTTATCTCCTTCATGCCCTGAGCTCTGATACCATGTTAATATTTGAGAAATAATTAAGATCTTTGAAATTTAAAACTTTTATCAATCAACCTCTAAACATATGAACTTCATAAACAAATCAATCACACAAATCATTCATCCATAGGAGACAAGATATACCCTAGGAAAACCCTCCAAATATAGAGCATGAAAAAATCATCAATTCTTTGAGTATAATAGATAGATTATAGAGAATGGTTTACAACACAATTGTTAAATTTTCATATGCTAAGCTAGATCATTAGTATTTCATTTCGATTTCATAACAAAAGCATATAAACAGGATCACTGAAAGATAGATAAGCACAAC
>LPNX010413217.1:160724-184132 GCA_001517045.1 Pseudotsuga menziesii
CTTCTATTAGCAACATATTTTATCTTGCAAATCCATTTGTAAGATACCACATTCTTGCTTTCTGGTTTGAGTGCTATATCCCAAACATCATTCTAGTATTCTTTCATCATAACATCTTCCATGAGTTCGTCTTGTCAGATCATCAACATATCCTAGTCTTCTGCATTCAACTTTGAAGGTTGGAACCCACTTTACTCTTGGTAAAGTCTCGATCCATCAGGAAGTTGTCCATCATGTCGTACCGTGTCGAACTCTGATATCTTCTGTAGTCACTCCCCCTGAAGTGGAGTATTATCTTCCTTCTTCATTCTGTATAGGTGATTCTATGCTTGATATATACTGGTCAATAGAGTATGTCATGTCATAGTCTATTCTTTCTGATGCAAATCATGATTCTTGCTTTGTATACTTGTTCTTGCAAATCCATATGGAAGATACTACGTACTTCCCTTTATGTTTCGAAATCATATCGTATACATCATTCCCCATAATCAACTGTTATTCTTTGATCATAGTTTTTTTCATAGCATTATTTTCTTCATCTTGAGTTATCTCTCATACCCATGGTGGTCTTCATCCTTTGAGGTGGATCTACCGCTCTCTGAAGCTCTTTCTTTTGTCATGGTGTCTCTGACCCTGGAAGCTTCAGATTCATGTTTATTGAATTGTCATCACTTGTTCTTCGGAACAAGTCTCATCCTTCTTTTCTTTTAGGAGGTTGTACAGGACCTTTCCTACAATTCAAATGCACCAATTGTATGGTTAGAGCTACATATGCATAATGACAAATTCTTATGCATCATGCAACTATTTAGCCAATACAACATTCATCCATATCTCACAGAAACTTTCTATATGCCTTCCATCTCTACCATGACATCATTGATATTGTGCACTAATCCAATATGTCAGAAAATAGGTTTTATTCTAGATAAGTAACAATGGATATTTTTATAGAACCATGAGCTACTTACCCATCACATGCATGCAAACAACACATCAATTGAATATAATCAAATGCATAACAAAACAATATCATTAAATGACAATTGAATACTTATATTTTGTTTGTTTCGTGGGTAGACTCCTTCTTGATCATTCTGCTTCATCATCTTCTTCATCCATGAAATCATCATTTCTTATCCAAATGATAAGATGGATAAGAGGTTCGTCGAGAATTGAGTTCTTCATATTCCTCATCGCTTGAGGGATCTTCTTTGAATGGTGAGAGCTTGATCTTCAATTTTCTCTCATCTTTCTTCTTCTCTTCTTATGAGATGAGCTTCTTCTTCTTCCTAGAGTCAACTGAAAGTAATCACTTCCTTTTGGCACACATTCCTCACATGAATGAATCCCATGATCATGGGAGGCCATTCTCTACTTCTTCTTCTACCGCTTCAAGATGTTATGCATTCTGGATCTTCACATTCTTCAACTGTTTTCACAAATCCATCTTCTGAATTATGTTCTTATCTTCAAATAGCTTGATCACGGGATCAAACATATTCGGTGTCTTTAGGGAAGACACTTGTGGTACAAGGTGATCCGTGATTGAATCAACAATGATCTTCTTGGCCTTGATCAAGTTCTTCTTGTGTAAGGCTTTGAGGCTCATCTCCCTCTAGAACTGGAACCTCTCTACTCATGTAGGTGTCCAATTCATTTTCTTCACAGAGATCAAATACTTCCATGCTTGGAATTTTTCAACTTCACCAAGCTTATCATCAAGCTGATGTGATAGATCACTTTGAAATGAGAACCTCAAATGCAAATAGCAAAAGATTAGATCTTACCGATTTGAGGTGTCCGTCCTGCTTTCGGAGCTGGCTGATCTAGGGTTTGTCAGAGAAAATCTAATTTTTAAAACTTGGAATCTTTCAGATCTGATTGGATAGAAAGATATATATATTCAAATGGAGCTGTCCAACGTACTCCTTTTCTGAAAAACAGTGGAGGGAAGCTCCCAGAACAGGAAGCCCTAGTTTTCCAATTTCTTCTGCAGAAATGCCTGTTACTATTTCTATAATATCTCCCAAATTAATGCTCCTCTGTGTCTAAAATTTCTCATTGAGGTATCCTCGTGTGTCCCTGATCCAAAACCATAGGTTTCATTAGAATTGGTTTCACCAATTTGGATTTATGATCATTTGACCAAGGTGACATGTTACAGGACTGTTCAGAATAGTGAAGTTGTACGGAATGCCATGTGTCACTAGTTCATCTTTAGGTTCTGAAATTAGAAACATAGAAAGTAAAGTCTGTGATATTTCTGGAACATCTTCAGTAATTCCATTTGGACCTCTGTATCCCATGCTACAGCAATTATACCCAGGTTTCCTATTTAGGGATGAATTCTGGAAGAGGCTGGAACCCTAACTTGGAGGGATCATATATCCCTGAATATAGCGAATCTGATGTTGAATTTTGGACACAATGTAAATCAGGATTTTATCGTCAGCCTTTGAAATTTTCAACTCCTGAGCCTTCGCAAATCTCAAGATATAGCAAATGTACCAAAACTTAGCAGTTTTAGTATTTAGGGTTTTTCCAGATCGGGGTCAAACTAGGGTTTGACTTTCCCAGAGTTTCACCCAACCAAATTTCTTCATCCAGGTCTTTAAACTTCGATTTTGATGAGGAGAAAAATCCTATGCTGGGATCACTCAAAAATTCTTCTTCTGTAGAAAGCCCTAATTTTCCGCACCAAAACTAAAAATGCTCGGAATCGAATTCCGCTTTGACAGAAAGATGCGCCCTTCAATGGAGAGTCAGTCTAGCCTTCTTTTGTTGATCGATCATGGATAGAGACCCAAAAAATAATAATCCCTAGATTCTTTAGCTGCACAATGTCTTCTTTCAGGGTGGCTCTGATACCATGTTAAATTTTCATATGCTAAGCTAGATCATTAGTATTTCATTTCAATTTCATAACAAAAGCATATAAACAGGATCACTGAAAGATAGAGAAGCACAACCATACAAAAGGAGAACACAAATATTTATCCTAGGAAAACCCTAAAGGGAAAAACCCAGCAAAAGCTTCCTCAATATAGATGCCCCAAAAGATAAAATATAAAACCAACAAGGAGATCAAAGCCTAATCCTCCTCCTTCTCCAGCTACTTCTCTTCTCCACTAATGCACTACACAAGTGAGAGTGTGTGTTCAAATGAGGAGAGCTACACCTCTATTTATATTCATCCGTTCACTTCAATTAACTCATCCGACATGTAGGCTCGAGTTAATCATGTAGGCTCGAGTTACACATGTAGGCTCAAGTAACCACACAAGGGTGCTAATGACCCACCTTTACAATTAGAGGGGTCAACCTCATGACTCTTATTAGTTCTTCTGATTAGAATCATCGGGGTACAAGATAATACAAGTGGTTCTACTGGTAGGATCATCGGGGACCACAAAATATACATATAGAATATTCTTCGAAGTTACAATATTTCAACAACAATATCATATTGTCTAGTAAGAAAGAGCATCCAGAAATAGAGAAGAGAGATCCACTAAAATAATTGTAATGAACTTGCCATGTTCCAACCATATTAATAACAATTCAAAACAACGTCACATGAAAAGAACAACAAATGGGTGTGATGGATAATGCTTCCTAGTACACAATAATGCACATTTCCTGCACTGGTGCCAAGTAGGTGCCTTGGATTTCTCACCATGCACAAGGTATACGCCATACCTTCCATAATTAACTTTAATTGAATGTTAACTGACTTTGAACTAAAATCAATGTTTAACTGAATCCATGACCACTTAGTTAGGAGGCTAACTCAAGTGTCATGATGCTTTTAACTTTAGTGTCATCCATGCAAAACACTTTATTTACTATTATTAACATTGCATGGATTACTTTAACTAACTGGTACATGCTTTATTACAACTGATGCTTTAACTGAAGCCTTATCAATTCAAGTTCACTAGAGGCATACTTAGGAAATTCAAATTCTTTCTCTCTTTATGATTATCTCTTTATATTTTAACTTTTATTGCATGGTCCACATGTGTATTTATTATTTATTCATCATATCATATTATACTCATAATAATTGTCATCAATTATGATCATATTATATTACTCTTGGACCATATAGTAATTACTAGAGTAATTCAATCTAGGTTAGTAATACATAACATGTGATCATGGTTAGTAATACATAACATAAAAAATATTCTTCAATATACAAAATAACTTCACCTCCGTTACTGGAGATCCATCCCATAGGGTACCATCTATCAGAATACTTGACTTGATATAAATCACAATACTACAATCTTGATATGAATCACAAAACTTTACAATACAACACCACCACCTCAATCATATGAGGATAGATATATAGGACTTGATATGACTCACAATACCTGACTTGATATGACTGACAAGTATGGAGAATGATTCCTGATGTGGTACATTTAACATATATTACAAATATATATAAATATTTGTACTCTTTTTATTCTAAGATGGTTAAATGTATATGAATGATCAAATATTTTGGTTGTAAACCTGGCTCAAATTCCTACTCCAAATATTATGATGTATGTGGTAGTACTTGATATTCTTGTAAGCTATGGGATGTTTCTCTCTGGGTATTTGGGAGCAAATATGGTTGGAACATTACAACTTGATATGTCCTATGCCACTAATCCAGTTTTGGAGGTCAAACTTGATAATTGTATTGTGAAATGAACTTTGCTTATGTTATTAATAATTTAGTTAATCCTCAAAATCATCATGTGTATGATACTGATGATCACTTTGGAAATTATGTACTTTTTGTTAATGAGGATTATGAATCATGTCTTGTTGAGAGTATGACCAATATCAACTAATGATTATAGAAAACATTACACATGAGGTTTGTAAACTTTATTTTGATGGTGCTTCCTCTAAGGATGGATCATGAGCATGTACTTTTGTAAGTATGACAATTGGAAAAACCTTCCCATGGTCTTTCAAACTGAATTTTGAAACAACTCACAATGTGGCTATGTATAAATATATGATTCAAGGGTTGGAAACCATGAAAAAGACAAATATCCATAATATTTAAATATTTGGTTATTTTGAATTGGTCATTAATAATATTAACACATGCCAAATGAAACATCTAAGATTGAAGGTGTAGATTCCCAAAATTGACATTATTGCAAAGTGTTGCAACATGATGTCAAGTAAAACCCAAGCACTCCCCACCATGTATTTCCTCATTACCTCCCAAGCCTATATCTATTGTCAAATACCACATCATACTTGTTACTAAGACTACTGCATGTGTCACCCTTCCACATTTTTTAGAATTATGATATTTTTTTCCATTGTGAAGTTTTGTTGACCATACAATCCATTATTTTGTATTTTTCCCTACTCCAATAAGAGCTATCAAAGGAGCATATGGTTATTAGCTAAAAACAAGATCTCTGCATTATGATAAAGATAAGTCAATGTGTTTTGATCTCCAATAGGATCATCATTGGGATCTCTTTTCAAAAAAGTCTCATTGAGTAGCCAGGAATCCATTACATATAAGTATAGAAAGGAATCATAAAGAGAGGTGTCATGGTTATGATGGCTTGGTTTAACACTAATGAATTTTCAAAGAAGAAATAAGTGGTCTACATCTTTCACTTAATTTTACACCCTCATCTCTATTAAGGTTATTAGGGTTTAACTCTATATGTAAATATTCCATTATCTTCCTTTTACCATTAGTGTTCAACTTTATCAATCACTTTGGCATTTTCCATACATACATGATGGCCCATCACCCAAGAATGCTCAGCAAGGGCATATTTTTTCATTCTGTTTAGCTTCAAATCTATGATATGTTCCTTGAATCTGACCTTCATTGATCTAACCAATTCTCTAATGTATAACTTACCACATGAACATGGTGTGGCATGAACCCACTTCTATAAAACCCGGTCAATTGGATCTTTGGACAGGATGATCATTTTCCCTATGGTATTAATATGGGATAAAGCCACATTTAATTCACCGTTTTTAAGAATCCTTGATAATTTTTCCGACAGGCCCTTCTGATAAGGAAGGGAAATTCTCTTCAATAATTATCTTGAGAGATATTGTTTCTATCCGTCTTGGATTTTCTTTCATTCTCCATGATTGTGTTAATTTGGTATTTCATGTAGCCATTTTTCATGAATGCGACAACTAGATTATTCAAATCTCTTTCTACATGTTATTTGTCATAAATTATTAAGGAATGAGTTACTAAGGTTTTGATTTTTACAAGCTTATAAGAGGGAAATGTTTGAATTATTGAAGTATTGATCTACAAGCAATGAGAGCAATTGAAAGGTAGAATTGTGCAGTGGAATATCAAGAACAATGTACACTAAACAAGACAAATTTGAGACAAATATGAAAAGAATTGATCAGATAATTACAACATCAATGTTCATTATTTCCAGTAGTATACAACCGTGTTACAATAAGGAGAATTTGAATCATGTGGATAAGATTCAACTCTACCAACTAAAGCTAACTAACTGGCTAACTAGAAGTGTCTAAACCACTGCATGGGAGCCACTAGTCAACTCTGGATAACTAAATCAGTCTAACAATTAGTTAAACTAGTTAAACTAGTTAAACTAACAAGATAGGTGGAAAAAGGAACCACTTCCCCATGCAGCCATGCAAAACTGGCACTAGACTAATTGAGAGTGATCTAACTGAATGTAACTAAATGTTGACTCAGCATAACTGGTTACCTACCAAAACCAACCGATGGAGGCTGCTAGTGGCACTCATAGTGACTCCTAAAATGTAGGGAATGGTCTTAGAGGCACTTAAACTCATGCATGAACATGCACTAAGTGGAATTTAACCTATATATGTGTTCCCCATACTCCAGTACAGTAATAATGTCTCCCTATGCTAGAAAATATGATCAATAGACTATATATGGACAAGGGAGGATTATAATAATCCTAACACCCCCCCTTAATCTTGACTTGGAGAACTTTGAGCCCTGGAAACTAGGCCAAAAGTCACCCATACAATCTAATGAAAACTAAAATTGTTTAATAAACTAAGGAAAATGGGGAAAACCTCATGGGAAACCCCCCCCTCAAAATAAGCAGGAACAGGAAAAGAAAGCCATACTTAAGAGAAAATTTTCCTCTTTGGGTAATAACTTGCAAAAATGTTTTGTTGCAATTTGCAGCACTATGCAGCAACATCCCAACGTTTTGCATGATTCAAACCTCTCAATGTTCTTCTGATTTGATCTATGAAACTATTTCTTCTTCATGGAGGAGGACTGGAATGATCAATTGTGTTCTTCTATGGGCCAAATGGTTGATCATTCACTATCATCAAGTAGCACTTTCCTGGAATTTTGTTGCACCACTCTATAGATAGTGAAGCTATGTGAGAGTGTGAAACATGCTCATTCTGATACTGGGACCTAGTTCTTCTTCTGTCTTCTGGATTCCCAACTCCATCCCCAGCTGCTTCAATGAGATTTTGGGCCCATTTAGGCTTAGGCCACTGATTTGAAATGGGAGCAAGATCTGGATCTAGATTGTCAAGAGGTAAATCCTCAATATTAAGATCATGTTGATCTTGTTCCTCTTTATCTGAATCTAAAACATGTGATAAAGTATCATCATCAAAAGGAAATGGAAGAGTGTTTATACCTCCTTGTGCTTCAAAATGTGGTAAATCAAGCAACTGATCTTCTTCAAACTTGACACTTTGCTATATGAAGCACTTCCTAGTTGCAAGATCCATAAACTTATATGTTTTTTCATCCTCAGCATATCCCAGTAGTATGCATTCGCTACTCTCGGCTTGGAAGGCCTTTCTCTTGTCCATGGGTATTATGGCCCAAGCTTTGGAACCAAAAACTCTCAAGTGAGAGACGTTAGACTTATGCCCATGCAGTTCTTCGAATGGAGTGGCCCCAACCACTGATTTATGAGGAACTCTATTATGTATGTATGAAGCACATTTTATAGCTTCATCCCAAAAGAGAATGAGGAATATTCTTGTCTTGGAGAAGACAGGTTTCCATCTCCTTCAATGATCTATGTTTCCTCTCAGCCACACCATTTTGTTGTGGTGTGTATGGAACTAAGTGTTCCATTCAAATCCCCTTTGATTCACAATAATGCTGAAAATATCTTTTAATGTATTCATATCCATTATATGATCTAATGGACTTGATATTTTTCCTGAAACTATTCTCAATCAAATATTTAAAAACTATAAAAATTTCAAATACTTCTGATTTCTATTTCATGAAATATACCCAGCAGAACCTTGAACAATCATCAATAAAAGTAAGGAAATATCCAGAACAATTAATTGATGTTGTAGGCATTGGTCCTGAAACATCACTGTGTATAATATCAAGTGTAGAGGCAACTCTAGTTTCCTTCCCAACTTCATACCTCTTCTCTGGATGCTTACCTACCAATCAACCAAGACATACTCCATCTGATGTTTGGATGATAGGAAAGCCTTCAACCATTTTGTCATTGTGGAGTTGCTAGAGATATTTGAAATTGAGATGCCCAAATCTCTCATGCCATATATTGCTGGTATTGTTGCCATGAGTCAATAGATTTGTTGGGTGTGAAACAGGCAAAAAATGAGAAAACTCATAAGCCTTTGAGGGATGGTTAGCAAACCCTTTCGCTATCATATTTCCAGTATATTTTTTTGTGATTTCAATTGAGTTAGAGTCGAATGTAACTCTAGTGAAACTTCGATCTATGATTAGCAAACCCTTTCGCTATGAAATTTATAGTATATTTTTATGTGATTTCGACCGAGTCAGAGTCGAGTGTAATTTAGTCCAACATTTTCTATTGAAACTTGGATCTATACCACTTTCAATAATATTCAGGTTTCCATGTAACTTTTGAATTGTTTCCATGAAGGCAACAACTGTTGTACTTGCATTAAAAGGGTGAAAAATATCTATGTAATATGATCCATAATTCTTGTGTATGATTACCATTGGTATAGAGAAATAACTTTGGCTATTCCTAATTATGCCACCCTCTAGCATTTTTTCAACCATATGCTCAATTTCACTCTTTTGTCCATAGTGGTATCTATAAGTTCTGATGTTAGGAGGAACACTTCCGGGAATTAAGTGAATAGCATGTTCCAATTCTCGAATAGATGGAAGACTTTTTGGCAAATATTTAAATACCTTGGAATGCTTACTAATAATATTTTGGGGATATGGGGAAACAGGAGCCTTAGATGTTTGAACATCCAGTAAGCATAATTGTGCAATTACATTTTGTTGTCTCTTTTTTAACATTTTTTTCATATCATTAGAGATGATCACATTACTTGGTTTCCCTGTGGTACCATTTAACTCAAATTATTTTCCTTCCCAGGAAAATCTTATGAAAATTAAAAACCATTGTTCCCAATGATTATAACCATTGAACCCCTAAGACAACATCAACACCACCCATTGGGATAGAAATTATTGGACTATTCAATACATATTCACTCATAGTAAGATTCATATTATGTTATTTTCTTGAACAACTGATAGTTCCTCAATTTGCAATCATTACTTGAAATTTTGGTGTTGGATATACAAAGAAATTGAGATCTTTGGCTAATTTACAGTGAATGAAATTGTGAGTACTACCAGAATCAATCAACATTGTTAGCTTTTTCTTTTTGTTATATCCTCCGATCTTAAGATTTTTAGGAGTGTTAATTTGTAATGACCCAAAATTTCGTAAAAATTTAATTTTTTTTTAAATTGACATAAATTGTCTTAAGTCGTAATTTAGTAACTGCTAGCGATTAGCGGAAAATGAAACAGTTTAACAAAATTTAAGGGTTAGTTTCAAATAACAGAAAATCTGTACCAAAAAGGAGGTAATCTTAAACACCTGTGTTAACTTTACCGCTTTAATTTTCAACTGTGATAGAAAGTGGACTTGCATTTAGTTGTTGCTAGATATACTGATGATTTACTTTTGTCAAGTAGGTGAGAAACCTTGTTTGAAATTGGGGCTTACTTAGCGTTCTGCTAACTCAAATGGACTGCTGGTTCTTACAGGTTCAGCAGGTAAGCGTAAGATCATGTGGGTGTTTATTTTAAATTATGTCGAGAAAGTACTTCCCTAGCATGTTAAGATGCTAATATAAGAATTGATTATTTAAGCTGCAAGTCTCCGATGAGGTAAAGTAAATTTCTTTCATTTTTTTGGATCTATGACAGTATTTATATCTAAAGCCATATTGACCTTTTATCCTTGACATAATCAATGCTATTAAAAGAATGAGTTCTTCCAAGGTTCCTTCTGTCGTAAGATGATTATCTTTTATAAATTATAGTACATGATCATTTATAGATTCCCATAGTGGGCATAGAGCTCATGGTCTTGGTACATAATTACTTCGACTATTTCGTGGTCTTACTGCTATTTTTACTTTAATACTCAAGTGTACTGCTCTTTATGTATGAACATATTCTTATGTTTTTTTATCGTAAAGTTTACAATGAGTGATTAGCTTCTTATGAGAAACTCTTTAAATAAAGTTAGTCTTCAGTATTCTTAAAGACTCTCTCATTTATCAGCATCAAGTTTTTATGTGGAGAAGTTTAAGGCTTTTCCAGTCTATTAATAATCATATCTATACCCTAATTTTCCTTTACTAGTTCTAACACATTACCAAACTTGTTTGATTTGTTGTAAGTAAGAATATCTTCTTGGAACAGCTAGTAGACAAGTTGTAATCATAATATTTATATTTTAACCATGATACAATTATTATTGCAATGTTATAATACTATATCGATTTATAATCCATCAATATTAAGCTATAACAACTATCCTAACTTGTAACCTATGGTAGTTTTACCTACCTATCTACTACTATAATGTAGTCGAAACTAGTGGCAACATACCTTATAAGTTTGATCCTACACTATACTAGTTCCAAGGCATGATATAATCGATGGCATGTTTGATATTATTACCAATCATAAAACTCAGTTTATTATGATCAATATCATGATTTAATTATTGGCAAACATACAGTTAAAGGGTATTGTAAATGATAAGTTTAAAAATCATTTGTGCAGCGCTGATATTAGAACTCAACCCACACTTGTTGAGATTTTTGGAAGGGAACATAGACAAGGCCTCCTCCATACGGTGGTTGACTTAAAACATTGTAACCCTACTCCTTTGCATTTGGTCCGAGGGTTTTTCCTCCTACTAACTACGTTGTGATTCTTTGCGGCCATGAGAGGCCTGCAACCTCCTCGATCATTAGCACTGTAGTTTGAATTAATTGTAAAGTGAATCCTGGTATCATGGTCTGTGTTTCGATTTCTCTTGTGAGTAAGGAATACACTGTGAGAGTGGTTAATGGTTTCTACAAGTGGCTTGAAACCTGGAATGGTCTTACTCTTGTGACTACTTGTCCATTGCTTTGGCATTGTGAACTTGAGTCCATCTCTTTGTTGTCTTTGTCGCAGACCTCACTTAAGGGTTTTCGTGCTTCTGGGTTCAGTGCATTTGAGCTGGTGTGGTCATTTCTTATCGGCTTCAATTCTTTTTGTTCACAGGTATACATTTTACTCTACTCAATTTCCTCTTCTCAATCGATTTACTATGGTAGGGTTTTACCATTTAAAGATCAGAGTTTAAATATTGTTTAAATTTATGTTTACCAGCACCAGGCTATGGGTGGAAATGAAAGCTCATGCTTAGTTATTTTCGTGGGCTTCCATCTGGTAAGCCCCGGTCCCATCAAGGGTTCTCCCTGCATGCGGTTTGGGTTCTGGAAAAAGGTTCCTATGGTTGGATACAAGGCTCGGTTCTCTGTTGGTTATGATTTTTATTTTGTTAAGTATTACCCATGTTTTAATTAAAAACCCTTGTGATACTTCGCTGGGTAAAATAGGCTCTTGAAGTCGTGATGTATATGTGGTTTTTTTGTTTTGAAGTTTCATCCTTATGGCTTAAGCGATGTAAAATAGTTTGCTTAATATTTATAAAGAGCCCAGCTCTGAGCTCAGAGATGCTAAGTGACCTCTATCTCGTGTTGCTTCAGTTTTCCTTTTTACATTTGAACGTAGTGAAATGAAGACTGTGGAACAGTTGAGTTGTAGAGTGAACTAGGTTTTACTTTTCCTATCATTAATGTATCTTATTTACAGTTTAATATAAAAGACTTTTGTATATTCGGTTTTACCAGCAGGCTTGGGTTTCGACCCTTCAACTCTATAGGCTATAAGCCTACCTCTGAATAAGGATTTTATAATGCAATTGGTTAACTATTTCTGGTTTATTTGTCCATGATTTACATATGTAATGTCTTTATTAATATTCTATATTTATAATTATTTCTAAAGCACTGTTTAAGAGACGATATTTTAATTTCTAGAACTCGGCTTTTTAAGGGTTAACAATTGTTGTATAACCCTACAGTTTATGAAGTCCTTGTTTCTATTTACAGCGTTCTTGACTCTATTTTTAAAAGTAGGATAATGGATGATGAAAATATTTACAGTTATAAGTGTGATGCTAGCTCTATAAAAATAAGAAATCCTAAACAATTTTTATAGTTTTTGCTTCTAGTTTTTAGTTAAGAAAATGCTTAGGGTTTTAGTGCAGCCTACTCGAAAACTAGGGTATTGTTAACTTTCAGTAAATTTTGTAATATAAAAGGATTGTAGAAGAATCCTTTGATCTTGGATAAAACACACACTGGTCTGGAATGTTAATGTTTATAAATTGTTTTACAATTTCCTTTTCACATGGTTTTTAGATGTTAATTTACTTACTTTAATTCTGTTAACTATAATTTCTATTTATCACCATACTAATACTGGAATAATATTTATTGTTCTCTTTCATACCTATTTTTCTATTTAGTTACCTGAAGTAAATAAATGCAGACAATACATAGCACTGTTATTTAATAAATATCATAAACAATGAAGTAAAATCTATCTACTGTTTTCATTCAAATAAAAGAATCATTTCATTCACCTAAGCAATCCAGCTGTGCTAGAGTGTGACCTAAGTTCAGGTGTGGAAAAACACAACTTGGAAATTTTAATTCTATCTGTTTCACTTTTCACATAATCATTTATATTTCTACTATAATCTATAATTTTATTGAATCCAACATTACTCAGTTACTTTTCATTCATAAACCCTAAAATACTAACATGCCTATAGTAGAAAAACTAAGAATTATTTAACTGAAGACAATAAAATAAAATAGAACATGTTGAGGACAAGACGACAATAGCTTAAGGAGGTTGTTCCTCCCAACCACACTCCTTGAGAGCGCTCAGACAATGCTTCCTTAGGACCCCCGAGCTTGTTCCTGGTCTTCTTGGCTAAGAACTGGGTGGAGAATGCAACTGTAAGACCTTTGTCACCTGACTGGTCCAATTACCTCAATAATCAAAATATGCTCTCAACGGTATGAACCTCAGCTTAGAAGTTGTAACTAGTTCAATCTCAGTAGTTAACCCCTCAAACATGCTCCAAAAATCCCCTCCATTGAATTTCTCTTGAGTAAATTCATTCACCCTAAATGATCACCTATCTAGAATGAGTAGCCTCAGCTCTCTTCAATGGGAAATTTTATAGAGATGCCTAGGTCTTCTAGGTCAGTTTTCATTTAATGAGCCACCTGCTCTGATTCCACTTTCTTGGGGAATCATGACCACAAACATAGGGAATTTTCCACCTGCAACAGTTGGAAGTGGTTTGAGGATGCTGCCACTTGTCAGTTTGCTCTCCACCCAGTCTCCTCCACCAATTAACCAGTAAACACTCTTTTAACAGCTTCCCTAAGCTATTGTCTCCTCATTTATTTATTTATAAATAAAATATTCTGAATTTACATTAAATATTTTTGACCCCACTGGGTCATCAATTGCAACTTAGCATAAAATTTAACACAATGTTCCTCAAATATTATAAAATTGTTTTTGCAAATTGGGGCATGTGGCATAATTCCAACCACTGCATGGCAAGATATGGTGGGAGTAATCACTTCTATTTCAACAACTTGCAATGGTTCTTGTTCTTTTGATTCTTCCTCTTCACGAACTATGTAGAATTTTTTTTTTGCACACTTATGTCCCTTACTATAATTTTCGTCACAATTAAAGTATAGACCTTTTGTTCTTCTTTCCTCCAATTGTTGACGTGTAAAAATTTGAGGTGGGTTAGAAGAAGGAACATCATTCTCTTTGTATATGTTGAAGGTGGTATTTGTAGTAACCATCGTCACATTTTCACTTTCAACCCTCCTTTCCACCATGAAATCCTTCTCTAAGGATGGTGGTTCAAATAGATGCACCTAATGTTAAACTTTATCCTTCAAGTTTCCAATAAAGAGATCCAACCAATTATCTTCTGAAATATTCTTCACTCTAAGACTTAGCTTCTGAAACTGCTTGATGTGCTATGTAACTATACCTTTTTGCTTGAGATTTATCAATTGGCTAAAGAAAATGTTGTTATTAATATCCCCATTTAATGTGAAATCAATTCTTATGTGAATATAGACCAAGAGATAATAGAGTCTATCTTTATGGTCATAAAGCCATTGGTACCATACAAAATGATCAGGCTCTAAATATAAGGATGTAATAGTTACCTTTTGCAAACTTGACACCTGGTGTAGATCAAAGAATTACTCCATCTAGAATATCCATGTTATTGGATCATTGCCATCAAACTTTCTCATGTCATTCTTAGGAATAAAGTAGTTCCTTGGACCTGATTTGAACCCATGAAGATGTAGTGAATCATCAAATTTCAAGGAATCGAAATGCTAGGATTATATAATCCTCCCTTGTCCATATATATTTTATGTTAGGATTATATAATCATCCCTTGCCAATATATCATCTATTTGATCATCTTCCCTATCTTAGGTGGACATTATTACTATAATAGAGTGTGGGGAACACATATAGATGTTAACTGCCACTTATTGCATGTTCATGCATGAGTTGATGTGCCTCTAAGAAAAATCTCTACATCATAGGAGACCACTCTGAGTGCCACCAGCAACCTCCATCAGTTGGTTGTGGTAGGTAAGCAGTTATATTGAGTCAACCTCCAGTTACATTCAGTTAGATCACTCTCAGTGATTCTAGCACCAGTTTTTCATGGATGCATGGGGAAGTGGCACCTTTTCCACCTACCTCATCAGTTTAACTGATTTAACTAGTTTAACTTATTTTCAGACTACTTTAGACATCAGGAGTTAGACTAGCGGATCCCATGCAGTGATTTAGACACTCCTAGTTAGCTATTCATTCAAATTGAGTTGGTAGATTCAAATCTTATCCACATGATTCAAATTCTCCTTATTGTAACATTGTTGTATTATTGTTGAATAATGAATATTAATGTTTTAATTTACTAATAAATTCTTATCAGATTCGTCTCAAATTTCTCTTGTTCAGTGTACATTGTTCTTGATATTCCACTGCACAATTCACCTCTCAATTGCTCTCATTTTCCTATAGATCAATGGTTCAATAATTTAACATGGTATCAAATCCTTGTTCAAGCTAGCGATAAGTCTTATCCGATCTCCATTGTACACTAGAAGCAATTGAGTTTCCACATAATTCCTAGAATGATAGCCTTGCTCCCTCTTAATTCTGTTCAGAGAAGTCTATCCAGGTGTGACGGACTCTGAGAAAGTGTACATGTCAAGGTGGAAAGGATTGAAACTTACATGATTGTGAATTGAATTTGTTTTTTGTAATGTTTTTGCAGGTATCTATGTAGCTTCTTTATTAATTGACTGTATCAGCATACAGAAAGATGGATCCTTCAGCTCTTGTACCCTGAATCCTTACACCCTTCAACTACACTGATTGGAGGGTAGATATGCAAGTGTCCTTGCACAAGCTTGGCTTGTATAAGATGATTATGGGCATAGAAACTGAGCCCCAGTAGCATGTTGAGAAGAATAAATTTTTGAATTGGCTTGATGAGGCCTTCGGCTTCATGTGCACCCATATCTCTTGGGATATTTTGCTCCACCTTGAGGGACCAGGGACTCTAAAGGAAGCTTGGGAGAAGCTTGAATATTTCTTGGAAAACAATATGAGCTTCAAGGGCACATATTGGAGAATGATCTCATTCCTCTACAACCCAACGGTTTTGAATCTATTCAGCAATTCTTCACAAAATACAAGTCACTAGTACTGCAATGCAAACAATGTGGATTGGAAAGTAAATATGAGCATCTTATTTTATATGTACTGAGAAATATTGGCTGTGAGTACTCTATATTTGTCTATGCATTCCATTCCAAAAGATCTTTCATCCCCAATTTGAAGATGCCTTCTCTAGATGCTTTTGTTGAGTCCTTAATACTAGAGCAAGATAAATTGGTTCAAATGGGAGTGATTCAAACCTCCAAGAATCAAGCACTCTTGATGACAGACTCAAACAATGAAAAAGCAAGAGGGAAGCACAAAGGGATGGATCCCAAAGCCACTGATTTGAAGCCAAAGGAGAATCAGAGGTCTTTCGATGGAGCCTCGGGTTCCAAGAAAAAAAATAAATTCAAGAAGACTAGATGTCCCTACTGTATGAGAGGATTTCATCCAGAGAACCAGTGCATGAAGAAGACCATTGACCAACTGTCAATACTCCTTAAACATCACAATATTTCCCTTCCATAAGGAGCAAATAAGTCTGATGTTGGAAAACCGACAGAAGAGGTACCATGCCTTGAAGGCAAGCCTCACTCAGTTGAAGTCTTATTTGATAGATTCTGGAGAATCCAACCACATGGTTTCTTCCAGGGAATCCTTCACCACTCTCACTCTATCAATAGGACCTAGAATTCAAATGGAAGATGAATCCCAAATCCCAACTGCTAGGAGAGGTTCTATTAAAATCCAGCATGGTGAGTTCAAGAATTTTCTCTATGTGCCCTCTCTTGCAGCAAATTTGTTATATGTTTATTAGATGACACATATTGTCTTGCCAAAGCAAGTTTTATTTGGTCCTGAATCAGTGGAGATCTCATATATATCAACTGGGAAGATTATAGCAAAGTGCGTTGCAAACCATGCCTCCAAGGCATATGAATTGTCACACTTTCTTCCATACTTAGCTCCAACAAAATCTTAGTAGCCATTCGAAAGGGGAGGTATAAACTCTCTTTCATTTCCATTTGCAGATAATGATATGTTGTCTAATATTTCAGTTTCATAAGATGAGGAACAATATTAGCATTATCTTGATATTGATATTGTACCTCAAGATGATCCAAATCCAGATCCAACTCCTTTTCCGAATCAAAAGCCTAAATGGGATGAAAATCTCATTGAAGCAGTTGGGAATGATGTTGGGGATCCAGATGATGGAAGAAAAATGAGGTCCCAGTATCATAATGATTATGTTGCACTCTCTCACACAACTTCACTACCTACAAAGTAGGGCAACAAACTTCCAGAAAGATGCTACTTGATGATAGCAAATGATCCACAATTTGGCTCACTGAAGAACAAAATGGATCATTCCATTCCTCTTCCAGCAAGAAGAGACAAAAGAAACATTCAACAGATCAAAAGAAGGTGGAAAGGTTCACATGCACAATCCTAGGATGTTGATGCACATAAGAACCATGATTATGCATGGCTACTTCACAGAGCTGCAAATTGCAGCAAAATTTTTACAAGTTATTTCCCGAAGAGGAAAATTTTCTCTAAGTATATCTTGTTTTCCTGATTCGCTACTTATTTTGAGGGGGGGTTTCCCATGAGGTTTTCCCCATTTCCTTATTTTATTAAGAAACTTTTAATTCTTTTAGATTGTATGTGTGACTTTTGGCCTATTTTCCAGGGCCCAAGTTGTCCAAGTTAATATTAAGGGGGGGTGTTAGAATTATATAATCCTCCCTTGTCCATATATAGTCTATTTGATCATATTTCCTAACTTAGGGGGACATTATTATTGTAATAGAGTGTGGGGAACACATATAGAGGTTAACTTCCACTTACTGCATGTTCATACATGAGTTTATGTGCCTCTGGGACCAATACCTACATTATAGGAGACCACTCTGAGTACCACCAACAACCTCCATCAGTTGGTTGTGGTAGGTAAGTAGTTATGCTGATTCAACCTCCAGCTACTTTTAGTTAGATCACCCCCACTCAGTCTAGCGCCAGTTTTGCATGGTTGCATGGGGAAGTGGCTCATTTTTCCACCTACCTCGTCACTTTAACTGGTTTAACTAGTTTAACTGATTTTTGGATTGATTTAGACTTTAGGAGTTTGACTAATGGCTCCCATGTAGTGATTTAGACACTGCTAGTTATCTATTCATTCAGATTGAGTTGGTAGATTCGAATCTTATCCACATTATTTGAATTCTCTTTATTGTAACATTGTTGTATTACTATTGAATAATGAAGCTTAATGTTGTAATTTACTAATCAATTATTATAAGATTTGTCTCAAATTTGTCTTGTTCAATGTACATTGTTCTTGATATTCCACTGCACAATTCACCTCTCAATTGTTCTCATTTTCTTGTAGATCAATGGTTCAATAATTTAACATGAAATTCAATTTTTTGCAAGCAAGAAGATTATATTATATTAAAAATCCTTCAATACATAAAAGTCTGGATTTTCGAGGCCTAGCTTTCCCCAAATTTATGAATGACTATATGAACAGATTCATCACAAAAATGTTGTCCCCCTTATCTATCCCTGCTACTAACATGTCCTCCAATTTCCCCTATTACAACTAGATGTATCAGCATTTATCATATAAATCCCACAAAAAGAGGCTACATAACTTTGGATCATCCTATTAATATCGCATTCATAAATAGAACTAAAGGAATATCAGAGCTGACATATAGAAATAAAGACACAGCAGTCATATAAAACCTAACCCCTGAAACAGACCCAGAATGAATCACTTCAGAGCCTTGGGAATGTTCTGGTGAATCAATTTCCCTAAGCGAAGACCACCAAGTTTAGAATCCTTGGCAGCAGTAGGCTAGAAATTTGGTCTGTGAATAAGGCAGGGACCCAGAAGCGAGTCACAGATGTGCTTGCTTCAACAACATCGACCTCCGGTGGGATTCCAAGATTCAGGACAATACTGTCAATTTTTATGCATCATGTGGTTGTTGTGGTAGTGATCCTTCCAGGATTTAATAGGTTCCTCCTCACCCATCGCTTTTCTCTCCCAGTCCATCACGACATGGGATACTAGTTCCTTTGTGACCCAATGGGTGGTGACCATCAGCCATAGGTAGAGAGTCTCTTAGCCATGGTACTAGGATCACTAATCCAATATTCCACCTCCGCATTAATGGTTTTCATATCGATGTCCTACACCCATTTCCACGGGTCATGCTCAACCCACTCAATATCCTTTTGAATTATAGGAGGAAGATGCTCTCTAAAAAAACGGGCTATTTACCCATCTTTCTGCATTTCACGAGAAGCCTTCTTCGTCCTTCCATCATTGACCTTCCTACCCTTATGCGCTTGTATTTTGAGGGTCGTTAATAAAAGAGCGTGGTGCTTAGACTGATATTCAACTAACTCTTTCTTTCTCACAGAAAACCACCCTAGATAATGAAGAATCAAAATGTGTGGATGGGAAGCATGAATCACATAAATAGTCGCGATGCTCATCCTAATTTGGTTAACCATACTAATTCCACTGTACTTGTTATTTATTATCATGGTACAACACTAGATCTATCTACTGTCCTCCATAGCTCACCATACCTATCCCTTCAGAGGCTGGACCTGGTTGCAAGAGGTGTGGGTTCCTGGGAACTCATATCCCGATGAAATATGGAGGTGTTGGCATCAAAAAATGATGAAGGGTGATTATGAATCCCGTTACTAGCAAAGGAAGACAATTTTGCCTCATTTATGTGACCCAAGTCTTTCCTCATGCACTCCATCATATCCCGAACAAGTTTGAGATCCTGGGTCACCAAGTGGGAGCATTGAATCTGCCATTCGTTACCCCCCTCCATGGGTAGATGGCCTTGCACAATATGCTCTCCACACTGCTCTCTTACGTTATCCATCAAATTGAAAACCTTGTTCCCTTCACGTCTGATGTGGGAAAAGGACCAAGTGTAGCACCCTCTAATGAGATCATCCAGCCACTCCATCCGATACACCATACACCAACTATCCACGACTTTACAAACTTTTCTACCACCTTGCAGTTTTTTGGCCATGTAGAGGATGATGTGGGAGTCACCTTCAATGACCAGAGGTTCCCATCATTTGTTGAGGGAAATATTGATGCCTTGAAGTAACCCCTCTAGTTCTATATCATCGTTACTATCCTACCCAACATGCCCATGAAATACTTGAATAACACTACCTTCGTTGCTCCAGATAACTCCCCCAAACCCTACCAAACCAGGGTTCCCTTTGGAATCCCCATCAAAATTTAGCTTGAAATGTCTGATTGAGGGTGGAAACCAAGTCCGCAGACTGGATGGGATAAATTTCCTTGCCATAAAAATTTTCCATCCTTTTGGAGAACAATCCATTCCCCATCCATCCAAATTTTTTTTTTCATTATCATCCATCTCCCAGTATTTCTCATTCCACTAGGTAGTTTTGATAGTCTCCTATATATCTTTATTTACTTGGTTCCAAACTGTCTAAAGCAGGTTTTTCTTTCCTTCAAATATTCTCCAATTTCTTTCCTTCCAAATAGCCCACATCAAATTTCTAGGGAACATGAACCATATTTTAAGAATGACCAGGTTTCTGAGCCTCCTGAGTCCTTGTCCCATAATGTTATTGTTTGTTGGGGTTGGCCTCTAACATGGTCTGTCCTCCAAAAAATTGCAGCTCCAAAATCCCCTAGGCAGGAAGTGAAAGAACAAGAGTCTAGGAGAAGATTCATCGTCTCCTCCTCATGTTCACATCGAGCATGCCATAAAAATCCATTCATGCCTCTTTTCATTAAGTTTTTCCCTATCAGGATTCGCCTGTACACGACCAACCCACAACCAACCATATAAAGGTAACAATTTTGGGCCAAGGATTAGAAGTCCATATCGCAGTCCATATATCCATGTAATAGATTTATTCATGGTTGAAAGTTATATTATAAGCCTCTCTTATGTTGTAAAGTCCCTTAGATTGATATCCCCATCTCAATTTATCAAGGCCTCTTTGGATGTGAATATAACATTCCTAAAGGATGTCCATAATCTTGGGAATGTCTTCAGCTGGGAATCTTTGATTCCACCAATCTTGTGGTTTCCATTCATGAATTTCCTCATTGACCTGGGCTTCTCTCCAAAAATGATGGAGTTTTGTTAATCCCATTTTTGTGGCTCTGGTCCAACTAGTATGGGTATCAAAATGAGAAGTGATATTTGGAAACTATTGCCATGAGTCAATCCAAAAATTGGCATCATGTCCTTCCCTTATTTACCAAAATATATAATCTTGGATTATCCCTCTATTCACATGAGCATAACTCCAGATATGGGATCCTTTCCTACTTTCATTAAATCTTATGAGATCTTGTTTTGGTTTTCCATGAGTATACTTGCTATGCCATAATTTTTCCCATGGCTTGTCTTTTTGCGAAACCTAGTGCCACCATATTTTTTCCCTAGGACTTTGTTGTTTTTCTCTAGATCTCTCAATCCTAGACCACCCTGAGCCTTTGGTTTACAAATGGTGTCCCAACTAACCAGATCCCATTTATGTTTGTCATGATTTCCTCCCCACAAGAACTATCTTCGAATTGTCTTGATTTGTTTTAGAACCAATTTTGGAGCAACCAAGGTAGAAAAGGGGTAAATGGGCATGGCTTGAAGCACTTATTTCACTAATACAACTATGCTTTCCAAGTTAAGAGGTCTAAAATCCTAGTTATCCAATTTTATTCTCATTTCTTCCTATAAATATTCCCAAGAGACTTTCTTGATTACCCCTCCTACTAGAGGAGAGCCAAGACATTTGGACACAAGGGAGCTATCTTGGAATCCTAGGATACACAGAATATTCTGTTGATTAATCCTATGGGTGTTAAAAAACAAGACTTGAGACTTTGTGTTATTCACCTCTAGCCTTGATGCCCTTGAAAAAATGTTCAAGCATTTCTTCAGAACCCGTGCCTCTTGAACCGATGAGTGTCCCATAAGCATTGTATCATCCACAAATTGTTGGTGGGAAATAGTTTCGATACTAGTATGGAGGTTCAAGCCTCTGTACTCCCTATTTTGAATCTTATCTTTGATAACCCTGCTCAGCCCTTCAGTCATTAGGATAAATAAGAAGGGGGTCAATAGAGGGTACCCTTATCTGATACCTCTTTAAGGTTGGAATTTCCTAGTAGGGGATCCATTTAAGAGAATAGAGAAGAAAGCAGGTGAAGTAATATTCATTATCCACCGGACCCAGTCCTGGTGAAAACTATAAGCCTCAAGCATTTCTTTCATAAGTTTCCAACTTAATTTATCATAGGATTTCGAAATATCAAGCTTCAACAACATGCATGGTTTTTTTGTAACTTTTACAGAGTGTATGACTTCGTGGACTAAAATGATTCCATCTAGAATCTGAAATCCTTCCATAAACCCTTATTGTTATTGGGCCACCAAGTTCGAGAGGATAGGCTTTAATCTATTAGCAAACACCTTTGTTATAATTTTGTAAATACCATTACAGAGAGCTATCGGTCTGAATTTACCAGGAGTTTCAACCCCATCCTCCTTAGGGATAAGAGTTATAAATGTGGATTGAAAGCTATTATAACTCCTTTATCCCTTCGAGAGTCCTCTACGATTTTCCACCCTTCATATTTCACCAAATCCTAGAAGTGATGGAAGAAGTTGGTTTTGAAACCATTAGGTCCTAGAGATTTTCCATCCACCATTTGATTGACATCCTCCTCTACTTCTTGGAGTTCCACAGAATTCAACAACATTTCATTTTGGCTTGTCGTAACTTGAGTTGGAATCTGTCTAGTAATATTCTTGATGTCTTCATACCTATCTTGCTGATCTTCCTTCATGATGGTTTCAAAGTGTTGAACTAGTTTTGTCTCCATGTCTTCCCTTGTATCGACGTTCTATCCATTATATTTTTTTAACTTCATTAATTTTTCCTGTTTCCTGTTCTGATCACTTTGTGGTGCGAGAATTTTGTATTTTGCTCCCCTTCCTGCAACCATTGGTTTCTAGAATTGTTTTTCCAATATATTTCCTCCTGTCGTTCCCGAGCACTAAATTGATCCAGAAGGATTTGTTATCACTCCAGGAAACTACTTAGTGGTTATAGCTAAGTATGCCTGGTAACTTGAGAATTCAATGTTTTTTGGTGTTTTTTATAAAGATGGATCAAT
>LPNX010413217.1:184939-200501 GCA_001517045.1 Pseudotsuga menziesii
AAATGAGCTCAGCAGGTAATCGCCTATGAAATCGCCCAACTTCGTGTGAAATGATGATTCGATCAGCTTCACATGATCTTCAGATGCCTTACATTATGAACCCCTGGGTGAATGATGGATCGATCAGCTTCGAATGATCTGGAGCTATGCATCATATCTTGAACCCCCTGCGTAATCCTGCATAGTTAATGATATGGTGTTTCACAACTTGCTTTCAGCAGTAAAACGAAATTAAAATCCATGATGGTCGTGTGAGACGCGCTCTGATCTTCTCCTTGGCGGCAAAACCCACAAGCTCGTTTGATGTGAAGCTTGAGTACGGACACGTGCTCTCTTTTTTTAATTTTTTAATGAGACGCCCTTTTGACAGCTAACATGACTTAGCTTAATCCTTCTAGTTGCCAAGACTGGGCTCTTTTGGCAACTAATGTGAACTTGAACC
Organism: Pseudotsuga menziesii; assembly: GCA_001517045.1. Lineage (NCBI taxonomy): Eukaryota > Viridiplantae > Streptophyta > Pinopsida > Pinales > Pinaceae > Pseudotsuga > Pseudotsuga menziesii. Next base: position 185,382 of record LPNX010413217.1, read on the forward strand.
TTAGCTGATTCTCCTGGCTGCCAGAACTGAGGTCTTTTGGTAGCGAACCTAGTCTCTACAAAACAGAGTTAACTACCACAAGCTGTTTTTCAAAATTTTGAAATTAAGACTCAATAAATTTGATTTTTGACTTAGTAATGAGAACAAGGATCTCATTATTGACTCTAGAAAATTTTTTAAAAATAAAATTTTGGACTCAAACCTATCACCTAAAATAAAAGAAAACAGACTGGTTATTTTAGGAGATAACAGGATCTTTTCTTTATGTATCAGGTCATCAATGTACCCATATTTCATGCCCTCCCTTTGAATTCCTTCTAGATCATCATTGAAATTCTTCTTTTATTAGAATATGTTCCTGAATTCCTCCTTATTCCAAGAACGGAGTTTTTCCTTTAACTTATTTAGTTTCTGCTAGAATTGGTACATCAACGTTCCCCCGATGGGTTCCATCTCTTCCCACAATTTTTCATTCGGTTCCTTGGAATTCCTATGTTCAAGCCATAATTGTTCAAATCGGAAAGGGCGTCTGATGGGTTGGCCCTCATCCTCCCTAACAAAAATAACGGGCCAATGATCAGATCTTACAGAGGGGAGGACCTGAGTGGTCACTTCCCTATCCCCATTAATCATGTCCTCAGATATAATGAATCGATCTATCTGAGAGGCCACATGATTCTCCCCTCCTCTTATGTTATTCCACATATACTAGCCATTCCCAATTTCTATGTCAACCAACCTTTTCTCTTGTGTGAATTCTTTGAAGGAAATATGGGTAGCTTCCAGAGTTCGTCTTCTTCCCTTCTTCTTCTCTAAGGAAGTGATCATATTGAAATCACCTCCCACAATCCATAACTTATTTTCGATTTCTTGAGATTCCTTATCCAAGAGTGATAAGAACATTGGTTTCTGAGTTATAATACTTGGCCCATAAGCATGGGTGAGTATCCCTCTTACCTTAGAGTTGCAAACCTGGAAATTCACACTGATAGATAACCTAGTTTCTCTAAAATTGTTGAGTTTAAGGGACTCAGGTTTCCATAGAATAATTATTCCTCCAAGAGCACCTCTTGTATCGATAGTTATCCCTAAGATTCCATGCCATAGTTGACTCCTAATTTCCTGCATAGTGTACGAACTACATTTCATTTCTTGTAGAAATAACACATCTAGTTTTTCCTTTCTTGACTTATTTCAAAGGGTCTTCACTTTCCTTGAATTATTGACCCCTCATATATTCCAAGTTATTATCTTCATTGGGCGTTTTTATTGACTTTTGAGAAGTTCACTTTGATCGTTGGGTACTATCCTGATTCAATCATCTTGGTTCCAATCTCTACTATTCTATGCCTATTTGTCTTTCTCCTACGTTATTCCCCATCCTCGGGTTGTTTTCACTTGCTGCCATTTATTGGATATTTACTGATGCCCAGATGGGGGGAATCCTTTATTTTGAGGATAACATGTTGCAGAAGTTCTAACTTCCTTATGGAGATTTACCCTTTTCCTTTCTTACTACATTCTTTCTCTATCTCATCTAGATCCAATTTCCCTAGGTCCATATCCTCCACTTCTTCTAGCATTTCTTCCTCAATATCCTCCATCAACTCTTCTATCTACATATTTTCTGGCTTGGATGGGGATGTATACCCCTCCTTGATATGATGTATATGGCTATCCTTAATGTGTTCATCCTCCATGAATCAATCCATCATGCTCAATATCTCAAACCTATTCTCATACTACTTCTTTTTCTCAATGGTATTCTTTGGTTGAGATGGATTGTTGGTATTTTTACCTTGTTTTTTGTGGTTCTAAACTTGAGTAAACCCTTCACTATTCTTTTATGTTTCCTTCCTCTCATGAGTTGGAATTGTTGTGTATTTAAAGGTTGGGAATCCCTGTTCAGGTGTCCATACTTGTGGCATTGCCGACAATGAAATGGGAGTTGTTCATCATTGAGAGGTTGGACCCAATCTTCATCTCCCCATGTTAAATTGATTGCCTATGGAAGTTCTTACGAGAGGTTCATATAGACACAGATCCTGGCATAAGTAGTATACCTTTTTAATTTTTTATGTTCATAAACCTTCACAAACTTTCCTAGGGTATTCCTGATGGCCTCTAAAATTTATGGTTCCCAATACTCATAAGGAAATGAATAAATCCTGATTCAGATAGGAGCAATACTCAAATCCTTGGTATCAGGGTTAAACCTCTCCTTCCATGGTCTGAAGAATAAACCTAAGGAGTAAAATAAATATGGTCCCCCCATCAAAACCCAATCAGGGTCCTCTTGATTAAAGAAAATGATGTTAAAGAAGCCTTTCTCTCCCAAATGTAGATCATAGTGCCCTTTAGGGTTCCAAGTACCCTTGATCCATCAGTGCAAATCCTTCTCATTTGGTCAAATGCCAATTAATTTACCAATAAGGTATTTTTCCTTCAATTGTTCCACCCATTCCCTCAGCTTCTCAGAAGTGATTTGCAGAGATGGATTTTCTACAGATCAAGGCAAGCAACCCCCCTAGTATTATTTATTTCTGTCTTCGTCATCTTCTCCATAGAGAACCCCCGATCCGGTTAATTAAATACATGGTTCTGAGTATCTCCCGAGAGGATCCGAGATTGGGAGGGGGATTATCCACCTCCACTCATCACCATCTGTGTGATACCTCGATACCTGTCCTCATGACACCCATGGAAGCTTGTCGATATAGATCAAACTTCCTCTGTACGCTCCTTCGCTATCTCCTCCCAGGACTGCCATGGTAAACCCTAGCGGAGATCCTTCTCGCGGTGTCATTCCATACATCTCTTTGTTACCTCTCCCTCAAACTTATTATTCTCCAACTATTTTTCATTTGTCTTAATACGTGACTAGAATAAGTCCTCCTTTTCCTCTTCTTGTGTAGATAAATCATGAATAAAGCTATGTTTTATATCATTCATCAGTTCCTTTAATTATTCAAGCTCTTCTTTACTAGCCATCCCGTTGAGGTCCTCTTTATTGGCCATCTTTTTCAATCACTTCTCAATATCATTTTTTTGGCTTATCAATTGAGTATCTAACACTACCCATCTAGTCCTCATCAAAATTTTCACTCAACTGGGTCAAGTCGCGTCTCAATTCTTCATTTTATTCATATGTAGGGGATGAATCCTCAAGTGGTTTTCTTGGATTGTAATTTTTCCACTTCATTTTGGTGAAATTTTGAAAAATTATAAATAGATATCACACTCTAGGGTTCACTTAAAATATATCCTTCTACTCATAGTTATTCAAATTTAAAATGGCATACCTTTTTCAAACCTTGATTTGAAGACCCTTTTTTGGCGACTCAGAACTGAGGTAAATTTAAAATTTCGGCTCCTCTAGGTTTGAAACTTCAGCATATGTATTATGATGTGTTGATTTTCCAATGTTGTGGGTCCGACCTAATTTTTATGTGATAGTAAACATTTATTGTGAATCTCCCAACACTTCTTATTTTTTGTCCTTTTAGAAGAGAAAACTTGTACAGCCTTCCATGTGTCCAAATTTTGTATCTAAGTCTAAAAATTCCACCACTATTACCCTAATCCATCTTCTTTTGAATGCAACAGGTATCACTCAATTTGGACCATGTGTTGGTAGATATTCTTGTAGGGACTTGTCTACAGAATTATCTATCCTTACAAGTGGGAGAGGTTTATTTGACAAAAATACATGCAATAATCAAAATTTCCTTGATATTTCTAAGCATTTTCAAAGAGTTGAGAGGGGAGGAAGAGAAGGAAAAACATGTTGAATAATTTTGTTTGTAAGAGATCCCCTTGGATGAGCATCCATGTCCTTTAGGCCTCCTTTAGCATCTTTCTTTCTAGTTCCTTACCTCTAGCTCTACTTCTACTAACTTGAAAAACTTGAAATCTATCTACCAAACATTAAATTGAAAACCAAAATTGTAAAACAAATTCAATCTCAAAATTGGGAAACTAGAATTGCATCATATTGAATCAAATAAAAAAGAATGCTTACAACCTTGATTTTGAGGTGAATTCCTTGTCCTTTACTTTGATCCATCCTTCTCCATCCATGCCTTTGGTCCCGAAAAGCTTTGTCTGGAAATAAGCTTTGTAGTCTTTCAATCTTCCATCATGCCTTTGCTCTCACTTTTTACGTCCTTTATTTCACCCCAAATTCCTTTATTATATAGCATTCGGATTTGTGCACTCAATTTCCAAACATGAATGTGGGACTAAAATTTTTCATGAATTTTGATTATTTTCATAAAAAACCCACATTGCATAGCTTTCTATGCATTTGACTTGATTTATTGATATTTTAGAACAATTAATACACATGACGTGTATTATTTTCAATATAAGAGTTGTGGAAATTGGGTTTTGGCCCTTAAGTGGTCCTAGACTTTGCCTCTTTATAGCAACCTTTGTCTTCACATACTTCTTCCTTTGTAGAAGCGGTGGTCAGATGAGAGATTAAAGCTCCCAATTTTTGAGAATTTCTGGTCTTCATGTCACGAGTGAAAAAAAATATGGCTCTATCCTTTACAACTTAAGGGTATTAAACTGATTCTTAACACCTTGTATGCTCCCGATATACCAATGTTCCCTAGAACACATGTTTGAGACCAGTTTTTGTTTTCTAGGTGGGTTCCAAGTTTTTCTATCTAAAAACTTATAGAAAAAATGATATAGAAAAAAATCCAAGATTACTTGTTTTGGAAGAGTCCAAGCTTTGATACCAAACATTAAGCAAGAAATTCCCCAAAAGAGAAAGAAGAGAGTATAAAGAGACAAGAAAGAGTAATCCACGCCTTAGTAATTAAGAACGGACATGAATATCGGGCTTCTTCAAGGGGGAAACATCCTTACACAATGTACTAAGTACACAAGGCAAGACAAGATGAGATGCTCCAAATTAAATGTCTCCTTCCTATATATAGGATACTAAGTGGTATAATTCCAACTACTTGACCCAAACCAACGTAACTAATATAGCGATATTAATGACAAATACAACTAATGGAACAAAGTCAACATCAACACTAATATAATGTGCCACACTATAGGGGGGAATGTGCCCAACACTTAGGGCTTAACAGAATAAAAACAACTAGAAAAAATCACCTCAAAGGGTAGTTAAGTCTTCAAAGACTAACAATGATAGGGAAAAGAAAGAACAAGCTAGGAAAGATGGTGAATTTGTGGAGGCCAAGGCCATGCCTATTGCACAAATTCCCAGAGCCCTAACTCCTTTTCTTTGACTAATGAGCTAAACATGATTAAGGTCCCTATCTCATTATCTAAACATGCTAAAATTATGTCATTCAAGGGGGTTCTTGGCTAAGTTTATAGGAAACCCTTCTTTTATTATCCATTCTGACACAATCAACCTTCAAGATGATTACCTTCAAGTGATATTTGATTCACAATTTGAAGATAAAAATGTTGCCACTCCTCAACTTTATATCAGTTTAGCTCTTCATTGCCAGTTACTACATAATTGTAGCAGTTAGATTTAGGTGATTCTCATAATCTCATGCCAAAGGAAACCATGGAGAAACTTGCGCTTGATATTACACATCCATATAAATATATGTAGTCTTTTGACTAAAAAAAGGTTAAATGTAGGGGAATGATAAAATACTTGGTTGTAAACCAAGCTCTAAATCATGCTAAGAGTACCATGATGAATTTGGTAGTAACTGATGTTCATTTAATCCATCTAATGTTTCTCTCTAGTTATTGGGGAGAAAATTTAGGTGGAACCTTACAACTCGATATGGCATATGCCACTATTCCATTTTTTGGATTTCAGACTCAATTATTATATCATACTACAAGTTTTATTATATTATCATTGATTTAGTTAATCCTCAAAATCGTCCCATTTATGTTGTTGATGATTACTTTGAAAATTATGTATTTGTTGTTAATGAGGATTGCAAACCATGCCTCGTAGAGAGTGTTACCCAAGGTTAGCCAATGGTTACAAAAAACATTACGCAAAAGGTTTGCAAACTTTATTTTGATGGTGCTTCCACTAAGGATGGATCAAGAGCAGGTTTTTTTGTAAGTATGCCAATAAGAAAATCCTTCTTGTGGTATTTCAAAATGAATTTTTAAACAACTAACAATGTGGCTAGGTACAAAGCTCTGATTCTAGGGTTGGAGACTGTGAAAAAGATGTATATCGAGAGTATTATTGTATTTGGTGATTTGGAATTGGTCATTAATCAAATTAAGAAATGATTTCAAGCGAAAATCGAAGATTGAGGGCTTATAGAAATCAAGGTTGAGACTTGATTGAAAATTTCTTTTCTACTGCAAATTTTTCATTCATCCCAAGGGAATTGAAGTAGCAAGTTGACACTTTATCTAATTTGACTAGTATATTTAATCTTACAAACACACCTTAGCCAAAGTATGAGATATAAGTTCTTCATAGACCATATATTCCTAATAATATCAAGCATTGACAATTGTTCAAATACAATCAACATACCAAGAGAGTTTTAGAGCTTAGTGACAAATTCATTTCTTTAAATATTAATGAAGAATAAGATGTTTCAGATGATGATGATTCTAGAGGTCAAGAGATCTTAGCCCAAAAAATATATAACAATGTTGGGGGTCATCTGATGAAGAATAGTTATATTCCACAAGGATTGGTTCCACTTGAGAAGTTGGTTGATCCTAAGGATGCAACAACGAAGCTTATTTTTAGATCTTAAGGCTTTCGATATACCCAAGGGTGGTATGTGGAAGTGAAATTTGGTATTTAAGGGTTATCTGATGTGGTCCTACTCAAAGGGGTACCAACATGGGGTTATAAGGGTGTCCAACTGGATGTAGCCTCTTATATTTTATGTGTGATCTTCTCTAACCATAAGTTTATTTCCTAGAAGATAGATATATGTGTTATTTAAAAATGTTGGAACATGTTTCTAGCCAAGAAAAAAAATCTATAAAAATTCTGGAAGCGCGTAGGATTGGGAAAATGCTATGATATCATTTGTAATGTTATTTAACCCTTAAAATTAGAACACAATCATGTATATAGATATTTAAAATGCAGAAAACCATAAATTATAGTATAGAATACCAAACACAAAGAAAATAAAATGAGATGTTGTTGAATAAACCCTTGTATTATGGAAATCCAATAGAAAGCAGCGTTCACTTTCCTCTTAAAGTGGGGTTACATTTCACTTAAACCAAGATCCAAATAAAACAATACCCAACAAAACAATCCATACCCTCCTTGGCGCCTTTTATGCCGGGTATTATTATATTTGGAGATTGATTCAAGTGAAAGGTAACCCCACTTTAACATCCAAGTGAACATTTTTTCTATTGGATTATCATAATACAAGGGTTTATTCAACAACATGTCATTTCAATTGTCTTTTTTGTTTAGTATTTTTCACTATAATTTCTGATTTTTTGCATTATAAATATCTATATACTCGGTTGTGTTCTATGTTTAAGGGTTAAAGAACACTACAAATAATTGTTAGGAATAGGGTCACGGTGTAATAAAAATCAAAACAAATGCAGAGGTAAAACAAAGAAGAATACAATTCAAGAGAGACACCAATATACGTGGTTCACCTATTATGGGCCGCATCCATGGAGACATAGCCAGTCCTTTATTTTATATAACAAAATGGAGGGGTAAAACCTACAACACGTTCAATGAAACCTCCTCTTGACTCTACATAGTCTCCTCTCTCAGTTACAATGATATTTCATAGTAAATAAGCGAAATACAATTCCCTCATAAAAAGGATGGTTCCCTTCTACTGTCAAATCTATGACCTAATAATGAACAGTCCATATTGACTACAAAATTAAAATATTTTATAAGGCATTTTTCAATCAAATAATCTTCGAGGGTATTTCCGTCGAACCCCCGCCAGGGGGGCTTCCAAAATTTGACATTTCCCCCCTTGGACTCCCTGATGACATCCCCCAAAATCCCTTGTCGATAAATTGGATCCAAAAGCACTTGAAACATGACTTTTAAATTAGGAAGATAATTGATCTACATAACCAACAATATCCCACTTGGAAACTGATCACAACGACTCCATCGCTACTCTACTTGTTGAACAATGCTCCAAATTTGGACTTGACTTGTCATGTTCACTGTCATGCTTAAAGGCCAAATGAAACTGAGTAGGAACTCAACTTATCCATGATTAATACCTTTGTTAATATTTCTACGGGATTTTGGTTAGTGTGTATATTTTCTAGCTTCAATTGTCCATCTTTCAAAACTGATCATATGAAAAGGTACCTAAGTTGTATATGTCTAGTGTTAGAATGGAATTTTGAGTTCTTTGCAAGATAAATGGCACTCTGGTTCTCACTATACAACCTATGGTTCTCCTACTTCTTTCCCAATTCCTCCATAAAACTTTGTAACCAAAACATATCATTACTAGCCTTTGTAGTAGGAACATAGTCCGCTTCCATTCTTGAAATTGCAACAACCTTTTTCAGTTTCAAAATCCAAGTTACTATTGTTCCACTTGCTATAAAAGCATACCCTCGGGTGCTACTATGACTATCTATATCACCTAATAATCATGTAGAACATAATTTGATCCCTCAAGACATAATTCATGAGCAGTAGTACCTTTTAGACACCCAAGAATCCACTTTATTTCCCCTCAATGATCTTTACCTGGATTGATCATATTCCTGCTCACAAATACCATTGCATGTGCAATATCCATCCTTATGTACACCATCACATATATCAAGCTTCTAACTATCAATGAGTACAAATCTTGGACATGTAGTCTCTCTATTCTTATGTCTTGGGACACATCTCCTTAGTTAGTTTGAAATGGTTAGCCAAAGGTTTACAAATTGGTTTTTCATGCTGCATTCAAAATAATTCCAACACCTTCCCTATGTACTCACTCTGAGATAATGTATATTTGTGATTTTTCTATCTCTTGTTATTCTCATACCAAAGATTTGTTGTGTAGAACCCAAATTCTTCATTGCAAATGAATTAGCTAATCTTCTCTTGAGCACATTTGTATCCTACATGTTAGAGCCTATAACAAGCATGTCATCTACCTAAAATAAAAAGATAATATAGATGGAATTATCTACTCTATTAGAATAAACACATTGGTCAAAATGACATCTATTACAACCTTGTTCTGTCATAAACTTGTCAAGTTTAAAATGCCACTACCTTGGAGATTGATTTAGGCCATAAAATATATTCTTCAACCTGTATACTAATTTCTCCTTCCCTTTGACCTCGTACCCTTTTGGCTACTTCATATAAATATCTTTCTCCAAATCCCCATGGATAAAACATGTCTTTACATCTAATTGTTCAAGATGTAAATCTTATGTTGCCTCTAGACTTAAAATAGTTCTAATCGAATTCACTTTAATAATAGTAGAAAAAATTTCATCAGAATCTATATCTTTCTTCTATGCAAACCCTTTTACAACAATTTTGGCCTTGTACCTTCTTATTTCCTCCATACTCTTCCTTCAACATGTAAACCCATTTATTTTGCAATATTCTTTTACTTGTAGGAAAACAAACCAAGTCTCAATCTTGTTTATGTACCAAATAATCCATGTCCTCTTTCATGTCTTACTCCCACTTATGTTTTTCTTCTTCATAACTTTCCAATTAACCAAAATAAGTCAACAATAGAAAATAAAGTGAAGGAAAGTATCATTCAGGGGGTCTACTTAACCTGGTAGATATTCTGACGACACTTGTAGGAGTTCGAGGTACATATTGATGTTGTTGTTGTTGAATATTTTGATTTTTTGGCACCTTTAAAATTTCATTTTCTATGATTTCATCAAGCATTGTGTATTATGTGTTTTCTTTCCCTGCTTCTTTCCCTACAACCAATCTTTGTACATGACCTTCTCATTGAATACTAATATTGTTTTATTACTCTAATCTCCCTCACTTGGTGGGAATGGCCTTTGGTATGAGAAACCATGACCTATGGGGCATTTATTTCGTTAAAACCACCCAAGGTTCGAACCCATCCTGGACCATACTAGTCGCCAACTTGGCTAGATTTTGGGGTGTCTCCTCCCAACTATTTCACCCTAAGGGGAATTGAACTTGGGTCTCCTTTCTGACAAGATCCACACCTTAACCAAATGAGCTATCAAGAATCAACATTGAATACTACATCTTTACTCACAACAAATTTGTGATTTTCATAATCCTATAAATTGAACCAAGATCCTTAACTTGGTATTTAATAATAGTACACTTCTTGGATTTGCCTCAAGATTTTTTCTAATTTCTCTATCAATATGGAAAAATGCTTCACAACCAAAAGTATTTAGAGATTATTAATGTGCCTTTTTACCTACCCATGCCTCCTCTAGAATGCCACCATCCAATCAATTTGAAGCCCCTTTGTTTATTAAGTAAATATAAATATCCACAACATCTGCCCATAACTCTAAGGGAAATCCTACATGCAATCACATACTCCTTACATGCTCCATGATTATCATGTTCATCCTTTATGACAACATTTCTTTAGGTTTTCGAGGAACCGTCATGTCTCTACGAATCCCATGGTATGAGAAATAAATATCAAACTCCTTGCTACATTATTTTCCTCCATTATATGATCTAAAACACTTCAACTTATTTGGTCTCTAATTCTCAACCAAAGCTTTCCATTTCTTAAAAGTATCAAAGGCATCATTTTTTTAAATGCAATAAACCCAACTTCTCCTACTCACATCATCAATAAAAGTAACATAATAATTAAATACGCCAAGAGATGATACCTAAGTCAATCCCTATACCACTATAAGCACAATATCTTTCACTTATTTTTCTTCCCAATGCTGACAAATCAAAATCTATTATGTTTATCGTAAACATAATGGTCGCATGAATCCAAATCAACCTGCTTCAAATTTGGCAACAAATTCCTTGATTGAAGAATCTACATCTTCTTCTCACTCATGTGTTGGAGCCTAGGATGCCACAATGTTGTATCTGCTCATGTAGAAGCTAAAGTAATAAAAGAGTCAACATTACTGGTACATAAATACAATGTACCTACCTTCTCTCATTTTGATATTATCAATGATTATTTAGTGATATTCCATGGATTTTGTATAAATGTAGATGTACAACCTTCACTTCCAAATTACCATATTGAAATTAGATTTCTTCTTGAAACAAGAATGTGCCTCACCTCTTTTAGAAACCATTGGTTTCCATTTTATAATTTCATATATCTAACCATTTTCTACAATTTTACATGGTTCATCATCACCCAAATATACTTGTCCAAAATCACCTGGATCATAGTCTTGAAAATATTTCCTATTGGGTCTAGCATGAAATGAAGACCCTATAGCCCATGAGTCTAACAACCAATAATTAGTAATGTTATCTAATGAAAGGATCGAAGCATCTTGCAACACATCAATTGCTACATTTTCTTCTTGATTATTCTCCTATTGTTCATCTCATTGTTTTCCCTTTCGATACCAACAAATATTACTTCATGTGTCCTTTATTCGTTTAAAGCCAGTACTCCAACTTCCCTATGGATTTGGATCTGCCCTTCATAGAATTCCCATTATTCCTTGGGATATTTCCTCTATCCCTATGACTTCCCTATTCTTTGTATTTAAAGCATTACTTGATGTCTCAAATATGATTTTCCATCACATTTCACTAAGGATAACACCGACAACACCATTAAACTTTGGAGTGCTTGAACTAGAGCCAGAATTACCCACAACCATGAACTAGCCATTTCAACATTATAGCATGAGAAGAAGATCAAAATATCCCTAACCTCATCATTATAATTTACTCCTACATGACTTAACTTCTAGTGATCGTGTTAAACGCATTTAAATGATCTGCAACAAAACCACCTTCTAACATCTTCATATTAAATAAACACTTCATCATAAATACCGTGTTTAAGGTTGCGAGTTTTTAATATAGTTTAGCCAATGCCTTCATCAGATCCTTCATTGTATTTTCTTTTGAAATGTTTAAATCTATCTATGCAAGCATATCCATATTGTTCCTAGTGCCTTTCTGTCAAGAACTTCACATCATCCTTCATAACCACAAACCTATTTGCTTCTCCATCCAACAGTAGGAAAATATCATTTTGATATAGATAGTCCTGCTTTTGAATCTTCCATAGCTGGTAGGTTTGGATGTTAAACTTATCATCCCTAAATTTTCTGTATTCCAATGTTACTCCCACTCAAACCAAGAAAACATCCTTTACTATGAGTTTATCATCCAAATATACCTTTGTCCCTAATACCACTTGTTAGGAATAGGATTGAAGAGTAATAAAAATCAAAATGAATGTGAAAATAAAACATAGAAGAATATAATACAAGAGAGACACCAGTATACATGGTTCACCCAATATGGGCTACGTCCATGGAGAAATAGCCAGTCCTTTCTTTATTCCATCTAGCAAAAATGAAGTGATAAAACCTGCAGCACATCCGCTACAACCTCCTCTTCACTCTCTCTAATATGACCCAAGGGGGGTCATACGGGCTTAAATGTATATAATATGACCAACGGGGGCATATATGGAGCTAAATCCACATGTAATAGGGTCAGCCTAATGAAGGAGCCACAGGTACAATGAGTGGATATGTATATAGAAAGGTAGTGTAGTCATTGTTGAGGGACATGTGAAATGTTGATGTGAATGTCTTAGGGTAATTGAAGAAAAATAGCATGCTCTTTAAGGAGTTATTGTGTAACTTATATTTCTTATATATATTGGAATTGTACTCCACAGTTACATTGATGTACACAATTTGCACAGTTGTTATCGTATGTTGTTTTCGAGATATTGGCTCATTACATTTGGTATTAGAGCTTAGACGCCTCCAAAATGAGTCATCTTGGAATTTTTTCTATAACATTTTTTACAGCATGTAAATGACAACAAAAACTGGAGGGGCCATAGAGGAAATATTAGCATACTATATTTGGTACAATTTTGAGCTTTGGATTAGTTAAAAGTTTTAATTTATATACTGTGGAAGTTACGATTTTTTACTAGACTCGAACATGTGATATAGGTAAAAGTGTTATATTTGAAGCTTGAAATAACCAAATTCAATGAGACTTGTTTCATAAAAATAATATCTACAACAGTATTTTTTGTTCGATTTTTAGGTTTTTATTCATTACCTGTGTAGAGTTATATCCTGCAGAATTTAGGGTTTATGACCAGTCTAAAAACTTGTCTCAAACAAGTGCTCTAGGTGAAATTGTTGTAACTAGAGCTTCAAAGATTCAAATTAATTGATACATGTTGCATTAAAAATATGAAGGACCATAATATTTTTGTTCCAGACTTGAAATTGACCACCCATGGGGAGTCAAAACATAGACCCACCCAAAATACCTAATGCGCTTGAAACCATGGTAATGGAATTGCATGCTTCAGCCATAGGTATTAATTCCAAGATGGATATCCATATCCAAGTGTTGGATGTGTATTAACACCAAGATGGATCTCCTATTATATAATGGTGGCATAATACCACTTATCATGGAGCTACCAAAATTATTCCATATGAAGCAAAATATGGCAAAACATCCTTGTTAGAGGTTTCCTATTTACCAAGCACCTCTAAGATTCATGCAATGGATAGCACACTTCACACCATAGAATTTATTCTATGCACACTTATGCACATTTTAGTTATGCGTCAATATAGAATGAAGAAAAGGATTATCAACATTGCTCAAAGCATTCATTTGGTGAAAGGGATTAGGTGTTTATTTTCCTTCAACCTTATAAACAAACATCACTATAAAATAAACTCCACCAAATACTCACACCGAAGAACTATGGATCGTACAAGATCATTTAATACATTGGATAGGTGGCCTACAAGCTAAATTTTATAGATTGCTCCATGGTTCATCTACCCTTTCATGTGTCTTACCTCAATAAAGTTGTGGGATCAAATTCTAAAGTGCATACCAAGTTCCTCTAACTTAATGAAGAAGGATTTATTTGCCTCCAACTAGAAGCATAATTACATACCAAAGAGTATTGATTATGACAAGAAAATGGTAAGAGAAGTCTTGATGCAATGGAAGTATATGCAACCAAAAGATGACACATGGAAACAACATGTATTCTACAAAAATTTCCTCATATTTATCCTTGAGGAAAATTTTTCTCTTCAGGGGGGAAGCATGTTAGTTTCCTACCCTAATTCCCCTATTTTAGGCTACATATGAGTTAGTTAATTAATGGATGTGGTCATCTCCTTTGAATAAGGCCATTTACATAGTAATGGATAATTTATTAGTATAAAAAAAAATCGAGTATTATGTATTTGGATCTTATATCAAGTGAAGTGTTAACCCACCTTAAGAGGTAAGTTAGCATTTATTCCTATTGGATTATCAAAATAAAAGGGTTTATTCTATAACATTTCATGTGTCTTTATGTTTGGTATTCTACACTATAATTTATGGTTTTCTACATTATAAATCTTTGTATACCTGGTTGTGTTCTAATTTTAAGGGTGAAATGACACTACATATATGCATGCACATACATAAATGATGTGTTGACATTAATATTGGATTTCGAAATTCACACATTTAGAATAAAAAACCACGTAGTTTTGGAATCTCAATTCACACTTTGAAAATCAAAGTCGCACTTTGAAAGCACCCACATTCACACATTCAAAATCCAAAGATTTACTTTGGAAATAATGATATTCACACTTTCAAAGTCTACACTCTGGCTTATAAGAAAAAATTTAATGAAATTATCATTTTGATGAGGCAATTGCACTATTATTAGTCCTTGCCATAGGAAGGTGACTATATGTTTCACTTCACTCTATTAGTTTTTCAAAGAAAACAAAAGTACCACTAAAGTTTGAGAAAAAATATTATTAATCTATTTTTATTTATTCTATTTATTTTCACATGTGTTGAATTCGGATTGGCCTAGAGGCCTTGAAAATACTATTTTTATCATTGACCACATTAGTTAAAAATAAGAAAATAAAATAAAATTTACATACATTGTGAAAACTTTAGAAAGCTCA
>LPNX010413217.1:210845-223824 GCA_001517045.1 Pseudotsuga menziesii
AATTCATTAATATATTTAATAACTTTAAGTTTTCAAAATTATTATGAAAGTTTTTTTAAAATTGCTACTAATAATAATAAATTGAGAAACTTTAAGGTATTTTATTTTTATTAATAATAATAAATCTAACTTTAAAGGGTTTTTCCAACCTCAAAAATCCTATCGATTAATATTAAAATTCATTAATATATTTAATAACTTTAAGTTTTCAAAATTATTATGAAAGTTTTTTTAAAATTGCTACTAATAATAATAAATTGAGAAACTTTAAGGTATTTTATTTTTATTAATAATAATAAATCTAACTTTAAAGGGTTTTTCCAACCTCAAAAATCCTATCGATTAATATTAAAATTCATTAATATATTTAATAACTTTAAGTTTTTTAAAAATGGTTATTAATAATAATAAATTAAAAACTTTAAGGTTTATTACTAATGCTTTTAAAGTATTATGAAGAATAATAAATATATAACTTTAGGGTTTAAACTTTTGGGCTTTAAGTAGGTTTTTAAAAAACCATATTAAAAAACTTTAGGGCTAAAAATGATTGAAATCTCCTTAATAAAACAATTTTTCATATTGTCTCAATTGAGCCATTGTATAGATTTAATAATATAAACAATTCTTTCCCGATTAATAGGTATAAAAAAATAATTTTTCCGCGCAATTGTAATCAAATAAAATTAAAAATTGATAATTCTCCGACCGAGCAAACCCTAGTCCGCGGCCAACCTTATACTTTCTAACCGGTTCCAGTATTTAACTTTGGTTCTCACCCTCTCCACATTCGACTGTGTCCTGATGATGGATCCTGATATGGATTCGAAACGTCGACCTCGTCATTTCGATACTGTGGTTTGATTACTCCAACAACCTATCACCACAGAAATTTGGCAACAGAGATTACATCCCTGCACGGAAGGGATATCTGGCAAAAATTTCGTCTTCTGGAGAGTTTGAGGATTAAGATAAAACTGAGAGCTGCGGACTTAAACTTTTTGAAACAGTGTAGGGATAAAAAACTCATCCCTGATTTCGCCACCATCAAACATAGAATGCGCAGTAGCTGGAATAAGAAAGCATTTGACAGACTTAGCGAGTCGCCGGTGAGAGCTGAAATAAAGATGACACGATATGAGTTGGATGGTCTGTCCAAAAAAGCACTCACCCTGCACTTATGGTTGGCAAATACCATACGTTTGGATCTCTGGAGAGTGGCAGATGCCAGCGCGGCCCTGAAAGCATTGAACCAGGAACGTAAAGCACAACTGAGACAAGAAAAGAAAATCATGAAACTGGAATCGCGCCTGAACCTGGACATTACACTTGCGCAGACCACAATGGATGATCGAACATAAATCAAGGGGAAGATAGCACTAGATGGTTTGACAACAATCATGGATCTGGTGGCAAACAATTGCAAGATAAATGATCCGAACCCAAACCACAAAAGCAATGATAATACACCAGCAAATGAACCAGCTACACCAGCGTTAACACAGAAAGCAAACGTGGGACATATACTAGTGAATGGGGCACACGGCAATACACCACCGTCAACGTGTGGTGTAAGCAAAGGACATACACCACCAGCATTCGGAAATACATTAGTTTGGAATGTAAATCAGACCAACAGCGATTTACAGCAGCTTGGAACCAGCAATATACCAACGCAGAGAGAAGACTTTGGACATACACCAGCATACGGCAATACATTAGTTTGGAATGTAAATCAGGCCAACAGCGATTTACACCAGCTTGAAACCAGCAATATACCAACGCAGAGAGCATACTTTAGACATACACCAGCGCGTGGGGTGCAAGACAATACTCCAACGTGTGACTCAGATCATGCCCTTGTCAACATTTCAACATTCGGTGGGACTACGGCAAACGATAGGTCAGTTTTTAATGTTTTAACAGCAATGAATTGTTTAACAACTGACAGCATTGATAGACATACACCATCGCATGGGGCGCAAGAGCTTACACCAACATGTGCTACAAATCCTGCCAATCACAACATACCAGCTTTCGACGGGATTGCGGCAAACAACAGGTCATTTTTTAATGTTTCAACAGCAGAGAATTGTTTAACAAATGATAACATTAATTCACATTTGAAACTTGATATTACCTTAATGAATAAGACAAGCGATACCTTAGCGCATAGGGAAAACTCCAGTGTGGGAATAATTACAACCGCGCAGAACAATACATCAGCGCAGAGGACAAATCTTGGTAATGATCCGGGATCAAGCTTTAACCCTAGCGCAGGGAAGAATACACCGACGCAGAATATAAACTGTGGCAAGAGAGCAAATGAAGGGAAGAAATTGGTGAATCTCTCCAGCCACACACTAAATAGTGTTGAATCCACTATTTTGAAAAAAGGTCTCAATTTTGCGGTAGCCCCTAGAACCATCCCCGTCGAACCCATTATCTGCAACATTGAGGATAGCATCCAAAATTTGAACACTGTTCATCAAGAAACAATAAGACGGGAGTGTGCCTTAGTATTGAGAAAAGCCAAGCCACCCAAACGCAACATTACAAGAGAAGAAGAACATGCCCTAAGAAACTTGAGGGCTAATGAAGACATAGTTATTCTTAAAGCAGACAAAGGTGGTCCCACTGTGATTTTGGATAGGGCAGACTACAATGTTAAAATGCTGGACCACCTCACCAATAGTGGAAGCTATAGGAAACTAAGTAGCAACCCCATTTCCAGAGTAATTAAAGAAGTCAAAAAAGTGATTCTGAACTCCAATTTGGATGATCAGTTGAAAAAACGCCTTATCCCCACCAGAGACATCACCCCCAGGATTTAGGGCCTACCCAAAATCCACAAAGAAGGAGTCCCGCTCCGTCCTATGGTCAACACTATAGGATCCCACACCTATGAGCTTGCCAAACACTTAGCCAAAGTGTTAGGCCCCTTGGTCGGCAATACTGGTTCCTTCATTAAGGACTCAAGCCAATTTGTCGAACTAATCAAAGATGAGAAACTAGAACCTAAGGACATGATTGTAAGCTTTGACGTGGTCTCACTCTTCACTAAGATACCTTTAGAGGAAGCAATCCAGGTTATCAAGGATGCCACCGACCCCCACACAGCCAAGCTTACAGAAATCTGCCTTAGATCAACCTTCTTCAGCTTCCAAGGTGAATTTTATGAGCAAACCACAGGTGTGGCTATGGGATCCCCCCTCTCACCCATTGTCACAAACCTCTTTATGGAGAAATTTGAGAGAAAGGCCCTTGACTCCTATCCATTAAAACCTTCAAGATGGAAAAGGTACGTGGACGACACGAATGTGGTGTGGCCGCATGGTGAAGATGAACTCAGGAAGTTCCTAACACACCTGAATAGTATCTCCCCCAACATCAAATTCACAATGGAACTTGAGGAAAACGGGAGCATCCCATTTCTAGATGTCCTCCTTACGAGAAAAGAAGATGGCACTCTGGGACACGAGGTGTTCCGTAAAAAGACGCACACGGATAGCTACCTCCACGCAGACTCCCACCACCATCCTTCCCAGAAGATAGGTGTTCTCAATACTCTAGCAGTGAGAGCCTCTAGAATCGCAGACTCGGAACATATTGAAAAAGAGAAAGACCACCTTAAAGAAGTCTTCACAAACATAGGTTACAAACCCAAGGTCATCACGAAGACCCTCGGCAAAACCCACAACAAGAACCTCACAGGTGTCACAACCGCTGACATCAAGACCACCACCAACTCACGAGCTTACTTACCGTATATACAAGGGGTGACTGATAAGATCGCTAGAATTCTCAACAAGAACAACATCACGACTTCGTTTAAACCCCTAGAGACCATTAAGAAAAGAATGAGATCCGTTAAAGATCCAGTCGATCATACACAATTCAGAGGGGTTTATAAGATCCCTTGCTCGTGCAAGATCAGCTATATAGGTGAGACAGGACGTTCTTTCCACACATGGCTAAAAGAACATGGGGCGGACATTAGAAAAGAACGGATCCGTTCCTCAGCCCTTGCGGAACATGTAGCCAAAACCAAACATCACATTTTCCTAGAAGACACCATTACCCTCGCGAAAGAAGACCACTACTTTAAAAGAAAATTTAGAGAGGCCTTCGAGATTACCAAACTCCCACACAACCTAAACAGGGATGGTGGCCTTGAGGTGAGCACTAGTTGGCTCCCATCTATTCTCAATCGAAAAGGCCACTTTGTCCCTTAACCGGTTTCCTTCTGCTCCTTTTCAAGCCTTTCCTTTTCCTTTGTCCTCCTTCCTTGTCCCTAAATAAAACCTTAATCTAAATTACCCTAAATTTAATTTTAACCTTGAAAGGTTAATTTAAAATGAGTTTATACACATTAGGGTTTTAAAATAATTTAATTTCAACCTTTTAACCTTGATAATTCCTTGTAAATCTTTAGGAATCTTAAGTAAAATTGAATTCAACCTTATCCTAAAATTAATCTAGAAGATTTTCCCTAGGTATATTATTAGGCATCAAATTTAAAATAGAATGTGTTATTAATAATATTAAATTTAAAAACTTTTAGGTTCTAAACTTATTATTAAGTTTTAAAAATTTAATAAATCCTATTATTAAGCTATAAGAACAATGAAAATTTAATTATAACTAAAATTCACTAATATATTTAATAACTTTAAGTTTTCAAAATTATTATGAAAGTTTTTTTAAAATTGCTACTAATAATAATAAATTGAGAAACTTTCAGGTATTTTATTTTTATTAATAATAATAAATCTAACTTTAAAGGGTTTTTCCAACCTCAAAAATCCTATCGATTAATATTAAAATTCATTAATATAATAACTCTAGGTTTGTTGAATTTATTATTAGATTTTTAAAACTGGTTATTAATAATAATAAACTAAAAACTTTAAGTTTTTAGGTATATTACTTATGTTTTTAAAATTGTTTTTAATGATAATAAATCTATAACTTTAGGGTTTTAAACTTTTGGGCTTAATAAGAATAAATTTAATGACCTTAGGTTTTAAAAGGTTTAATTTTAGGGTTTTAAAGGGTTTTCCAACCTTTAAAATCCTATAATTAAGCTAATAGAACCTTGCAATAAAATTTAGTTTTGATTAATATCAAAATTCATTAATTTAATAACTTTAAGTTTTTTAAAAATGGTTATTAATAATAATAAATTAAAAACTTTAAGGTTTATTACTAATGCTTTTAAAGTATTATGAAGAATAATAAATCTATAACTTTAGGGTTTAAACTTTTGGGCTTTAAGTAGGTTTTTAAAAAACCATATTAAAAAACTTTAGGGCTAAAAATGATTGAAATCTCCTTAATAAAACAATTTTTCATATTGTCTCAATTGAGCCATTGTATAGATTTAATAATATAAACAATTCTTTCCCGATTAATAGGTATAAAAAAATAAATTTTCCGCTAAATTGTAATCAAATAAAATTAAAAATTGATAATTCTCCGACCGAGCAAACCCTAGTCCGCGGCCGACCTTATACTTTCTAACCGGTTCCAGTATTTAACTTTGGTTCTCACCCTCTCCACATTCGACTGTGTCCTGATGATGGATCCTGATATGGATTCGAAACGTCGACCTCGTCATTTCGATACTGTGGTTTGATTACTCCAACAACCTATCACCACAGAAATTTGGCAACAGAGATTACATCCCTGCACAGAAGGGATATCTGGCAAAAATTCCGTCTTCTGGAGAGTTTGAGGATTAAGATAAAACTGAGAGCTGCGGACTTAAACTTTTTGAAACAGTGTAGGGATAAAAAACTCATCCCTGATTTCGCCACCATCAAACACAGAATGCGCAGTAGCTGGAATAAGAAAGCATTTGACAGACTTAGCGAGTCGCTGGTGAGAGCTGAAATAAAGAAGACACGATATGAGTTGGATGGTCTGTCCAAAAAAGCACTCACCCTGCACTTATGGTTGGCAAATACCATACGTTTGGATCTCTGGAGAGTGGCAGATGCCAGCGCGGCCCTAAAAGCATTGAACCAGGAACGTAAAGCACAACTGAGACAAGAAAAGAAAATCATGAAACTGGAATCGCGCCTGAACCCGGACATTACACTTGCACAGACCACAATGGATGATCGAACAACAATCAAGGGGAAGATAGCACTAGATGGTTTGACAACAATCAGGGATCTGGTGGCAAACAATTGCAAGATAAATGATCCGAACCCAAACAACAAAAGCAATGATAATACACCAGCAAATGAACCAGCTACACCAGCGTTAACACAGATAGCAAACGTGGGACATATACTAGTGAATGGGGCACACGGCAATACACCAGCATCAACGTGTGGTGCAAGCAAAGGACATACACCACCAGCATTCGGAAATACATTAGTTTGGAATGTAAATCAGACCAACAGCGATTTACACCAGCTTGGAACCAGCAATATACCAACGCAGAGAGCAGACTTTGGACATACACCAGCATACGGCAATACATTAGTTTGGAATGTAAATCAGGCCAACAGCGATTTACACCAGCTTGAAACCAGCAATATACCAACGTAGAGAGCAGACTTTAGACATAAACCAGCGTGTGGGGTGCAAGACAATACTCCAACGTGTGACTCAGATCATGCCCTTGTCAACATTTCAACATTCGGTGGGACTACAGCAAACGACAGGTCAGTTTTTAATGTTTTAACAGCAATGAATTGTTTAACAACTGACAGCATTGATAGACATACACCATCGCATGGGGCGCAAGACCTTACAACAACGTGTGTTACAAATCCTGCCAATCACAACATACCAGCTTTCGACGGGACTGCGGCAAACAACAGGTCAGTTTTTAATGTTTCAACAGCAGAGAATTGTTTAACAAATGATAACATTAATTCACATTTGAAACTTGATATTACCTTAATGAATAAGACAAGCGATACCTTAGCGCATAGGGAAAACTCCAGTGTGGGAATAATTACAACCGCGCAGAACAATACATCAGCGCAGAGGACAAATCTTGGTAATGATCCGGGATCAAGCTTTAACCCTAGCGCAGGGAAGAATACACCGACGTAGAATATAAACTGTGGCAAGAGAACAAATGAAGGGAAGAAATTGGTGAATCTCTCCAGCCACACACTAAATAGTGCTGAATCCACTATTTTGAAAAAAGGTCTCAATTTTGCGGTAGCCCCTAGAACCATCCCCGTCGAACCCATTATCTGCAACATTGAGGATAGCATCCAAAATTTGAACAATGTTCATCAAGAAACAATAAGACAGGAGTGTGCCTTAGTATTGAGAAAAGCCAAGCCACCCAAACGCAACATTACAAGAGAAGAAGAACATGCCCTAAGAAACTTGAGGGCTAATGAAGACATAGTTATTCTTAAAGCAGACAAAGGTGGTGCCACTGTGATTTTGGATAGGGCAGACTACAATGTTAAAATGCTGGACCACCTCACCAATAGTGGAGGCTATAAGAAACTAAGTAGCAACCCCATTTCCAGAGTAATTAAAGAAGTCAAAAAAGTGATTCTGAACTCCAATTTGGATGATCAGTTGAAAAAACGCCTTATCCCCAAGGGGTGACTGATAATCGCAGACTCGGAACATATTGAAAAAGAGAAAGACCACCTTAAAGAAGTCTTCACAAACATAGGTTACAAACCCAAGGTCATCACGAAGACCCTCGGCAAAACCCACAACAAGAACCTCACAGGTGTCACAACCGCTGACATCAAGACCACCACCAACTCACGAGCTTACTTACCGTATATACAAGGGGTGACTGATAATATCGCTAGAATTCTCAACAAGAACAACATCACGACTTCGTTTAAACCCCTAGAGACCATTAAGAAAAGAATGAGATCCGTTAAAGATCCAGTCGATCATACACAATTCAGAGGGGTTTATAAGATCCCTTGCTCGTGCAAGATCAGCTATATAGGTGAGACGGGACGTTCTTTCCACACACAGCTAAAAGAACATGGGGCGGACATTAGAAAAGAACGGATCCGTTCCTCAGCCCTTGCGGAACATGTAGCCAAAACCAAACATCACATTTGCCTAGAACACACCATTATCCTCGCGAAAGAAGACCACTACTTTAAAAGAAAATTTAGAGAGGCCTTAGAGATTACCAAACTCCCACACAACCTAAACAGGGATGGTGGCCTTGAGGTGAGCACTAGTTGGCTCCCATCTATTCTCAATCGAAAAGGCCACTCTGTCCCTTAATCGGTTTCCTTCTGCCCCTTTTCAAGCCTTTCCTTTTCCTTTGTCCTCCTTCCTTGTCCCTAAATAAAACCTTAATCTAAATTACCCTAAATTTAATTTTAACCTTGAAAGGTTAATTTAAAATGAGTTTATACACATTAGGGTTTTAAAATAATTTAATTTCAACCTTTTAACCTTGATAATTCCTTGTAAATCTTTAGGAATCTTAAGTAAAATTGAATTCAACCTTATCCTAAAATTAATCTAGAAGATTTTCCCTAGGTATATTATTAGGCATCAAATTTAAAATAGAATGTGTTATTAATAATATTAAATTTAAAAACTTTTAGGTTCTAAACTTATTATTAAGTTTTAAAAATTTAATAAATCCTATTATTAAGCTATAAGAACAATGAAAATTTAATTATAACTAAAATTCACTAATATATTTAATAACTTTAAGTTTTCAAAATTATTATGAAAGTTTTTTTAAAATTGCTACTAATAATAATAAATTGAGAAACTTTCAGGTATTTTATTTTTATTAATAATAATAAATCTAACTTTAAAGGGTTTTTCCAACCTCAAAAATCCTATCGATTAATATTAAAATTCATTAATATAATAACTCTAGGTTTGTTGAATTTATTATTAGATTTTTAAAACTCGTTATTAATAATAATAAACTAAAAACTTTAAGTTTTTAGGTATATTATTTATGTTTTTAAAATTGTTTTTAATAATAATAAATCTATAACTTTAGTGTTTTAAACTTTTGGGCTTAATAACAATAAATTTAATGACCTTAGGTTTTAAAAGGTTTAATTTTAGGGTTTTAAAGGGTTTTCCAACCTTTAAAATCCTATAATTAAGCTAATAGAACCTTGCAATAATATTTAGTTTTGATTAATATCAAAATTCATTAATTTAATAACTTTAAGTTTTTTAAAAATGGTTATTAATAATAATAAATTAAAAACTTTAAGGTTTATTACTAATGTTTTTAAAGTATTATGAAGAATAATAAATCTATAACTATAACTTTAGGGTTTAAACTTTTGGGCTTTAAGTAGGTTTTTAAAAAACCATATTAAAAAACTTTAGGGCTAAAAATGATTGAAATCTCCTTAATAAAACAATTTTTCATATTGTCTCAATTGAGCCATTGTATAGATTTAATAATATAAACAATTCTTTCCCGATTAATAGGTATAAAAAAATAATTTTCCCGCGCAATTGTAATCAAATAAAATTAAAAATTGATAATTCTCCGACCGAGCAAACCCTAGTCCGCGGCCGACATTATACTTTCTAACCGGTTCCAGTATTTAACTTTGGTTCTCACCCTCTCCACATTCGACTGTGTCCTGATGATGGATCCTTATATGGATTCGAAACGTCGACCTCGTCATTTCGATACTGTGGTTTGATTACTCCAACAACCTATCACCACAGAAATTTGGCAACAGAGATTACATCCCTGCACGGAAGGGATATCTGGCAAAAATTCCGTCTTCTGGAGAGTTTGAAGATTAAGATAAAACTAAGAGCTGCGGACTTAAACTTTTTGAAACAGTGTAGGGATAAAAAACTCATCCCTGATTTCGCCACCATCAAACACAGAATGCGCAGTAGCTGGAATAAGAAAGCATTTGACAGACTTAGCAAGTCGCTGGTGAGAGCTGAAATAAAGAAGACACGATATGAGTTGGATGGTTTGTCCAAAAAAGCACTCACCCTGCACTTATGGTTGGCAAATACCATACGTTTGGATCTCTGGAGAGTGGCAGATGCCAGCGCGGCCCTGAAAGCATTGAACCGGGAACGTAAAGCACAACTGAGACAAGAAAAGAAAATCATGAAACTGGAATCGCGCCTGAACCCGGACATTACACTTGCGCAGACCACAATGGATGATCGAACAGCAATCAAGGGGAAGATAGCACTAGATGGTTTGACAACAATCAGGGATCTG
The DNA here is from genome assembly GCA_001517045.1 of Pseudotsuga menziesii. Taxonomy (NCBI): domain Eukaryota; kingdom Viridiplantae; phylum Streptophyta; class Pinopsida; order Pinales; family Pinaceae; genus Pseudotsuga; species Pseudotsuga menziesii. The sequence continues at coordinate 221,041 of LPNX010413217.1, forward strand.
GTGGCAAACAATTGCAAGATAAATGATCCGAACCCAAACCACAAAAGCAATGATAATACACCAGCAAATGAACCAGCTACACCAGCGTTAACACAGAAAGAAAACGTGGGACATATACTAGTGAATGGGGCACACGGCAATACACCAGCATCAACGTGTGGTGCAAGCAAAGGACATACACCACCAGCATTCGGCAATACATTAGTTTGGAATGTAAATTAGACCAACAACGATTTACACCAGCTTGGAACCAGCAATATACCAACGCAGAGAGCAGACTTTGGACATACACCAGCATACGGCAATACATTAGTTTGGAATGTAAATCAGGCCAACAGCGATTTACACCAGCTTGAAACCAGCAATATACCAACGCAGAGAGCAGACTTTAGACATACACCAGCGCGTGGGGTGCAAGACAATACTCCAACGTGTGACTCAGATCATGCCCTTGTCAACATTTCAACATTCGGTGGGACTACGGCAAACCACAGGTCAGTTTTTAATGTTTTAACAGCAATGAATTGTTTAACAACTGACAGCATTGATAGACATACACCATCGCATGGGGCGCAAGACATTACACCAGCGTGTGTTACAAATCCTGCCAATCACAACATACCAGCTTTCGACGGGACTGCGGCAAACAACAGGTCAGTTTTTAATGTTTCAACAGCAGAGAATTGTTTAACAAATGATAACATTAATTCACATTTGAAACTTGATATTACCTTAATGAATAAGACAAGCGATACCTTAGCGCATAGGGAAAACTCCAGTGTGGGAATAATTACAACCGCGCAGAACAATACATCAGCGCAGAGGACAAATCTTGGTAATGATCCGGGATCAAGCTTTAACCCTAGCGCAGGGAAGAATACACCGACGCAGAATATAAACTGTGGCAAGAGAGCAAATGAAGGGAAGAAATTGGTGAATCTCTCCAGCCACACACTAAATAGTGCTGAATCCACTATTTTGAAAAAAGGTCTCAATTTTGCGGTAGCCCCTGGAACCATCCCCATCGAACCCATTATCTGCAACATTGAGGATAGCATCCAAAATTTGAACATTGTTCGTCAAGAAACAATAAGACAGGAGTGTGCCCTAGTATTGAGAAAAGCCAAGCCACCCAAACGCAACATTACAAGAGAAGAAGAACATGCCGTAAGAAACTTGAGGGATAATGAAGACATAGTTATTCTTAAAGCAGACAAAGGTGGTGCCACTGTGATTTTGGATAGGGTAGACTACAATGTTAAAATGCTGGACCACCTCACCAATAGTGGAAGCTATAGGAAACTAAGTAGCAACCCCATTTCCAGAGTAATTAAAGAAGTCAAAAAAGTGATTCTGAACTCCAATTTGGATGATCAGTTGAAAAAACACCTTATCCCCACCAGAGACATCACCCCCAGGATTTACGGCCTACCCAAAATCCACAAAGAAGGAGTCCCGCTCCGTCCTATCGTCAACACTATAGGATCCCCCACCTATGAGCTTGCCAAACACTTAGCCAAAGTGTTAGGCCCCTTGGTCGGCAATACTGATTCCTTCATTAAGGACTCAAGCCATTTTGTCGAACTAATCAAAGATGAGAAACTAGAACCTAAGGACATGATTATAAGCTTTGACGTGGTCTCACTCTTCACTAAGATACCTTTAGAGGAAGCAATCCAGGTTATCAAGGATGCCACCGACCCCCACACAGCCAAGCTTACAGAAATCTGCCTTAGATCAACCTTCTTCAGCTTCCAAGGTGAATTTTATGAGCAAACCACAGGTGTGGCTATGGGATCCCCCCTCTCACCCATTGTCACAAACCTCTTTATGGAGAAATTTGAGAGAGAAGCCCTGGACTCCTATCCGTTAAAACCTTCAAGATGGAAAAGGTACGTGGACGACACGAATGTGGTGTGGCCACATGGTGAAGATGAACTCAGGAAGTTCCTAACACACCTGAATAGTATCTCCCCCAACATCAAATTCACAATGGAACTTGAGGAAAACGGGAGCATCCCATTTCTAGATGTCCTCCTTACGAGAAAAGAAGATGGCACTCTGGGACACGAGGTGTTCCGTAAAAATATGCACACGGATAGCTACCTCCATGCAGACTCCCACCACCATCCTTCCCAGAAGATAGGTGTTCTCAATACTCTAGCAGTGAGAGCCTCGAGAATCGCAGACTCGGAACATATTGAAAAAGAGAAAGACCACCTTAAAGAAGTCTTCACAAACATAGGTTACAAACCCAAGGTCATCACGAAGACCCTCGGCAAAACCCACAACAAGAACCTCACAGGTGTGAAAACCGCTGACATCAAGACCACCACCAACTCACGAGCTTACTTACCGTATATACAAGGGGTGACTGATAAGATCGCTAGAATTCTCAACAAGAACAACATCTCGACTTCGTTTAAACCCCTAGAGACCATTAAGAAAAGAATGAGATCCGTTAAAGATCCAGTCGATCATACACAATTCAGAGGGGTTTATAAGATCCCTTGCTCGTGCAAGATCAGCTATATAGGTGAGACGGGACATTCTTTCCACACACGGCTAAAAGAACATGGGGCGGACATTAGAAAAGAACGGATCCGTTCCTCAGCCCTTGCAGAACATGTAGCCAAAACCAAACATCACATTTGCCTAGAAGACACCATTATCCTCGCGAAAGAAGACCACTACTTTAAAAGAAAATTTAGAGAGGCCTTCGAGATTACCAAACTCCCACACAACCTAAACAGGGATGGTGGCCTTGAGGTGAGCACTAGTTGG
>LPNX010413217.1:224217-238368 GCA_001517045.1 Pseudotsuga menziesii
TTTAATTGTAATTAAAATTCACTAATATATTCAATAACTTTAAGTTTTCAAAATTATTATGAAAGTTTTTTTAAAATTGCTACTAATAATAATAAATTGAGAAACTTTAAGGTCTTTTATTTTTATTAATAATGATAAATCTAACTTTAAAGGGTTTTTCCAACCTCAAAAATCCTATCGATTAATATTAAAATTCATTAATATAATAACTCTAGGTTTGTTGAATTTATTATTAGATTTTTAAAACTGGTTATTAATAATAATAAACTAAAAACTTTAAGTTTTTAGGTATATTACTTATGTTTTTAAAATTGTTTTTAATGATAATAAATCTATAACTTTAGGGTTTTAAACTTTTGGGCTTAATAAGAATAAATTTAATGACCTTAGGTTTTAAAAGGTTTAATTTTAGGGTTTTAAAGGGTTTTCCAACCTTTAAAATCCTATAATTAAGCTAATAGAACCTTGCAATAAAATTTAGTTTTGATTAATATCAAAATTCATTAATTTAATAACTTTAAGTTTTTTAAAAATGGTTACTAATAATAATAAATTAAAAACTTTAAGGTTTATTACTAATGCTTTTAAAGTATTATGAAGAATAATAAATCTATAACTTTAGGGTTTAAACTTTTGGGCTTTAAGTAGGTTTTTAAAAAACCATATTAAAAAACTTTAGGGCTAAAAATGATTGAAATCTCCTTAATAAAACAATTTTTCATATTGTCTCAATTGAGCCATTGTATAGATTTAATAATATAAACAATTCTTTCCCGATTAATAGGTATAAAAAATTAATTTTTCCGCGCGATTGTAATCAAATAAAATTAAAAATTGATAATTCTCCGACCGAGCAAACCCTAGTCCGCGGCCGACCTTATACTTTCTAACCAGTTCCAGTATTTAACTTTGGTTCTCACCCTCTCCATATTCGACTGTGTCCTGATGATGGATTCGAAATGTCGACCTCGTCATTTCGATACTGTGGTTTTTCCGATTACTCCAACAATATGCAAATACCTTATCAACTCCGTTGTCGCTCATCTATGCAGTGTGTAAGGGGAAAAGCTCCAAACTTCCATACTGTTGCCCTTCTTGAAGAAGAAAGTGGTTTAGAAGAGATCATTCTCTGCAAAGTTATAGATGAGTCCCATATAGGAAATGTAGAGTTGGCAAACTTGGATCCTTGTGAGAATGATCCAATTCTTTACATTATTGGTACTAGTGGCACATGGACACGTAGTATAGATGATGTTTTTCCCATTCTAATGGTGTATGCAGATGATAGTGGAAAATGTATGTTGCACCATCCTTCATTATCTGAAATAAAATCACAGTTATATTCAAGTTCATATGAATATCGTTCTACTGCAGTCATAAAGCGAGGGTTTTACATGGGATCTAGGTCAGATGTGACTCCCTTATTGGGAGATGATCGTTTTATCAAGATTGGAAGAAATAAATTCATTCAAATGGATGGGCTTCTGGTGCACAACACAAATACATTTTATTTTACCATAAAGGTAGGCATGTATGTCTGTATTTATTATGAAAATTTTCTTGGTATTCCGAAGAAGGGTCATTGAAAATTCCATATCCTATGGAAGTGTTGAATTGTTTAGTAGATGTTTCTACTGGTGGAACATTCTATTGGGTAAGAATTTTTGAATGTGAGTTGGTTGTTATTGGTAGAGGCCACCATATTCCCCAAGGTGTGAATTTATATCCACATGAGGTGTTCTATACAAAACAAGGTTTATTGATATCAACTAAAATCATTGATGGTGAGTATATATGTATCTTTTAATTCATATTTTTTAGTTTATATCACAATTTTTTTCACCCATAAAAATAAAAAATAAAAAATAAAAAAAATAAAAATAAAAAATAAAAAAATAAAACCAGTTTCTTGCTATCCATGTTTATGAATCAAAGAAAAATTACAGAAAACATAAGGTGCATAAGTTAAGGTGCATAAGTTTCAAATAAAACTACCAGCTAGACTCTGTAGAGACTATTTGTAACAGTCATTAGTTGTATGTTCTACTAGATAGAATAGATTCCACATCAAATGATCAGTACATATTGATCACTATGCCTTATTGACTGAGACAAAAAAATATTGAAAGCTGGAAATGTATTAAACTGGGTAGAGTGCACATATGTAAAAGTCTTCATATGGTATCTAATGCACAAATGACTATATACTAATTACAATGGATAGAACCTTTATCCACTAATGTGGAATCTAGAAATTCCTTGAAATAAAGTGTACCCTCTTCCAGACCAATAATTTTCTTTGATAGCAAATTTGTTTATGTGTTGAGTTCCTTGTGAATATGAAAAAAAGATAAATACTGAAAATTACTCCCAACATTTGTTAATCTTTGTTTCCACTAATCCAGATTTGTAACCTGTAACATTGATTTCCCTGCCAACTAGTCGAAGATGCATTTTAAATCTCCACAAACATGAAGTAATGTGATCCTTTTAAAGTTAGCAAAGAACAGTAAAGCCCAGCTGGCTATTAGTTCAACTCTAGTGTTTGATCCTCCGCCACAACCTAACCAAACATGAAAAAACTGATTTCCTAGGAATCTTATATAAATACCTCCCCCACATTCACCTAGTTGTGCAACTAATGTTATCTTTATAGTAACTAATGTTATTTTTATTTTTATTGCAGGCATTGTTGATGTTTTCTTTACTGTGAGATATATCAAAAGGTGGGGCAAGAGCAATCGAAAGGGAGAATCTTTTTTTGTCATTTTATTGCCATGAAAGATGATAAGCACACCACTTTCCAACTTCTTGCAACAAAGGGAGATGATGAAGTTGTGACTGCCAGATTAGCTGCCTCTACAAAATATGGAACTCACAATGCATTACCATCATGTATTGGAGTATTGCAACCACATCAAATCCATCGTCACAGTATCCATATTTTTTCCTACAAAGTTTTCAACCACATAAGGTCTCGTAACATGATACGTAGTGAATCTTTTGTGGAAATTCCTTGTTCATATGAAATTTTCATGGTTACTTTTGAGCTTATTGCAATGCATGTTGTACCTCCTGGGATTGTGAAGAAAAAAAATTCACTAGAGTTCACCATAGAAGGCTATGCGAATCTTAAGGAGGTTGTTTTCTATACATGGTCAACCTTTCATGATAGATATCATCTATCTTCAGGCTCAAGCAATGATAGTCAACCTGTTGGAAAATGGAGAGTGGGACCAACATTTAGATTTCAGTATTTGTATAATATCCTATAGGCTCATGTGCAGGTGCACTTTTCATGGGATTCACACCAATGGGATCCTTTCCATCATTGTTATGGATTGGGGATGAGGACTAGTGCAACCCATTTGGAGATGTAAACAATATACCTATCATAAATATTGTGAATTCTGTGTGAGAGATTTGTGGTGTAATATCTATGGTGAAATGTTTGAACTTTGTAATTTGAAGTTTTTATAAGTAAATATAAATCTGAATCTGGGGAAATCCAAATAGTCTTCTTTGTGTGCTTGCTGAGATTGTTAGTGATTCAGTCCTGACTGTGCACTCTGATTTTGCAGCCTTATAGTATTATCTGTTGATCCTGCAGGGCTGCATCACATGACATGTTGATGTTGTGTTATCAATGGTTTTTGTTTTCTAAGGAAAAAAATATTTATCTTTGATATTTCAAAGTTTGAAATCAGAATATACATTTTTTAGCCTGTGGGATCTTGAAAATATACAGATGTTATGTATTCAAACTATCCTAATAGATATTTATCCTAGTCTTCCATAATCAACAAAATATTTGGTGAATTATGTATGACAGATCTGTGGTGTAACATGTATGGTGAAAAATGTTTTTTTTTTCCCAGGGAAAAAATCATACTTTTCATTTCAGAGCAAAAATAGCATACATTCTATATCATCCTCTCCTTTACTGCCTCAGTAAATATTATATTTTTCAGTAACTGATAGATAACATTTAGCCTATTCACCATTTTGGCTTCCAACCCTAAATATGTCAACAAGGATCACTGACCAAAGTATACATAATCAGCCATTTTGTTGCAAAGTGGGCTACTGAAAGAGGTTTTTGTCAAAAATGATTATGCATTCCTAGCTTGCATTTTTATGCCTATGGCTTGCATTTTACACCAAGTGTCCATAACAGTAAAAAAAGGTTAAAATTGCACCTTTCATAGATCGACTGTGAGCATATGAGGTTAGGTTATATAAAATTAACACAAGGATAGTCTTCTCAATATATCTAGCCATCCAATTTCCAAAACCATTTACTATAAATATTTAATAAGAGGGTTTGTCTTGCTAATCTAGGTGGATATTTCATAAATACAAGACAACCATGTAGTGTTTATGCACAACATGCACTTTCTAAACCCAAATTGAAAAAATAAATGTATAATAATGTGGAAAATAGTAAAATGTACCATTTCCAACTAAAATCGCTCAAAAATACCCAATACTTAGGGTTGGGCGGGCATTTCTATGATCTGGGTAAAACTGGGTTGAAAATACAAAAGTTGTCATTTTGTCAATTTAACTCTGGACAAATGAAACATAATTTTAAAAAACTGAAAGAGTTTTTTGTCAAAAATATATCTATCTTCAACCCCATGGTGTTAGTTTCAATTGATTGTAATTTTACGGACTGTGGTGTGCATTTTCCTAAGCCCATTTTTGAATATTTACACACTGGTTTTACGTAACAACTTAGAATTTCAATCATTAATTTTGAATTTGTCCAAGATACTTGTAAATTTAGTAATTGATGTTCAATTTAACAGCTATGCATTCCTAGCTTGCATTTTTATGCTTATGGCTTGCATTTTACACCAAGTGTCCATAACAGTCGAAAAAGGTTAAAATTGCAACTTTCATAAGTCGACTGTGAGCATACGAGGTTAGGTTATATAAAATTAAAACAAGGATAGTCTTCTCAATATATCTAGCCATCCAATTTCCAAAACCATTTACTATAAACATTTAATAGGAGGGTTTGGCTTGCATTTTTATTAATGTAGGTGGATATTTCATAAATACAAGACAACCATGAAGTGTTTTTGCACAACAGACACTTTCTGAACCCAAATTGAAAAAATAAACGTATAATAATGTGGAAAATAGTAAAATAAACCATTTCCAGCTAAACTCACTCAAAAATTCCCAATACTTAGGGTTGGGTGGGCATTTCTTTGATCTGGGTAAAACTGGGTCGAAAACACAAAAGTTGTCATTTTGTCAATTTAACTCTAGACAAATGAAACACAATTTTAAAAAAATGAAAGAGGCTTTTGTCAAAAATATATCTATATTCAACCCCATGGTGTTAGTTTCAACTTATGACAATTTTACGAACTATGGCGTGCATTTTCCTAAGCCCAGTTTTGAATATTTACACACCGTTTTTTATGAAACTTAGAATTTCAGTCATTTTTTTGAATTTGTCCAAGATACTTGGAATTTTAGTCATTCGTATTCAATTTGACTGCTATGCATTCCTAGCTTGCATTTTTATGCTTATGGCTTGCATTTTACAGCAAGTGTCCATAAAAGTCAAAAAAGGTTAAAATTGCATCTTTCATAGGTCAACTGTGAGCATATGAGGTTAGGTTATATAAAATTAACACAAGGATAGTCTTCTCAAGATATCTAGCCATCCAATTTCCAAAACCATTTACTATAAACATTTAATAGGAGGGTTTGGTTTGAGAGTACATCAAAACATGTAGAGAAGAATATTACTCTATTACTATATTACTCACTCTATTACTCTATTTTTTTTAGGATAGTTAGAATGCCAAATTTGTACTCTATTATTTACTCTTACTTTATTATTTTCAATAAGTATACTTAACATGCTAGAAAAATAAGTATACTTAACATGCTAGAAAGTCAACTATATTGAAATTGAAAATGTAAGTTGTGTATAGTTGACTTGAAACACATTTGTAATTTTTATTATAGTTTGGAAAATTCAGAACACATTTGTAATTTTTTATTATAGTTTGCAAAAGTCAAAACACATTTGCAACTTTTATTATAGTTTGGAAACGTCAGAACACATTTGTAATTTTTATTTTATTTTGGAAAAGTCAGCGTGCTGGTATCCTGTGTGTGCATTCGTGTGCATCTTGTTCGTGCATCCCCTTCTTCCTTTCTAAGCGTGTCGTCATCCTGCAAAATGGAAACAGCAGCCTCATGTTCCATGCCATCAACTAAAATAGGGGGTTCTGAAGTTGTTGGGAGGTCCACTATCAGAAAATTCGAAGAGAGCGTTGAGGCATGGAGTGAGAAAACCAACTCGCCAGAAGGTATGCTAAATGTCTCGGTCATAGCAGGAGTGCATCGTTTTATTTTCAGTCAATTCAATTTTAACAATGAAGAGATAGATAATGCCATTTCTAGTTATGATGATGAGTCCAAGGAATTGATTATATTTGGGAGGAGGGTTTGTCTGGACCCTGATTTGTTGTTCAGTGCAACGAAAATTCCACTCAAGGGGGGAGTAATGTTGACCACCAAGAAAACCATCAAAGTAGAAAAGGGTGAGATGGCAAACAAAATATGTGGAAAAATGGTTTTGGCTGTCCGGAATGGTTTAAAGATGCAAGATGTTCCCCCAGGACTGTACAAAAGCTTAATTCAAATTGTACTTAGGACAATTATGAATCACCACAAGCAAGATATTCCAGGTGATTGTATGAAGTTGGTGATTCATTGGGTTGAAGACCTGGCCATACATGTCCCTCATCTATTGGAAAAAAAAATGCATTTTGCACTGCAGGAGAGCAAAATGAAGAGAGTGAAGTTCAGTTACCCTGGTACACTAAAACAATTATTGACTTATATCGACCCAGTGCTGTAGAAGGAAGCAGATTTAAAAATACATACATTAAGAGGTCGAAACTGGACAAAATTAACCAGGAAGTTCCTCAACAATCTCCAAAGGACAATGTACAAGTCCCTGAAGAGCCTTTTGAATACTGTATGCAAGGTATGGGAAGTGACCCTGAAGAATTTGATGTTGTCTCAATTCTAGACAGATTACATGAAGGCAGAGAAATAAATGTAAGCGAGATGCATGATGTTGAGTTTAATGAACAGCGGTACCATAGTGATGATGATATTTATGCTCCTGCAGAAATCCCACTTGTTATATATACACCTCCAAAGTTGGGAGTTGAGAAAACTTCCTCTCCAAAATATTTTTTTGATGGTAAAATTGTTTTTAAGCTATTCGATGAAATGTTGCATTTCAAAGAAAAAGATGAATTTCAAAGAAAAAACTTTTCCTATTGGTATCTTACCACAGTACAGAGCGTAGAACTCTATAGGAATAAGAAGATGCAAATTCGAGGCCTCTTAAAGGTAGGCAATATTTTTCAATGCTATTTTTCAAAAAGAAACAGTTTCCAAGTTCCTTTTTTTGAAGCCTCGTTAAAATTTTCACTCTTTACAGGTAATTGCAAGGTTAGAAATAGAACACGTGGATATTATGAAATATTCTTTTAAAAATTTGCAAATGCTGGACCTGTTTAATGTAGGAGGCATTTTTCAATGCTTTTTTCCAAAAAAAATGTTGCCAAATTCCATTTTTTGAAGCCTCCTTAAAATTTTCCCTATTTATAGGAAATTGCAAGATTACGAGAATCCCTTTTGAAGACTATGGACTGTTCGAGAAGGAAAATAGCAGGAAAGGACTATGTTCTTCAGTCTTTAAGTAAGGAACTAGAAAAAATTTAGGATATATTTAGAAAGGAAAATGAGAAATGTAGAGAAGAATATATGGTTGTTCGGAAGAAAGATGAACAAACCATAAAGAGGCTGAAAGATGAGTTGAAACATCGACTGGAGGTTTCAGACATTCCCCCTCTAAATATTGTTATCGACCAGGAAGCAAGACTTACAGCTGAAGTCAATAAGAAAAACAGAATAATTGAAATAATGAAGGCTCAGTTTCAAAATAGCCTTGCTAAAGACTACAATTAACATCAACTTGAGATAAATGAATATAGAAAAAAAAAGAGGAAAACATGAAAAACATAATTGCTAAGAAAGATGAAGAGTTGAAAGGAAAAATAGTTGAAGTTGAAAAGATTAATGCAAAAATACGAACTAGAGGAGTTTAAAAGATAAAAGAATCTGAAATTGGTAAGGGACAGAGTAGGCATCTGATTTCTGGTGAAATTTATGATATGTCAGCACACCAACATGCTTTAATAAGGTATGAGAGTTCCCTACAAAATAGAGAGAAGGCACTGGACGTAGCTTTTAATGCAATACAAGCTCATGAAAAATTCAAAAATGGGTTACAAGCTATCATGCCTTCTTAAGAATTCGAGAGAAGTCCTTGATGGATGCTATTGCAGCAATGAATGTTGGCGCTTATCTATCTACGTGGTCAACCATAAAAGAAACATTGAAAGACAAGGTAGCTGAGAGGGAAGATGAGATTAAAGAGCTCAGATTGAAAATACTGGAGGATAGAGAATCACAACATTTGGGATGTAAGTCTGAGATAGAATATTTGAAATCCCAAATTTCCACTCTGTAGAAGAACAACATACTTCAACGAATAGCAATTGTGTATACTCCAGATAATATAGAATTGAGGGCAAAAGAGTTGGAGACAAAGACAGAGAATCTCAGGAAAAAATTGACCCAAGTTCTGTCTGAGTTGAAATATGCAAATGATTGTCTTCAGCAAAAGGAAAAGGAAAACGAAGAGAAAAATAAGAAGAATGTGGAATTGTTGAAGAAGTACATCAAAGATATAGATAGATTGAAAGAAAGTTTGCACAAATGTGCAACAAAAGTGAAAGAATTAGAATGAACATCAAAACATGCACCTGATGCAGCTTCTTAAGAACCAGAAGCTTCTAGACAAGGAAAGAGACTAGAATGTACAAATTTATCTTCTCTAGAAAAGGAAGACTTGCAGCCTAAACCTCCCAAGCAACCTAGAACTATGGAATAACATTATTTATATATGTTGTGTATGTAAATACATTTCAATTTTTAATATATAAATTTATATATGTGTGTGTGTGTATTTCTCGGCAATGTATATGTTTTTTATGCATTTAATGTGAATGGTAATCTTGAATTTAACTTTTCAATAAGTGTACATAACAGGCCAGAAAGTTAACAATATCAAAATTGAAAACTTAACTTGTGTACTGTAGGCATATATATTTGAATTTGTAAGAAATTAAAAGAGTGATAGTGATTAGTGGATATGAGATGTGAGTTGATTTTGTGACATAGGTAGATCCTATCTATTTGCTTGGAACTGTGGATATTATAGGGATATTATGGGGATGATGGATTGAGAACTTTCAAGTTCTTTATGAGAATTTTGATGTTATGTATTGTTGTATTTATGTAAGTTTATTTATCTAATGAAACTGAAATTCCAATTCTGGAACAATGTCATACAATTCTACTCATGCAGCCAAATTTCAACAAATAACCCAAAGTTGTAATGCCTATAGAACTGGCCTAAAAAGATAGAAATTTACAAATATAAGCAAACACAGAAAACAATTGTAATTTTATTACTGAAAAAAATTAAATTAAATATTTAATATGTCTTCCATCATTTGTTACATTTCCAAAATTTGGTAACATAAATGTTAGCATAATAGAATAAATTTTCAGTACGGCAAGATCACTAGAAATGCTTATTGCAACATAAGTTTCTTTCACCATTTTGCATACAATGTTGCATTTCGATCATCTGGAACTTTTTTTCTTTTTGGCTTGTCTCACACTTCTTATAATGACATCAGTTTTTATAGGATTCCCAGCATCCATCTTTTGGATATCAACTACTACCCCTTGAATTTCTTGTTTTTCACCACTCTGCCCTGTACCATTTACCAAGGATGGAACACCCTTTTTATTGTGAGTCATAGCCTCCATCATTGGCATATCAATAGCAACTGCTCCATACACTTCTTGTAATTCATTGATTTTCCTTGCTTCATTTCTTGAGGATGAAACGTTGTTTTTACAGTAATTTTCAGTCACCATCATAGGTATTTCAACACCAACTTCCCCATTCAATTCTTGTGTTTGATTAGCTTGCGCTGCCACTTTCCTCTTGGATGAAACACTTAGAGTTTTACTGTTATTTCTTATTTAAACATTATTTTTTCCTTGCGCCTTCCGAAGCGATGTGATTCACGAAAAGCCTCTTCACCATATTTGCTTATTGGCCTTGATCTTGGAAGATGATTACTGAACTACAAGAACATATTAGTATTTAGTAGTTAAAAACATACTATGAGTCCTCACACCATAAAATGAAAGAAAAATTAGAAACCATTTAAAATTAGGGCATACTTATTGTTGGTGGTGCAATCAATGATTTCTTAGATTGTCTTACCCATGATTGAAATAGTTGCTTTACTTGTTTAGAAGTGACATCAGGGAAGTGGGATGCCAACACGGGGGCGTCACCTAGGGACCAATATGATATCACATCCGTTCATATTGGGGGGTTAAAATTAAAAAATTAAAAGTTAATATATTGGTGGTATATTAGGGGTAAAAAGGGTTTTTTTTTAACTATATAAATATCCAATATATTGAGGGATATTTTATTCCACAATCCTGCCCCGCGCCCTTCACCAGTCGGTGATCCAATTGATTCAAAATAGCCAGATAGGTCTGTGGTAGTCCAATGAACAGTTATCCTTCTCCAATATTTGGATTTTGGGGCTTCTGTAAGCCTTTTCAGCCACTTATATAAGCTTACTGTAAATTTGCACCAAAGGACTTCATATTGATCTAATGCAGGTCCTCCATACAACACATACTCTAGCTGATTCCAGCCCCGCAATTGGACTTCTTGTTGGGTTTGGTGAGGTAACAGGAAAGAGGTTCGGTAGGGTAAAGGGTAAATTTACTACCTTGCGCTGAACCCCTGATTCATTCCTGGCAAGGGAATAGGAAGCACTCAATGTATTCCTAGGGTGGGCAGTAAGATAAGGGCAGAGCTCCAAGCCTGCGTGCACCCTGAAGATGCTTCTTTCTTCCAAGACCAGAAATGTGGAACAGACAATTGCAAATCTTTCCATTTCATCTCGAGAGACTAGAGCAAGCACACGGGATTCACTGAGCGTCCGGGGGTTCCGCAGAGGGTGCTCTAGATTAATCCTCTGGCCCTCAGGACACATTGAGACTTCAGCAATCGAACAGAGTGTAGAGCAGCTTCCATGAGTGCAGCTGGTAATATTCTCTTTTTATTTGTTATTGATTTCTCGGCTCCTATTTCTTTACTTTTGGTTTTGTTGATACATACAGCCTGATTTTGTAGTGGGTTTATGTAATCGAATATCGAAAGTGGTACATTTTTATAATGAGTGCAGTTGGCGCCATGCTGCTACTTGCAGAGGTGAATGAATGGTATAGATTAGTTGTTTAATTGATCTTTTGCAATATTAGTATTAATCGTATTGATTTTTCTTTTTAGTTTCTATGAAAGCAAGAATATACTGAGAAATGTGTGTGTTCATTGATTGCGGTGTAGTTTGATAAATGCAAACATAACCTGTGATCTATCTCTGTTCGGCAAGCTGCTTTACCATTGACCTTCATGGCCTTTTCATGACAGGCATCCTAACTACTCTGATATCAAGTTGTAGATTGCCATCTCCAACTACTCTGTTAAGGCGTACTTTAGCTTAGACCTGCTATCCCCAGTCAGTCTCAAGTTCTGATTCTCGCACCATGTTGAAAACTGAGTGACCTAGCAATTGAACCATGGGCCTGTCCTCGGTCAACGGACTGATCTACTGCTGATCTACATGCCCTTTTCATGATGGGCACCATTGCCAGTTTGATCTAAAACTCGTATTGTGGATTGCTACCTCTATCACCCGCCCCCAAGCCACAGTTTGGCTCAAGCGCCTTAGCCATCTGCAATCAATATTAATACCTGAATCTGATACCATATTGAAAATCGGACAGGTAAAATCAAACCCACGAACTGCCCCTACTATCACCGAACTACTTGCCTTTTCATGATGGGCACCCTTGCGGACTGCTCTACTACTGAGCTAAATACCCTTTACATGATTGGAAACCTTACCAGTTTGATCTAAAAGATGTTGATCGCTACTTCCATTAACCCCCTTAAGCCACATTTTGGCTCAAGCCTCCTTAGCCACCCACCATCAATCTCAATACTTGTTTATGCTACCATGTTGAAAATTGGACACGCTAGGAGTTAAACCAAGGGCCCACATCTACTAACATCAAGCCACTTGGATTTTTCATGACCTTACGAATTTGGTATCTAGGTGAATTTCTATAGCCTATCATAGGCATTCCCTTTAAGCCACACTATGACTCAGGCCTCCTAGCCATTGCCAATTAACCTCAATACCTGGTCTTATTGCCATGTTGAAAACTGGATATGCTAGCAATTGATTCCCGGACCTATCCCTGATTGGTAGGCTGTTCATCAACCACTGCGGGCCAAAATTTGGCTCAAGCCTCCTTAGCCATGCCCAATCAATCTCAACACCTGGCTCTGATGCCATGTTGAAAATTGGACAGGCTAGGAATCAAACCCAAGCCTTGCACCTACTAACAGCAATCCACCTGTCTTTTTCATGACAGGCACTCTTACCAATTTTATATGAAGGTGTGGATTTCTATAGCCTATCTCCAACATTATGACTCAAGTCTCCTAGCCATTGCCAGTTAACCTCAACACTTGGCTTTGCTGTCATGTTGAAAACCGGACATGCTAGCAATTGTTCTCTGGGCCCATCCCCAATTGGAAGGCTGCTCTACCACCGAGCTACATGCCCTTTTCATGACGGGTATGCTGACTAGTTCTATCTAAAAGATGTGGATTTCCACCTTAAACTCTCCCCCACGGATGACACTTTGGGGCAAGCATCCTAGGCATGACCAATCAATCTCAACACTTGGCTCTGAGACCATGTTGAAAATTGGACAAGCTAGGAGTCAAACCCAGGTTCTATCTTTGGCTGCTCTATCACTGAGCTACCCTTTCATGATGGGCACCTTTATGAGTTCTATATAAAGGTTTGGATTGCTATTTCCAGTGCACCACTTCATGCCACTTTAGCTGAGGTCTTGTTGTCACCACCAATAAATCTCAACACACCTTCCTTCAAGCTACACATTGGCTTAAGCCTCCTAGCCACTAACAGCCCATCTCAACACCTGGCCACTAACAGCCCATCTCAACACCTGGCTCTGATATCATGTTGCAAATTGGACAAGCTAGGAATCAAACCCTCATGCCTGGGTTGTTTTATCGCTGAGCTAACTTCCCTTTTTGTGACTAGTTCAGTATCAAGGAGAGGATTGATTTCTCTAATTCTCTCCTTCAAGCGACAATTTGGCTGAAGCCTCCTAGCCAACACAACTAATGTTGATAGAATGTGGCTGCCTTTAGATTTGAATGGTTTCAGAAGCACCTACATCTTTGAATAAATTAGACACAATTATCTGCCAAAGTTAAATTATATATGGTTTATAACTGTAAGGGCACTTGTTAACCTTCTTTTAAGATAAACTTTTAAAAACTGTATTACCATATCTCACTTTCTTTCATGTCTGACCAAGTTACAGTAAAATCAGTCCAAGCAGATTAATTTTTAAGTAAGTGCAAAAAATTTGTTTAAACTTTAAAGTACCTTGGGATATTTTTCAAGAGGATGGAGATCTGTAGGTTAGTCAATCTTGACCTTAATCTTAATATTAGGTATTAATGGAATACGATGGGAGATGGACAATTTAAGATGAACAAATCTGCTTTCACTCACAATGTGGCCTAGGCCGATTAATTAAGATGCATTATGGATGGATCTTTGATCTTTCCCAGTTTTGTTAAGTCAAGTCAACTAACATTGATTTAGTTCAGAAATTTGTGTGCATTTGAAGTAATTTTTCACATATTTCAAGATAATTTATTTGTAATTGCTTTAAGATATGCTGCTAAAACTATCTTATTTTGGTTTATTAAAATTTAAAACCTACGATCCATGTAAAATGGGCATTAGTCGTGTTACTTTTCCTTAACAACATCTCTTAGAAAGGTACATGCCATGCTGCATAGCCGATCTTAACTATTGAAAT
>LPNX010413242.1:2121-13603 GCA_001517045.1 Pseudotsuga menziesii
TTCAATATACAGTATGATTCATATATAAGGATGCAGGTTAGGCAAATCACATATTATAATGAAATATAAATATTTACCAAGCTATAACACATGAAACACAATATGGAAGAAGTAATCTGCTTTATTAACAATAAAAGAGGGAGTTTAGGTTACAACCCAATGTCTGAACAAGGGACTCCTCTGTCACCAAAGGACTCTGAGTTTCTCTGCTCCAAAGGTTCTGTAATAAATCCACCAGCATAACTTTGCTCTACAAGTATATCTCCCAAACCCCTCCCCAAGGCCTCTATTTATATAGGAGAAATGAGGCAGTTCTCGAAGTTTAGGGAGGTTGCAGCAGTTAATAGGATTAAGGAAAATGAAACAACTAATCTTCCATTAACGCGTGCTTTTAAAAATTAATTTTGAGGGAGATATGCGCGGGTCTGTAGTAAGGCAACCCGCGCATCATGCGCGACTTTGTATAAGGGCAACCCGCGCATAGATCTATGCGCGACTTGCTAGACTTGACACTCGCGCATATGCGCGACATGCCAATAGGGAAAGTCGCGCATGCACTCCAAATCTCAAAATAGCAAAGTAACCAGCTGGGCATATAGGGAATATATTTCATCATCAACCAAGGTATAATGAAACTGGGCAAACCTCAATCCATAAGTGTCCTTTTGTGTGCCGACCTGAGGGATGTCAGCACTCGGACGGAGAGGTGCCAATCAGCTGTATAACAATAGAGCAACAACCTCCTCCTCCAAGGACCATGGTGCGACCCATGCAAGGTAAAGCATCCATCAATATTGCTTTCGAATACCGGAAAACCAAACCACAATTGTCTAAGACGAATCTCTCCAGCACCACCGACTCGAGCAGCGAGGAGGATACCAGCAATGAGGCTAAGAGCTCTGGAATGTCTTAAACCATTCATAGGTTACTATACCATAAAAATGCACATTATATATAATGAACAGGGGAATAAATATGAATTATGTAGTAGAGGTACTAAATAACTATTTTCTCAAACAAATTGTGCACAAAATCCCAAAAACTAGTTTCTGGTTCCTTCATAAAATCTACTTGCATAAATAGATTGAATTCTATGAGAATATTTTTTCGCAAATAACTTATACATTTCATCAAACATTCCATGTGAAACCATAAAGAAATCATATCAGAAACAAGTAAATTAAATGAACATGAGATAAATCACTTATCTTATCAATGCGCAAGTAGCATCATCTATAACATGTTCCACCTAGCTTTTTGCACTACCAAGAAAAATATCACTTTGACAGGCCACCCTCGAGATGAGGTCATAGATCCAAAACAGAGGTGCACTCAAGAATATCTCAAATATCAGTCCAAAACTCTATTCTTCACCACATACTTCCTCTTCCACACCACTACCAGGTGCAATGGTAATCCAAACCCCCTCGGCCATTGGGATATCGCCATTCACCATCGGGAGTTATGTGCAAGTTTAGGACAGAGCCAAGTAGTGGACAAGAGGAACTACACCGGAGTTTTCTGGGATTACTGCAAACACCATACAATATCACAGTGATTCAAGCACAAATTTCATTCACATACCATATCATTCATTGTTTCCCAATACCACAAGCTTACCAAACTCTCACCATCAAAGGTATGAAAAACCATAATAAACAACCATGAAAAACAACCCCAAAAACAAAATCACGTAATTCTAACTCAATGGGGTCAAACCAAACCAAGGTAAGCCAACTTGAGTCAATCCAACCCAAGCAATTCAAATTTCAAGGAGTGACTCCAAGCCACACCACCCCACTCAAATTCATGTGGACACATCATCCATGAAAAGGAATCACAATTAGAGAGGTGAGGTGTCACACAAGCTAAAGAATCTTCCCAAAATAGAAAGGAGGGGGGGGGGGGGGGGGTACACAAGGATTTACACAAGGAATTACACAAGATTTACACAAGGAGTTACACAAGTATTTACCCAAGGAGTTACATAATTATTTACACAACTTTGTAGGTGTCAAGGATAAAAATAGCCAATGAGGGAACACTTGTGCAAATGGGAGTTACAAAACAAGTGTAACCTGGACAAAGGAGTTACAAAACCACCAAAGGGGCTCAATCAACAAGTGGAACCCAAGGAGTCCCACTAAATCATGAATTAGGCTCAATACTACCAACATGGGCTAAAATAATCGAGAGTTGGGTACGTTCTACAATGTTTGGGTGGTCATCAACTAATAAATCCACCAAGACATAAATATGGATCAAGATCAACCAAACAAGTTCTAAAGTGATAGGAATGTCCCCATTGCCCCTCACATTGTGGATCTAGGCCTTCCATACTATTTAGTGGTCCCCAATGTGTCAATTGTTTTCATTAATTAATTATTTACAAAATAATAATAATTTCTCTAGGTCCTTAAAGGCCATTTATTCTGGCACCCTATGCCACAATAATAAACAATTACAAACTACATATGTCTAGGGCTTAACACACGGGGTATTACAATTACTTATTTTGAATTTGGAACTACACCCATAAAATTAGTTTGAACAATACACTTGTCTCATCCTCTTGCAATCTAAGAAAAACATGCTTTCTACTTCACCCCAAATTCTAAAGTATAACACCTATCAGTGTAACTAGTTATTCTACATGAATTAATTAATACATAGAGAATAATGATAAGAATTCTTTAAAGAAAGGATAATTTTAAGAGAGGGATATCCTAGGAGAGAAATACATGTGAAAAGGTTAAGATAGATCTACTTCATTGTAAAATTACTCTAGTAGTTATAGTCTATATAATAAAAAATATTAATATATCATATATGTGGCCTATCAACCTTGTTATTGGAAGCTCATTATTATAAATTAATATTTATTTATTTTTTGTCTTTGAATTGTCTTTCATCCAAGTGGGGCGTATAGTGATCCTTCTTACATACTATATGCACTTGTATAGCATCAATTTTTTGCCATCCATTTACCTTATACATTGTTTTGGTTAGGAAATTGGTGATTTGATTGAACCCAATAGTTTCATTACTACACCTTTGGTGATTTGATTGAGCCCTACAGTTTCATTCACTACATCTTTTCTTATTGATGTCATCCCACTCACTATCACTATAGGAGGCATACGCATTGGCTAGGGGTGTCCTTGTTCTGGAGAATTCCATAACTTAGCTAAGATTTATTTGTATGCATTCTTATTCAGCTCCTTTTCTTCCGTCAAAGGTTAATGTCTTTTGTTTGGGGTTGATGTCTTTTTACATGACTCTATCATGAAGGTTGTTGATGTGTGATTTCTATCGACTACACTAATAACTAATGGGTTTTCTTCGTGTCTTCTATTTTCTATTTGGTAGCCAATACATACCCTCCCTACTATTTCAATGCCCAGCTTACAACCCATTGTATTTTAGCTTAAGGAAACACTAATATAAAGACGTGTATAACGAATTCATAATCATCTCTAGGTACTAACAAAAGGTGACTTATGGTTTCACTTTAAGAACTTTATGGGTTTTTAAGGTGAAATCCTAAACAAAGATTTGAAAACATATTATTGGAATCATCATCCTTTATATGTTCATTCGATGCTTAGATCCTCATCCAAATCATCAAAATTGATGACATATACTCCAAAATACCTAAAGATTTGAATTTCCTGAATTTAAGGATTTTTATACAAATTTACATGAATAAAACAATATTTGTATTTTTTTTCCACCGAATAATGGATAATGCATGTGTGAGAGGAAGAAGAATATATAAATCCCTTATTGATACACCCTTCATCTCCTATTCAATATGAAAACAAGTATTTCGCATAACATGACATAACATATCCATCAGCCTCTCATTAATACACCATCCATTTCCTATTCAATATGAAAGAAAGTGTTTGGTAGAACATGACACAACATGATCCAATGAATTCACCCATATTTCTTTAGATTTGCATTTTTTTTTCAAACACATTAACGTGTCCTACAATTATTCCCTACATCACATCCATTGAAATATAGGTAGCCTTGATAACTTATATCAATTATATCCTACTACTATAATAAATCATTCAAAAACCCAAAAATCCTTTGGCTTTTGGAACTTTTTCTCTGTAGCATTTATTGGATGTCTATAATAAAATGACATTCAGTGTGTAAGCCTTTTAACACTATTTTTCTGAGTGGTCCATTGCCTACAAAGAATATTTTCTATGGTTTTTTATTTGAATACTATAGACAAAGCTTTGTTTTGGCACCTTTATTACCAAAGAAATGACATTTGATCATTAAAATCATTCGAAATGTTAGTGCCAAACAAAGTTTCATGTGGAGCAATCAGATCAGGAAACATAAAATATCTTTTGCTGGCAACGTACAATCCTTCTCAAAGTCAAATGAGGGATCAATGTAATAGGGATACATTGACCTTCAAAGTCTATAGGCTTATCATATGCCGACCATAAACTCCCCATGCCCCTTACCTCTTGAAAATTGGAAGAGTTCCAGTTATTGCAGTTTTTAGTCCGGTGTTGGAATCAGATGATGATGGCCAAGATGTGGAAGTTGTGTTTTGCTTGTCATTGAGCAAAGAACGATGACTTGAGCAAGGCACGATGACAACAACAAAGCCCATCCAGAACTATATGTAGTAAAGATAAATTTCCTAGTTTCCTCTTGCAAAGAGGGAAAAGAGTTAAAAACTCAGGTAATTTCAGATAAACATTGGAACTTTGCAAGTCTTGACGTGTTTTCTGCATCTGTTTTACCCCTGGCCCAAGGAGCTATCACTAACTAAAAATTCTCTCAACAACGTGAACCATAGCAAAGAATTCTCAAAGGCAAACAAAAAAAATAACCGCTAAACTCTTAATCAAAAGAAAAATGCCTTCAATCTGAACCAACCAGCTATCAAGAGATAAAAACTCTCCCAACTAACAAGCCGCAGAAAAGATCAATACATAGTAATTTGCACTGCCAAGTCATAAACATGGTTCTGGTTCTAGTCCTGAATGACTGAAGTTCACAGAGGATCTAAATCTCAAAAATAAACTAAGTGTTAAATATTTTGGTCTTGAATAATCATTTTAATAAACTAATTACTAAACCCATATTTATAAATTGGTCTTGAGTTCTGAATATAGATGTTATCGCAAAATAAAACATTGGGTAAAAGAAAATAAAACTATCTTGCTTTTTGGTCGAAATTTAAAATATATTACCTAAAATTTGATTTTCAAAACTTTTTCAAAGTTTTTGCCAAAACATTGTCCTGTCCAGTCCAGGTAATTAGATATCCCAGCTGGACTTGATAAAATACAAAATCATTGTCCTGTCCAGTCCAAGTAATTAGATAGCCCAGCTGGACTTGATAAAATACAAAATTAGAGCTGTCTGATGTTTCTGCCAGTCATATTACATAAATGTAACATTTGAATTTTTATTGTATTCCTTATGATGCACTATTGGCTTAAAAAAATACACAGAACACCAAAATGGCTTAAAAATTACACAGAACACCAAAATAGAATAAGTCCTTAACTTTGGCTAATTCTTGGATTGGTTGCAGTCTTGAATTACAACCTTGGGGTAACTGAAATAATGGTGGCTGATTAGAGAAAAGATGAAGATCTTGGGACAGTGAAAGAGTACATGCAATACATATTTATAGAAATACTCTATCAAACCACAAATATAGAAATGATAATGCTGATATGCAAATCTATACTTATGAATTTGACAACAATCTTCTCTCTGCAAGATGGTTATTTCATATATATTTTTTCATTAAATAAAACCGCAATGCCCACACAACAGAGATTTGGCCAAATAAACCATATAATGCATTTATGGCCGAATGAACTTTGTAATAGAATGACAAATGTCCTGTGGAAACGTGAATAGAAAAATAATACAAAATTTAACTTTCATTCATCCAAATGAAAACTGCATGTTAGAATATGTTTAATAATGAAGACATTAAAGCCTCAGTAAAGAGCTAAAAGAGACCGTGAAATTGGAATGATCCTCTGACGTCCTCTTTAAGCAAACCCAGAAAAACGACGCAGGGGAAGATTCTAATTCCATAGACCTAATAGCTATCACGAGTGTTCAGCTAGCTATGAATCACAAACAGATAGCTATGAATCAGAGAACGTATTACACACTAACAGAGAAAACAAAACACCCGTAAACTCTGAATAACAAATGAAACCTTCAGTCTAAACTAACCAGCGTGAAGCACAGAAATAAATTCTCACGAAGAAACTGTTGGAAAATGTAATTACTCGCAGATTTGTACTTGACTTTCAGCCGACTTTGTCAGAGGCTGTACAAATCAAGATCTTGTGTTAGTCTGACAAGAAGGAAAAGTCCATGAGTAGGCAACGTAATTCAGTCGAATTTATTTTAGAATCTAAGTTGTTAGGTAGATAGTTATTAGAGTCTTTAATGGCAAGTCAGTCGGTCCATGCTGTAGCAATTTTCAAATTGCCTATAAATAGAAGAAGCAAATTGTAAAACAGTTAACACAGAGACAGTCACACAGAGCAGAGGAACTTTGGGTGAGAAAGAGCAATCTAAGCTCAAGCTTTTGTGCATGTGATTTAGTCAAACAGCTGAAGCTCTATAGACCGACGAGTCTGGACCGACAAGTCTGGACGGATCAGTTTGTAACCGACAAGTTTGTAATACTCTGTATTTCCGCATAGTTAATATATGAAATAGTTTGTGGTTGAAAGCATGATTACTTGGCCGCACATATTTCTAGATTTACTTCTGTAAATGTCTTTTACAATTACTGTTAAGTGAAAGATCAAAGAACCCATAAAAATCTCACCGCGTGGAAGTTCCAAGTTTTACGGCACATTGGTCGACTCAAGTCTTCCTACATATTTGGACATATGTTTTTCATAAGTTATTTGGATTTGTAAATGTGTATATTTTACTTCATCTTACTCATAGGTGAAATAGACTGAGCCCTAAACCCAAGTTTAGTCAGCTTGGTTTTAGCTGTTTGGTATCAGAGCAAGGTTTATATCAGCCCAAGATTTTAGGAAAGAAATCTTGTCTTAAAAAGTGGAAATTAGTTTTCTAAGGAAAGTTAATTAAAAAAATTAAAAATGGCTTCCACTTCTGGTTCATTGCAACCTCCAAGTTTTACAGGAAAGAATTATGAATATTGGTCTTTAACAATGAAGGCTTTATTCAGAGGTCAAGATGTTTGTGAGATAATCCAGCATGGTTATGCAGAACCAGCAGACATGGCAGCATATAATAATCTCACACAAGCTGAGAAAGATGTCTTGAGAGAACAGAGGAAGAAAGATGGAAAAGCTCTGTTTTTCATACATCAAGTTATGCATGAGAGCATACTCCCAAGAATAGCAGCAAAGACTAATGCTAAGGAAGCATGGGATACATTGGAGACTGCCTATTAAGGTTTGGATAAGGTAAAGACATCTGAGCTACATATTCTAAGAAAAGATTTTGAATCTCTGTGCATGAAAGATTCAGAGAATGTAGACACATTCTACACCAGAGTTGTTGGGTTGATAAACCAACTAAAATCTCTTGGAGAACCCGTATCAGACCAAAGGGTTGTTGAAAAAATTCTCAGAAGTCTTCCCCCAAGATTTGAAAACTTGGTTGTGACTTTAGAGGAACACACAAACATGTCGACATTTACCATTGATGAGCTGCAAGCTTCACTCATCAATCATGAACACAGAATCAGCAGATCACAGACATCATTGGAAGGTGCGTTTGCAGCACAGTCATCCATAAGCCTTGGTAGAGGCAGGGGAAGAAACAACTTCAGAGGCAGAGGAAGAAGTTCTTCAAGAGAAGGACAAGGCAGAAGTCCTGCAAATGTCGGTGGCAGAGGAAATAACCAGAACCCAAGTCAGCCAAGTGGCCAGAGGTTTGATAAATAAAAAATTCAATGTCATTACTGTAAGAAGTTTGGTCATTATGCATATGAATGCAGGAAGAAGCAATATGACCAAGGAAGGCAAAGCCCAAGTCAGTCGACTAGCACCAACACTTCGATAGGTGCAATGTTAATGGCATCGACATCTCCACTTGAATGCAAATGTTGTTCAAGAAAGTCCACATGACATATGGTACTTAGATTCAGGATGCAGTAACCATATGACTGGTAATTGAAATCTATTTTCCAGTCTAGACACTTTAGTTAAAACTGATGTTACACTTGGAAACAATGTCAAAGTCATTGTCTTAGGAAAAGGCACTGTTGATATTCTAACCAAACAGGGGGAGAGTAAGTATATCCCTAATATCTATCATGTTGAAGGTCTGAAACATAACCTGTTAAGCATTGGACAGTTGTTACAAAAATGCTACAGAGTCTACATGGAAGATGAACACTGTGTGATCAAAGACAAGCGTCCAAGCGACCAGCTAATAGCAAAAGTGCCAATGACAAGCAACCGCTTGTTTCCATTGAGGATAGTTCTCGACATAAAAGGGAAGACAAAGACATGAGCTGCATTCAAGGCAGAAAGTGAAGAAACAGTCGAGCTCCTCGACAAGAGAGAAAATTGCAGCGCTAATTTGCA
Organism: Pseudotsuga menziesii; assembly: GCA_001517045.1. Classification (NCBI taxonomy): domain Eukaryota; kingdom Viridiplantae; phylum Streptophyta; class Pinopsida; order Pinales; family Pinaceae; genus Pseudotsuga; species Pseudotsuga menziesii. The sequence continues at coordinate 10,710 of LPNX010413242.1, forward strand.
AGCTGCATTTCAAACAGAAGTTCAGGATGAATCCTGGTTGTGGCATTTCAGATTTGGACATCTGAATTTTGGTGGGATGAAGCTACTGCACACAAAGAATATGGTGAAGGGATTACCATTGATCGACAGACGAGAGAGGGTTTGTGAAGGCTGCATTTTTGGCAAGCAGCACAAAGAGACATTTCCAGTCAGAAAGTCTTATAGAGCACGCACACCACTTGAAATTGTGCACTCTGACATTTGTGGTCCAATGCAGACATCATCCATTGCTGAATGCAAGTATTTTCTAACTTTTATTGATGATTACTCAAGAAAGACATGGGTATATTTCTTGAAACACAAATCTGATGCATTTTGTTATTTTTAGCAGTTCAAGGCACTCGTAGAGAACCAGAGTGGTCACCGCATCAATATCTTAAGGACCGACAGAGGAGGTGAATATGTTTCAAATGAATTTATGAATTTTTGCAAGACCCATGGCATACAGAAACAATTCACTGCACGGTATACACCTCAGCAGAACGGTATAGCCGAAAGAAAGAACGGAACCATCATGGAGATGGCACACAACATGTTGGCAGCCAAGCATTTGCCAAATGAGTATTGGGGTGAAGCAGTCGCAACTGCCATATACATTATGAATCGGTGTCCGACAAAGAGTGTGAAGAACAAATTTCCCCAAGAAGCATGGATAGGTATGAATCATAGTGTTTCCCATTTAAAAGTTTTTGGTTGTGTTGCATATGCTCATGTTCTAGATGAGCTGAGAAGGAAGCTAGACAAGAAGGGACAGAAATGTATTTTTGTCAGCTATTCAGAAGACACAAAAGCATACAAGTTGTATGACCCCGTCACTAGGAAAGTGATAATCAGTCGGGATGTTCAATTTGTTGAGAATGAATCATGGGATGGAACCGTCGACACAAATGTCAAGATTGTGTCGAATATCGATAATGATGATATGGAAGAGGAAATGGTTCAAATACTGTTAGTTTTTTTTTCAACATTTAAGCTAGCATTATGTTAGGATCTTTTCACTGAGAGAATAACAAGCATAGCAATAACATAAGCACATCACATGAGACAAGAGACACAAAGAGTTTTCCTTGGGGAAACCATAAAGGAGAAAACCCCGCAACTTCCTCTAAGATAGTATCACGACAAGATGTGAAACCCAAAACAGTAAGATGTACTCTCCACACATCAATAGCCTTCTGTCTTTTGTCAAGCCAAAGTATTTCCTTCTCCAATAGTGCGCCACACTTGAGAGAGCAAGTGATGTAATTCACAAGTGATAAATAGAGAGACTCTCACTCTCTATTTATATTCATCCGTTCACTTGAATTACATTTTCACACGTAGGCTCGACCTAATAATTACTACTCGAGCCTACACCTTAATTAGTGTATAATAACTCAAGTGCCCCGAAACTGTGGGGACTTACCTAATGACTTGATATGACTTGATTACATTATTAATCCTCCCGATCGGAACATCGGGGCATGACCACATGACTCAAATACATAATAGAAACATCCCGAAATGAACATCGGGTTACAATACATAAGATACATAGAAGAATACATTCTGAAGTTACATATACATCAACACTCCCTCTTAACTAGGAAGGTATTCTTTTGACACAATTTTCAGCACTGGTCTTCTTCTCTGTATCAACTGGATCATCTCGTCTTCAAGTCATCTTCATCTTCAAGTCATCTTCGTCTTCAAGTCATTTGGATCTGGATCATCTATCGATTTGGATCATCATAGAACGTCATCACTGGATCTGGATCATCACTCGATCTGGATCATCATCACTGGAGTGGATCTGGATCATCACTGAATCTGGATCACTACTGCTGGATCTGGATCATCACTCGATCTGGATCTCTCGGAGTCATCATAACTGGATCTGGATCATAGCTCAATCTGGATCTCCACTGGTCATTATCACGTGTGTACTATCTCGTCATAGGAATTTCTACAGAGCCATCTTTTTTTCATGCTGGTTGTAGGCCTACTCTCATGTAGGTCTTCGCCCAGCACTTACATCTGACCTGCTCATCAGAAAGGCACGCCCAGCACTCACATCTGATCATGTAGTAAACTACAATCCCATCAGAAAGGCCCAGCACTCACATTCACCAGCATGATAGGACACACCTACTATCATCTGTGAAATGGCTCAGCACTTACATCTGACCTACTCATCAGAAAGGCACAACCATCCAGGGGAACACATCCAACCACACTGATGGAAGACTCCCATCCAGACAGGAACACATCTTATCACAGTGATGAGAGATTTCAGCACTTACATCTGACCTACTCGTCAGAAGGGCACAACCATTCAAGGGAACACATCCAACCACACTGATGGAAGACTCCCATCCAGACAGGAACACATCTTATCACAGTGATGAGAGATTTCAGCACTTACATCTGACCTACTCGTCAGAAGGGCACAACCATCCAGGGGAACACATCCAAACACACTGATGGAAGACTCCCATTGAGACAGGAACACATCCTATCACAGTGATGAGATATTTCAGCACTTACATCTGAGCACGTGAGAACACATCCCTCAGTTGCTCCAGAAAGGCTCTGCACTTACATCCACCCAGGGGAACACATCCGACCACACTGATGGAAGGGCTTGCACTCACATTTGATCCTACGAGAACACATCCCAGCAGTCATATCAGAATGGCCCCCAGTCCTCGACTGAGCTACCTGGTAACTGACCAGGCGCCTCCATTCTCCTAGAGAATGGCAGTTTCCCTTACATCTAACCTGCTCGTCGGAATGGCCAACAATCACATCTGACATGGAAGGAACTTAATCCTTTAGCCATGACCAGAATGGCTCAGCCCTTACATCTGACCTGC
>LPNX010413262.1:0-21730 GCA_001517045.1 Pseudotsuga menziesii
CTCCTGCCATATTTCTTAGTAATGCTTCATTTATAGCTTGCTATTATTTTCTTTTGTTTAGACTATCTTCTCTGAGACTTTGCAATTCTACTTGAAGACTTTGTATAGTCTTCAAAACATCAGAATTTAGCTCCACCACCAGTTCTACTTCTAGGGTGGGGGTGTTCATCTTTCATTTCCCGCTGTTATCTTCCTCAGTATTCATAAACTGATTTGTTGAGTAAAAAGTTTCCTGAAATTTCAAAAATTTTAAATAATAGGAAAATTTCCTGTTAGTAACAAAATTAATAACATTGTTTATTTACTTTGTATTAAATGCATGGTGTGCCCATAGGTCTCTTAGTATTGAAACTGGGCTATGATACCACTTGTAATGTCCCCAAAAATTGGAAAAAATATTAGCCTAGTAAAAACTACCTATACGAAACATTATTATACTTACAGAATATAGCGTACACTAGTTGTACCACTGTTTGGTCATAAGTTGTTCTTACTTTCTATAATATTTATTTCAATTATACTTATTGTTGTGTTTTAATTGAGATGTCGTAATGTTGATTAATACTTGTTTCCTATGGTTATACATTGCTGTGTTTGTGTCGTTACTTTGATTATATTCTTTGTCCAATTATGCTTATAATTACTGGTTATTCATGAAGTCCTAACTTATATCTGTTTTTGGAAACAAATTGGGCAGAGTGGTGGGACTCGTTCTCTCATGTGACATTACTGATAGGTAAAGTGTTCACTTGACTAGCCGGCTTACTTAGTTCTTCGAACTAAGGCACCTTTTTCATATCGTATGCAGATTATACTTAGCAACGGATATTTAAAGAGCGCTAAACATTTTGATCATTAACATACCTACTGTTCGTTACTACGCTTCATTACAAACTCATATTGATAGCAAGGTAATTACGATCTTAATTAATTACCTAACTTAGATAATTTTATCTATGTTATATCTAGTAATCAATATCTTTATATTTCATGTTTATTTTATTATAGTATTTAACATATCTCTTGTTTTTTATTGGTAGGTTATAACTTGGCTAAGATCAAAGTTGGGTTTTATTAAAGCAAATACTACCATGGCATATTCCATATGCCACGGTTTCTTAGCATTAAGCTTAGGGAACATTCAATGTATTAAGGCTTAAGCCTAAGGTCTAAGTCATACATGCCAATACTATGCATGGGGTTTGGACTTAGGGTTGGCACATAAAGTGCATGTAATATCATTATACTATACACGATACCTTGTATTAGTGTTGGCTGGCAAGTTATAACATATATTTTGAAAATTATACGATGGATTTTAAGTCACTACATGGTAATCGAGACCATGATATTGTAATGAATGAAAACTATGTAAAAGTGCATTTTGAGTCGTTAATTGATACTAGGCTGGCACCATTAATGATTCTTGGCGTTTGGGGAAGCCCAAGCTTAGGACTTGGCTCCACGAATAGTTTCGTCATTTCGTTGGGTTTTTTTATGGTTGTGGTCTCAGCTCTGCGCTACAAAGGAGGCAACGCCCTGGGTGACAAAGGTAGGCTTGGTTTGATTTCATGACCGCATTCTATGTTTGTTTCATGGATCCTTCATTGTCATACTTCTCATCCTCATTGTGTTTGGTTGTGTTTGCAAGTGATAGTGTAAGAGAGGGTGGGATAGCTCAAAGCTTCTCTTTCAGCTCAAGGGTGATGCCAATGTGGCCACGGTAAGCCTAGTTTACAAGCGAAGATGGCCACTTCTCGGCATTGAGGTAGGACTGGGTTAGATCGTTTCTTGTTTGGGTTTTACTGTGGGAACGCGTTTTTCCTTTGGGCCTATGTATACAATGTTTGGGTTTTGTAAATTAATGGTGTTGTTAACAATGAAAGGGGAACATGGGACTTCTGACAAATTCATTTATCTAAATCGTATGTTTTATTTTGGGGGTTTAAATCCTCAGCAGCACCATTGGCTGTAATGGTGGCATATCCCTTGGCACGAATGCGTAAACTTGGATTTGCAGACTTTAAGGTGACTGTGTAAATAATATATCTCCTACATTTTTGGGCAATGGTTAAAATACTGGACTCTGTGTAACTTCTTACGCTATGATAGGGTTTTCAAAACTTGTGTTGCATGAGGAATTCGCCTGCGTGGATGCTCTGTGTAATCTCTTGTAATTATTTCTTAGATGTAATGTTTGACAGCATATGGGTTGATGGCCATGCCATGCGTGGCATGAGCCCTTCCACTGTTGTTGTGATAACTTGGTTGGTTGAAATATTTATTGTTTCGTTTTATTAATAATTATGTGGAATGTGGGAAAGCCATGGGTGAAAACCCACAATGGCTATCATTGCTGTAGGTTTACTTTTAATGGACTATGTATTTAAATAATTTTGGTCGAGGTCATGCTATAGCATGGGTGAAGGACCTAGGTTCTTGCGACCTCGTAGTACCGAATGTATTTGATTTTTATTTAAGCCAGCATATACCCTATGTATAGCATGACCATGATTATGGTAAAAACAAACCCCACAGGCTTCAAATCCTAGTCATGATTGATTTATTGAGTATTTATTTTGGAATGGATGCGATTTGGAGCTTAGATGCCCATAGGATTCGATTCCTATCCTCCCTTGTATATAAATGTAAACTTTATGGTTTAAATGTTATATGGATTGTAGGCATGGTTATGTAATTGATTACTACTTATTTATTTTACGTTATGGTTTTTATTACGGCCTGCAAATTGAATTTATATACCCATAGGGGTCGATACTACGAACTCTTATGCAACTTAAGGGTTTTAATTTAATTCCTTGAAATTTTACTTGGTTACTTCTTATACAAATGTCATGAGTTAGATGTTAGATGGGACTTGAATGATTTATGCTCACGATTCTAATTATGTGGATTTATATTGTTAGGACTGTGGATTTTAAATAGTGAAAATATATTTGATCTTTGGACCAATGAATGGTCATGATACTTACTATGTAGGTTGTTTATGATGATGTTATTTTAATGTAATGATTTAGTAGTTAATCTGTATTTATATAAGCAGACCTTGGAAGTTATTTACTATTTTATTTATCTTAGAAATAATTATAGTTTGTACTTAGTTGATTTAATTTATATTTCCATTCTAGAACTGTTAATGTATACTTAAAAATAGTATTCTAATTTGTTTACTGTTGGTGCTAATTAGATATATTCTAATCTAGGTTTTAGATGGCACAGTATGTCTGAGCTAGTATTAACTTAACATGGATCTGATCACAAATGAAATATGTCAGTAGAGTAAAAAGGACAAAAAGCAAATAGGTCCTAGTTCTGAAATAAAACCTAGTTTATACTTAAACCAGTAAAAATAATACAGAAATTAAAACTAGGGTGAAGAACCCTTGATAAAGATTTATAATTAAATAAAACTTGCAGAAGTAAACTGATGAATAAATCCTAAATAAATATGGTATAGAAAATAACTTACAGCCTAGGGTTAATATTTAAAAATGAAGGCCCTAGCATATTTTAAACAAAGGAACAAATAAATAGCGTTAGGAAATGCAATGTAATCATTTGCCTAACATAGCCAACATTTTTTATAGAAAAATGGAATAGGAAGTCTAGGGCTTCATACCTATAACTTAAATCTCTTTTAATGGCCGAACATGCACACTCAAATAACTAGCATTAAAAATTCAAAATCATATCTGACCTCCTTTTTAAATGACCAAATCACTTTGGAACTACCACGTTCCACCCAACCATGACCCGAAACTGTTCTTGGTTTTAGTCTGGATCGCCCCGTGCTAGACTCCAACATGCAAGTAGCTTAGAGATCCTAAGGTAGGTTTTCCTATCTGGTATATTAGGTCTGGATCAATCCTCAGTTTTTCCTTCCAAGAAAAGTTTCTCCAAGAATTTACTTGAAAGCAAAGCAGGCAAAAAAATGACTCCGTCCAATGATAGATCATAACCCCAAGCCTTTCCTTGGCTTCAGTATTATAGATAAAATTTTCAGTCAAAGGGACGGTTAAATCAAGAAACCTTGGTTTCTTGATTTAACCCTTTTCAATTACTTTGGGTAATTTTTAATATTTTAATTTAGGAAATTTCAACTAGTTCCTAATTAGACTTTTGTAGGTTTTGGATTATTTATTATCTTTACATAATAAATAATAATTGATGGAGATTTTCTTTCTTTCTTTCATCATTAATATTATTACTATATTTATTCTTTATACATCATATGTATAAAATACATAATAATATAGCATTTGTTAACATTTGTCTTTGGGCATCATATACCATGATCCCTAAACTTAATGACACTTATTAATTAAGGTCAAGTAGGTAGATGGTTAGCTCTACTAGGCTAGGCAACTCTAAACATCCTTGCATGTTTTATTTCCCTCATATATCGTGGTAGTTCTTCAATACTTGATGAGAATACAGAAATTCAAAATTTCATTTAATCACTTATAAATAAGTATGATTAGATAAATATTTTTCTCGAGCTGTTTTCACTCATAATTTATTAATTCTTTTCAGTAAACCCTACCACTTACCAGATCCCATACTCAACGCTTTAATAGAAAGTTACAGCTTAGTGCAATTCTAGAGCTCTTCGCTCAACACTAATGCTAGGATGTACTTGTATGATACACCTAGGGATACAATGGCCAAGGATCTGATGCTCCAGAGCTTATTATCAACATCAACATGGAAGGATCCATGGATTATACCCAACACTTCCAAATATTATATTTTCATGTGTTTCATAGCTTCTCGCTCGACACAAATGTAAGTACTCATGTGCTCCATAGCTCCTCGCTCAACACAAACATTAATTACCCATGTGCTCTAGAGCTCCTCGCCCAACATAAAACATCAATTACCCATGTGCTCTAGAGCTCCTTACTCACCACAAAACATTAAATACTCATGTCCTCCAGAGCTACTCACTCAACACAAAAAATATCAGTAATCATGCGCTTCAGGGTCCACGCCCAACACAACAAGCATATATATATGTATGTATGTATGTATCATCAACAATTGGCTTACGCCCAATATATAAAACAAATAATCATGTTCATATGCAGTGGGGTCTTCGACCCAATATATAAAAATAAAATATTAAGTCAACATCATAATCAATAGGCACATGCCTATAAGTGTTAGGTCCAAAATTCGGGATATTACATTAACCATGAAACAAAATTGTTGCATGTCAACAATTCCACACATTAATACCAACAAATGTATATGTTTTAATCATTTCGAGGCTCATGGCCTAGAAGCAAAAGAAACCCATTATCATAAACCATAAGAAAATAACCATTGTCTACGCTATTACATCTTAGACATCCATTTCGCGTCATTAAAACCAAGCTCACGACCATCCACAAGTTAATTCACACACAAGTAAACAAAACCATAATTTACCATTAAACAACGTTTCACCATTATTTTACACATTTGCGAATTGACAAGGTTTCCATTTCCATGAATAACACGACTATAAGCTAAACCCATATTTTAATACCAAAACCAGAATGTAGGCACAAAGAGAGAAATACACATAGATTCTTAGTTTGTCAAGCTAGAAAAAGTATCCATGATAAAACCCCAATACTCCATACGCATCTCTAGATGCTTTTAAATACAAAAAAACCTATACACATTCACAACCCTTAAACCAAACCATGTATTCATTCATCAAATATCGAGCTCAAAGCTCTCTCAAAACACCCATACACATAGGAACAAGTTTAGACTTGTTTATATAAGGATTAATTGTGAAGGGTATGCATCAGAAACCTGAGAGACACACGACCCACATAATGGAAGCCCTCCCACCTACAAATAAGGGACAAAGAAATGTTTGGAGTATACCAATCCTCCAACTAAAACAACAAGTAACAATGTTGCAAACCCAGGTGAAGAGTATACCTTTCCAGGGCGTAGAAGCAAGCTAGACCTCACACAGAGACAAAAAATAGAGAGCCAAATAGACCATAACCATCACAGAGTCAAACGACTCATTCTCCCATTACAGTCCAAGCTTAGGGATTGAGCACACCATATCCTAAGGTACTTTTACTCTGCCACCCTATACACCACCAACATCAAATTCTATCCCCATGCTTATAGTCTCATATCCACAAATGCGACTTGGTAATTTTAAATCCTTATGCATTATAACCCCCATCATTGGCATCGTTGACTTAGGATAAGGGAAGATTCACGGAATATGGAATATGCTATGAATGGTCCATTATGCATATAACATATGGTATATAAACTTTAATACATCGTGGCAAGTCTTAGAACTTAATCCCTTAAGCCCTCTGGGCATAAAAAATTCCAAGCATATACTTTAAAATATTGAGCATAGGAATAAAACATGAAGTCCTAGAACCACAATGATAATGTTAACTAGTTAGATGTAGGTTTAAATAAACCCTGCCATGCATAAACCATGACGTCAATAGTAGTAGTAATAAATGCTAGATAGGACTTTGGTCCTTTTTGTCTTCAAAGGTAATGAGGTATTTTAGAATAGGTAACATGTCAATGTTTAGCTGTCGTAACAAGTTTGTATTCACCTAATGAACCTGTACAAAATGAAGAAGAGTTGCATTAGTTCAACATGAACTAAGTAAATCATGTAATGTCAAGTAAAACCAGTTACCTCTACAAGTGGCCCTGTAAGGGATACAAGTCATGCCACTCCACCCCTTGACAATTACACGTTAAGTTAGGAATTTTTATAAACACATAAATGAAACTGATAACCAGTAAGTAAGCTATAAATGAACACACATAAACTCACATGCATGATAATAAATAACCAATGAATAGTGTAATCATCTAAATCAGACCAAGTAACATAAACACATTATATAGAATCACATTAACAACCACATTGGGAAAACATATATAAAAAGTAAGAGCAGCTTACGACATTTCGGTTTCACTTACAAAGTTTGACGCATTTTGCAAAAGTTAAATTAATGTCTAATTCACGTAGTATCTAACTAGCCTAATAAAAAAAAATATTTCAAATTCTGGGGACATTACATTATCATTTATTCAAACAAATATCAGAATTAAGCATAAATTGGAAATGTAAGGAAAATGAAGAGATGGATCAATGTAGAAAAGGATTTAAACCCTCTCCTTCCATAAAAGCAACAAGAAGTCAAACATATAACAACTATAATAAGACAGGTTTAATCAATACCGATGGGATAAAATGTGCAATAACTTTCAATAGAAGAGGAATTGATTATACAAAAGAAATAAAATGTTGGGGTTGTAATGGGGCTCATCTATACAAAAATTGTCCTCACAATCCAAACAGGAAAATGGCTCCCATAAATTTACTACATGAAGCCTCTACTGGCAATGACATAGCCAGTAATATACACAGAATCAATGTTTCTTTAGAATACCGACAAGTATAACATCAATCCACTATGTTGGAGGTAGAAGGTAATATTTTGAATACACCTATTTCTATACTCATTGATTCATGAGCTAGTTTAAGCTACATTGCACCTAGAGTAGTCAAAAAATGTAAGCTAGTTAAGGAAAAAAATGCATGGTTGGTGCAATTGGAAACTGGGGTAAAGCGAAAAGTTATAGAATTGGTTAAAGATTGTAAGTTGATTTTTGTTGAAATGGATACCTCATTCATCCTAAATATATTTCCTTTGGGATCATACAATATTTTAATTGGTATGGACTGGATAGAATCTCATAATGTGATTATAAATTGTTTATACAAAAGCTTTGATTGTGTGGATGCATAAGGAAATTATCATACTATAAAGGGAATTTACATACATATAACTACATGAAAATTTTCAGCAGTACAACTTAAGAAGTGCATTAGAAAAGGGTGCCAAATTTATGCCATTAAAATTATGGAAAATGAACCTGAAAGGACAAAAATAGTATTGGAACAATTTCCTATTCTTAAGGAATTTCGAGATGTGTTTCTGGATGAAATATTGGGTTTTCCCCCAAAGAGAGATTTAGAATTCAGTATAGATATAATGCATCGATCAACACCTGTGTCATGAGCTCCCTACCGTATGAGTATTCCATTATTGATTGAATAAAGGATGCAATTACATGAATTACTTGACAAAAATACATTCAACCTAGTGTATCACCATGGGGAGCACCCATTTGGTTTGTTAAAAAGAAAGGGGACACTTTCAGAATGTGTATAGATTACAGACAATTAAACAAAATGAAAATTGAAAACAAGTATCTCTTACCAAGAATTGATGACCTTTTTTATCAGATTGGAGGAGCCATTTTTTTTCAAAATTTGACCTCAAATCAGGATATCATCAACTGCAAGTGAAGGAAGAAGACATTTACAATACAACTTTTCAAACCAGATATGGGAATTATAAGTTCATGGTAATGCCTTTCTGATTGAAAAATGCTGTTGCAACATTCATGAATATGATGAATAATGTATTAAGTAAATTCTTGGATAAATTTGTAGTGGTATTTATTGATGATATTTTAATTCACTCAAAAAATGAGAAGGAGAATGAGGAACATTTACGAGAAGTTTTGCAAACACTACAAGGACATCAATTATATGCAAAACTTAGTAAATGTGATTTCTATAAAAGATAAGTACAATACTTGGGACATGTAATTTCAGATGAAGGAGTAGTAGTTGATCATGTTAAAATTAAGGCAATACTAGAATGGCCAGTACCAAAAGATGTACATGATATTAGATCTTTCATGGGGTTAAGAGGTGATTATCGCATATTTATAATATTTTTTTCCAAAATAGCTTATCCTATAACAACTCTTCAAAAGAAAAATATTCATTTTATCTGGAGTCATCAATGTCAAGGTAGCTTTGATAAATTGGAACATCTATTGACAATGAAACCAATATTAAAATTGTTGATCCAAACAAGGACTTTGTAGTGTGCACTAATGCAAGTAAAGACGGTTTGGGCAGAGTTTTAAATCAAGAAGGCCATGCAATCTGTTATGAATCCAAGAAGTTAAAGGAGCATAAAAAATAATTATGTAGTGCATGATATGGAGTTGCATCCATTATTCATGCTCTTAAAATTTGGAGATATTATTTGATAGGAAAGAAATATCTATTGCTAACTGATAATATAGGGTTAAAATACCTATTTGATGAGAAATCATTGAATCCCAGTCGGGACATATGGCTTGCATTCCTGAGTGAGTACGAATTTGAAATTAGACACATAAATGGGAAGGAAAACATAGTAGCAAATGCATTAAGCCAACAACAACATGGGATACATTCTGTACTAGTTAGTGAATACGAATCAAAACTTAAAAATATGTTGAAAACAATGTCTAATGGTGATTATGAGTATAAAGAATTAATGGAAAAATGTAAAAATATAATTGTTGATAATAAGGATAACATATATCAGATTGATATGTAAGTATTTTTGCATTTCAAAAACAAACTTTATGTACCAAATCAGTCTAACATTAAACATATCATTTTCAGAGAATTACATGATAACCCTTATGCATAACATCTTGGATATCAGAAGCTTATAACAACTCTAAAGAAAGATTTGTAGTGGCCCAATATGAAGAAAAAGGTTGTTGAATATGTGGCTAGGTGTTTTACTTTTCAACAAGTTAAATTTGTACATCAACATCCAGCTGGATTATTGCAGGCTATACCTATTCATGAATGGAAGTGAGAAACTATAACTATGGATTTCATTATGGGATTACAAGAAAAAATAAACACAATGATTCCTTTATGGTGGTAGTAGACAATTGAACTAAAGCATCACATTTTATACCCATAAAATCAGCTTATAAGGCCATAAACATTGCTGACATATTCATGAAAGATATTTTTCAGACTTTATGGGATACTGAAAACAGTTATCATTGATCGTGATGCCAAGTTTACCTCATTGTTTTTGACATCATTATTTGAAGGTATGGATACCAAGTTGAATTTCAATACTTCCTATCATCTGCAAACAAATGAGCTGATTGAACGAGTAAATCATATATTAGAATACATGTTAAGAATGTATGTAATGAATCAACCAAGTAAATGGGAGGATTATATCCATTTAGTGGAATTTGCATATAATAAAAATTATCAAGAATCTCTCAAAATGAGTCCTTTTGAAGAGATGTATGGTAGGATATGTAAGGTACCTTTGAGTTGACGAAATATTGAAGACATGATGGTTTTAGAACAAGATATGTTGGCACACATGGAAGCAATGGCACAAAAATTAAAACCAAACTTAAAGGCATCACAAGTCAGGAATAAAAGTTATGCATATAGGAAGAGGATGGATAAAGAATACAAAGTAGGAGAACATGTTTTCCTAAGATCCAAGCCGGGGAAAAGCAAGATAAGAACATGAATTTATGCAAAACTTGCACCCAGATATGTGGGAAATTTTGAAATATTATGTAGAATAGGGCCTGTAGCTTATCAATTGGCCTTACCTCCTTATATAAGAATTCATGATGTTTTCCTCCTTATATTTGAATAACGATATTGTTGTGCAATGAAATAACTAATGAGAGTTGAAAAAAATTCCACGTCTGTGTATATTCTTTCTATTTTTTCAAGTAAGTTTAGGATAATCAATTTACATACAGTTGAATAGATAATCCCTAAATTATGAGTAGACGGTCCATTTAGATCGCCATAGAAATAGTCCCCCCTACATACATACATACATACATACATACATGCATACATACATACATGCATGCATGCATACATACATGCATACATACATACATACACACACACACACACACACACACACACACACACACATATGTGTGTGTGTGTGTGTGTGTGTGTGTGTGTGTGTGTATGTATGTATGTATGCATGTATGTATGCATGCATGCATGTATGTATGTATGCATGTATGTATGTATGTATGTATGTATGTAGGGGGGACTATTTCTATGGCGATCTAAATGGACCGTCTACTCATAATTTAGGGATTATCTATTCAACTGTATGTAAATTGATTATCCTAAACTTACTTGAAAAAATAGAAAGAATATACACAGACGTGGAATTTTTTTCAACTCTCATTAGTTATTTCATTGCACAACAATATCGTTATTCAAATATAAGGAGGAAAACATCATGAATTCTTATATAAGGAGGTAAGGCCAATTGATAAGCTACAGGCCCTATTCTACATAATATTTCAAAATTTCCCACATATCTGGGTGCAAGTTTTGCATAAATTCATGTTCTTATCTTGCTTTTCCCCGGCTTGGATCTTAGGAAAACATGTTCTCCTACTTTGTATTCTTTATCCATCCTCTTCCTATATGCATAACTTTTATTCCTGACTTGTGATGCCTTTAAGTTTGGTTTTAATTTTTGTGCCATTGCTTCCATGTGTGCCAACATATCTTGTTCTAAAACCATCATGTCTTCAATATTTCGTCAACTCAAAGGTACCTTACATATCCTACCATACATCTCTTCAAAAGGACTCATTTTGAGAGATTCTTGATAATTTTTATTATATGCAAATTCCACTAAATGGATATAATCCTCCCATTTACTTGGTTGATTCATTACATACATTCTTAACATGTATTCTAATATATGATTTACTCGTTCAATCAGCTCATTTGTTTGCAGATGATAGGAAGTATTGAAATTCAACTTGGTATCCATACCTTCAAATAATGATGTCAAAAACAATGAGGTAAACTTGGCATCACGATCAATGATAACTGTTTTCAGTATCCCATAAAGTCTGAAAAATATCTTTCATGAATATGTCAGCAATGTTTATGGCCTTATAAGCTGATTTTATGGGTATAAAATGTGATGCTTTAGTTCAATTGTCTACTACCACCATAAAGGAATCATTGTGTTTATTTTTTCTTGTAATCCCATAATGAAATCCATAGTTATAGTTTCTCACTTCCATTCATGAATAGGTATAGCCTGCAATAATCCAGCTGGATGTTGATGTACAAATTTAACTTGTTGAAAAGTAAAACACCTAGCCACATATTCAACAACCTTTTTCTTCATATTGGGCCACTACAAATCTTTCTTTAGAGTTGTTATAAGCTTCTGATATCCAAGATGTTATGCATAAGGGTTATCATGTAATTCTCTGAAAATGATATGTTTAATGTTAGACTGATTTGGTACATAAAGTTTGTTTTTGAAATGCAAAAATACTTACATATCAATCTGATATATGTTATCCTTATTATCAACAATTATATTTTTACATTTTTCCATTAATTCTTTATACTCATAATCACCATTAGACATTGTTTTCAACATATTTTTAAGTTTTGATTCGTATTCACTAACTAGTACAGAATGTATCCCATGTTGTTGTTGGCTTAATGCATTTGCTACTATGTTTTCCTTCCCATTTATGTGTCTAATTTCAAATTCGTACTCACTCAGGAATGCAAGCCATATGTCCCGACTGGGATTCAATGATTTCTCATCAAATAGGTATTTTAACCCTATATTATCAGTTAGCAATAGATATTTCTTTCCTATCAAATAATATCTCCAAATTTTAAGAGCATGAATAATGGATGCAACTCCATATCATGCACTACATAATTATTTTTTATGCTCCTTTAACTTCTTGGATTCATAACAGATTGCATGGCCTTCTTGATTTAAAACTCTGCCCAAACCGTCTTTACTTGCATTAGTGCACACTACAAAGTCCTTGTTTGGATCAACAATTTTAATATTGGTTTCATTGTCAATAGATGTTCCAATTTATCAAAGCTACCTTGACATTGATGACTCCAGATAAAATGAATATTTTTCTTTTGAAGAGTTGTTATAGGATAAGCTATTTTGGAAAAAAATATTATAAATATGCGATAATCACCTCTTAACCCCATGAAAGATCTAATATCATGTACATCTTTTGGTACTGGCCATTCTAGTATTGCCTTAATTTTAACATGATCAACTACTACTCCTTCATCTGAAATTACATGTCCCAAGTATTGTACTTATCTTTTATAGAAATCACATTTACTAAGTTTTGCATATAATTGATGTCCTTGTAGTGTTTGCAAAACTTCTCGTAAATGTTCCTCATTCTCCTTCTCATTTTTTGAGTGAATTAAAATATCATCAATAAATACCACTACAAATTTATCCAAGAATTTACTTAATACATTATTCATCATATTCATGAATGTTGCAACAGCATTTTTCAATCAGAAAGGCATTACCATGAACTTATAATTCCCATATCTGGTTTGAAAAGTTGTATTGTAAATGTCTTCTTCCTTCACTTGCAGTTGATGATATCCTGATTTGAGGTCAAATTTTGAAAAAAAATGGCTCCTCCAATCTGATAAAAAAGGTCATCAATTCTTGGTAAGAGATACTTGTTTTCAATTTTCATTTTGTTTAATTGTCTGTAATCTATACACATTCTGAAAGTGTCCCCTTTCTTTTTAACAAACCAAATGGGTGCTCCCCATGGTGATACACTAGGTTGAATGTATTTTTGTCAAGTAATTCATGTAATTGCATCCTTTATTCAATCAATAATGGAATACTCATACGGTAGGGAGCTCATGACACAGGTGTTGATCGATGCATTATATCTATACTGAATTCTAAATCTCTCTTTGGGGGAAAACCCAATATTTCATCCAGAAACACATCTCGAAATTCCTTAAGAATAGGAAATTGTTCCAATACTATTTTTGTCCTTTCAGGTTCATTTTCCATAATTTTAATGGCATAAATTTGGCACCCTTTTCTAATGCACTTCTTAAGTTGTACTGCTGAAAATTTTCATGTAGTTATATGTATGTAAATTCCCTTTATAGTATGATAATTTCCTTATGCATCCACACAATCAAAGCTTTTGTATAAACAATTTATAATCACATTATGAGATTCTATCCAGTCCATACCAATTAAAATATTGTATGATCCCAAAGGAAATATATTTAGGATGAATGAGGTATCCATTTCAACAAAAATCAACTTACAATCTTTAACCAATTCTATAACTTTTCGCTTTACCCCAGTTTCCAATTGCACCAACCATGCATTTTTTTCCTTAACTAGCTTACATTTTTTGACTACTCTAGGTGCAATGTAGCTTAAACTAGCTCATGAATCAATGAGTATAGAAATAGGTGTATTCAAAATATTACCTTCTACCTCCAACATAGTGGATTGATGTTATACTTGTCGGTATTCTAAAGAAACATTGATTCTGTGTATATTACTGGCTATGTCATTGCCAGTAGAGGCTTCATGTAGTAAATTTATGGGAGCCATTTTCCTGTTTGGATTGTGAGGACAATTTTTGTATAGATGAGCCCCATTACAACCCCAACATTTTATTTCTTTTGTATAATCAATTCCTCTTCTATTGAAAGTTATTGCACATTTTATCCCATCGGTATTGATTAAACCTGTCTTATTATAGTTGTTATATGTTTGACTTCTTGTTGCTTTTATGGAAGGAGAGGGTTTAAATCCTTTTCTACATTGATCCATCTCTTCATTTTCCTTACATTTCCAATTTATGCTTAATTCTGATATTTGTTTGAATAAATGATAATGTAATGTCCCCAGAATTTGAAATATTTTTTTTTATTAGGCTAGTTAGATACTACGTGAATTAGACATTAATTTAACTTTTGCAAAATGCGTCAAACTTTGTAAGTGAAACCGAAATGTCGTAAGCTGCTCTTACTTTTTATATATGTTTTCCCAATGTGGTTGTTAATGTGATTCTATATAATGTGTTTATGTTACTTGGTCTGATTTAGATGATTACACTATTCATTGGTTATTTATTATCATGCATGTGAGTTTATGTGTGTTCATTTATAGCTTACTTACTGGTTATCAGTTTCATTTATGTGTTTATAAAAATTCCTAACTTAACGTGTAATTGTCAAGGGGTGGAGTGGCATGACTTGTATCCCTTACAGGGCCACTTGTAGAGGTAACTGGTTTTACTTGACATTACATGATTTACTTAGTTCATGTTGAACTAATGCAACTCTTCTTCATTTTGTACAGGTTCATTAGGTGAATACAAACTTGTTACGACAGCTAAACATTGACATGTTACCTATTCTAAAATACCTCATTACCTTTGAAGACAAAAAGGACCAAAGTCCTATCTAGCATTTATTACTACTACTATTGACGTCATGGTTTATGCATGGCAGGGTTTATTTAAACCTACATCTAACTAGTTAACATTATCATTGTGGTTCTAGGACTTCATGTTTTATTCCTATGCTCAATATTTTAAAGTATATGCTTGGAATTTTTTATGCCCAGAGGGCTTAAGGGATTAAGTTCTAAGACTTGCCACGATGTATTAAAGTTTATATACCATATGTTATATGCATAATGGACCATTCATAGCATATTCCATATTCCGTGAATCTTCCCTTATCCTAAGTCAACGATGCCAATGATGGGGGTTATAATGCATAAGGATTTAAAATTACCAAGTCGCATTTGTGGATATGAGACTATAAGCATGGGGATAGAATTTGATGTTGGTGGTGTATAGGGTGGCAGAGTAAAAGTACCTTAGGATATGGTGTGCTCAATCCCTAAGCTTGGACTGTAATGGGAGAATGAGTCGTTTGACTCTGTGATGGTTATGGTCTATTTGGCTCTCTATTTTTTGTCTCTGTGTGAGGTCTAGCTTGCTTCTACGCCCTGGAAAGGTATACTCTTCACCTGGGTTTGCAACATTGTTACTTGTTGTTTTAGTTGGAGGATTGGTATACTCCAAACATTTCTTTGTCCCTTATTTGTAGGTGGGAGGGCTTCCATTATGTGGGTCGTGTGTCTCTCAGGTTTCTGATGCATACCCTTCACAATTAATCCTTATATAAACAAGTCTAAACTTGTTCCTATGTGTATGGGTGTTTTGAGAGAGCTTTGAGCTCGATATTTGATGAATGAATACATGGTTTGGTTTAAGGGTTGTGAATGTGTATAGGTTTTTTTGTATTTAAAAGCATCTAGAGATGCGTATGGAGTATTGGGGTTTTATCATGGATACTTTTTCTAGCTTGACAAACTAAGAATCTATGTGTATTTCTCTCTTTGTGCCTACATTCTGGTTTTGGTATTAAAATATGGGTTTAGCTTATAGTCGTGTTATTCATGGAAATGGAAACCTTGTCAATTCGCAAATGTGTAAAATAATGGTGAAACGTTGTTTAATGGTAAATTATGGTTTTGTTTACTTGTGTGTGAATTAACTTGTGGATGGTCGTGAGCTTGGTTTTAATGACGCGAAATGGATGTCTAAGATGTAATAGCGTAGACAATGGTTATTTTCTTATGGTTTATGATAATGGGTTTCTTTTGCTTCTAGGCCATGAGCCTCGAAATGATTAAAACATATACATTTGTTGGTATTAATGTGTGGAATTGTTGACATGCAACAATTTTGTTTCATGGTTAATGTAATATCCCGAATTTTGGACCTAACACTTATAGGCATGTGCCTATTGATTATGATGTTGACTTAATATTTTATTTTTATATATTGGGTCGAAGACCCCACTGCATATGAACATGATTATTTGTTTTATATATTGGGCGTAAGCCAATTGTTGATGATACATACATACATACATATATATATGCTTGTTGTGTTGGGCGTGGACCCTGAAGCGCATGATTACTGATATTTTTTGTGTTGAGTGAGTAGCTCTGGAGGACATGAGTATTTAATGTTTTGTGGTGAGTAAGGAGCTCTAGAGCACATGGGTAATTGATGTTTTATGTTGGGCGAGGAGCTCTAGAGCACATGGGTAATTAATGTTTGTGTTGAGCGAGGAGCTATGGAGCACATGAGTACTTACATTTGTGTCGAGCGAGAAGCTATGAAACACATGAAAATATAATATTTGGAAGTGTTGGGTATAATCCATGGATCCTTCCATGTTGATGTTGATAATAAGCTCTGGAGCATCAGATCCTTGGCCATTGTATCCCTAGGTGTATCATACAAGTACATCCTAGCATTAGTGTTGAGCGAAGAGCTCTAGAATTGCACTAAGCTGTAACTTTCTATTAAAGCGTTGAGTATGGGATCTGGTAAGTGGTAGGGTTTACTGAAAAGAATTAATAAATTATGAGTGAAAACAGCTCGAGAAAAATATTTATCTAATCATACTTATTTATAAGTGATTAAATGAAATTTTGAATTTCTGTATTCTCATCAAGTATTGAAGAACTACCACGATATATGAGGGAAATAAAACATGCAAGGATGTTTAGAGTTGCCTAGCCTAGTAGAGCTAACCATCTACCTACTTGACCTTAATTAATAAGTGTCATTAAGTTTAGGGATCATGGTATATGATGCCCAAAGACAAATGTTAACAAATGCTATATTATTATGTATTTTATACATATGATGTATAAAGAATAAATATAGTAATAATATTAATGATGAAAGAAAGAAAGAAAATCTCCATCAATTATTATTTATTATGTAAAGATAATAAATAATCCAAAACCTACAAAAGTCTAATTAGGAACTAGTTGAAATTTCCTAAATTAAAATATTAAAAATTACCCAAAGTAATTGAAAAGGGTTAAATCAAGAAACCAAGGTTTCTTGATTTAACCGTCCCTTTGACTGAAAATTTTATCTATAATACTGAAGCCAAGGAAAGGCTTGGGGTTATGATCTATCATTGGACGGAGTCATTTTTTTGCCTGCTTTGCTTTCAAGTAAATTCTTGGAGAAACTTTTCTTGGAAGGAAAAACTGAGGATTGATCCAGACCTAATATACCAGATAGGAAAACCTACCTTAGGATCTCTAAGCTACTTGCATGTTGGAGTCTAGCACGGGGCGATCCAGACTAAAACCAAGAACAGTTTCGGGTCATGGTTGGGTGGAACGTGGTAGTTCCAAAGTGATTTGGTCATTTAAAAAGGAGGTCAGATATGATTTTGAATTTTTAATGCTAGTTATTTGAGTGTGCATGTTCGGCCATTAAAAGAGATTTAAGTTATAGGTATGAAGCCCTAGACTTCCTATTCCATTTTTCTATAAAAAATGTTGGCTATGTTAGGCAAATGATTACATTGCATTTCCTAACGCTATTTATTTGTTCCTTTGTTTAAAATATGCTAGGGCCTTCATTTTTAAATATTAACCCTAGGCTGTAAGTTATTTTCTATACCATATTTATTTAGGATTTATTCATCAGTTTACTTCTGCAAGTTTTATTTAATTATAAATCTTTATCAAGGGTTCTTCACCCTAGTTTTAATTTCTGTATTATTTTTACTGGTTTAAGTATAAACTAGGTTTTATTTCAGAACTAGGACCTATTTGCTTTTTGTCCTTTTTACTCTACTGACATATTTCATTTGTGATCAGATCCATGTTAAGTTAATACTAGCTCAGACATACTGTGCCATCTAAAACCTAGATTAGAATATATCTAATTAGCACCAACAGTAAACAAATTAGAATACTATTTTTAAGTATACATTAACAGTTCTAGAATGGAAATATAAATTAAATCAAC
This sequence comes from Pseudotsuga menziesii, assembly GCA_001517045.1. Taxonomy (NCBI): domain Eukaryota; kingdom Viridiplantae; phylum Streptophyta; class Pinopsida; order Pinales; family Pinaceae; genus Pseudotsuga; species Pseudotsuga menziesii. Next base: position 18,610 of record LPNX010413262.1, read on the forward strand.
TAAGTACAAACTATAATTATTTCTAAGATAAATAAAATAGTAAATAACTTCCAAGGTCTGCTTATATAAATACAGATTAACTACTAAATCATTACATTAAAATAACATCATCATAAACAACCTACATAGTAAGTATCATGACCATTCATTGGTCCAAAGATCAAATATATTTTCACTATTTAAAATCCACAGTCCTAACAATATAAATCCACATAATTAGAATCGTGAGCATAAATCATTCAAGTCCCATCTAACATCTAACTCATGACATTTGTATAAGAAGTAACCAAGTAAAATTTCAAGGAATTAAATTAAAACCCTTAAGTTGCATAAGAGTTCGTAGTATCGACCCCTATGGGTATATAAATTCAATTTGCAGGCCGTAATAAAAACCATAACGTAAAATAAATAAGTAGTAATCAATTACATAACCATGCCTACAATCCATATAACATTTAAACCATAAAGTTTACATTTATATACAAGGGAGGATAGGAATCGAATCCTATGGGCATCTAAGCTCCAAATCGCATCCATTCCAAAATAAATACTCAATAAATCAATCATGACTAGGATTTGAAGCCTGTGGGGTTTGTTTTTACCATAATCATGGTCATGCTATACATAGGGTATATGCTGGCTTAAATAAAAATCAAATACATTCGGTACTACGAGGTCGCAAGAACCTAGGTCCTTCACCCATGCTATAGCATGACCTCGACCAAAATTATTTAAATACATAGTCCATTAAAAGTAAACCTACAGCAATGATAGCCATTGTGGGTTTTCACCCATGGCTTTCCCACATTCCACATAATTATTAATAAAACGAAACAATAAATATTTCAACCAACCAAGTTATCACAACAACAGTGGAAGGGCTCATGCCACGCATGGCATGGCCATCAACCCATATGCTGTCAAACATTACATCTAAGAAATAATTACAAGAGATTACACAGAGCATCCACGCAGGCGAATTCCTCATGCAACACAAGTTTTGAAAACCCTATCATAGCGTAAGAAGTTACACAGAGTCCAGTATTTTAACCATTGCCCAAAAATGTAGGAGATATATTATTTACACAGTCACCTTAAAGTCTGCAAATCCAAGTTTACGCATTCGTGCCAAGGGATATGCCACCATTACAGCCAATGGTGCTGCTGAGGATTTAAACCCCCAAAATAAAACATACGATTTAGATAAATGAATTTGTCAGAAGTCCCATGTTCCCCTTTCATTGTTAACAACACCATTAATTTACAAAACCCAAACATTGTATACATAGGCCCAAAGGAAAAACGCGTTCCCACAGTAAAACCCAAACAAGAAACGATCTAACCCAGTCCTACCTCAATGCCGAGAAGTGGCCATCTTCGCTTGTAAACTAGGCTTACCGTGGCCACATTGGCATCACCCTTGAGCTGAAAGAGAAGCTTTGAGCTATCCCACCCTCTCTTACACTATCACTTGCAAACACAACCAAACACAATGAGGATGAGAAGTATGACAATGAAGGATCCATGAAACAAACATAGAATGCGGTCATGAAATCAAACCAAGCCTACCTTTGTCACCCAGGGCGTTGCCTCCTTTGTAGCGCAGAGCTGAGACCACAACCATAAAAAAACCCAACGAAATGACGAAACTATTCGTGGAGCCAAGTCCTAAGCTTGGGCTTCCCCAAACGCCAAGAATCATTAATGGTGCCAGCCTAGTATCAATTAACGACTCAAAATGCACTTTTACATAGTTTTCATTCATTACAATATCATGGTCTCGATTACCATGTAGTGACTTAAAATCCATCGTATAATTTTCAAAATATATGTTATAACTTGCCAGCCAACACTAATACAAGGTATCGTGTATAGTATAATGATATTACATGCACTTTATGTGCCAACCCTAAGTCCAAACCCCATGCATAGTATTGGCATGTATGACTTAGACCTTAGGCTTAAGCCTTAATACATTGAATGTTCCCTAAGCTTAATGCTAAGAAACCGTGGCATATGGAATATGCCATGGTAGTATTTGCTTTAATAAAACCCAACTTTGATCTTAGCCAAGTTATAACCTACCAATAAAAAACAAGAGATATGTTAAATACTATAATAAAATAAACATGAAATATAAAGATATTGATTACTAGATATAACATAGATAAAATTATCTAAGTTAGGTAATTAATTAAGATCGTAATTACCTTGCTATCAATATGAGTTTGTAATGAAGCGTAGTAACGAACAGTAGGTATGTTAATGATCAAAATGTTTAGCGCTCTTTAAATATCCGTTGCTAAGTATAATCTGCATACGATATGAAAAAGGTGCCTTAGTTCGAAGAACTAAGTAAGCCGGCTAGTCAAGTGAACACTTTACCTATCAGTAATGTCACATGAGAGAACGAGTCCCACCACTCTGCCCAATTTGTTTCCAAAAACAGATATAAGTTAGGACTTCATGAATAACCAGTAATTATAAGCATAATTGGACAAAGAATATAATCAAAGTAACGACACAAACACAGCAATGTATAACCATAGGAAACAAGTATTAATCAACATTACGACATCTCAATTAAAACACAACAATAAGTATAATTGAAATAAATATTATAGAAAGTAAGAACAACTTATGACCAAACAGTGGTACAACTAGTGTACGCTATATTCTGTAAGTATAATAATGTTTCGTATAGGTAGTTTTTACTAGGCTAATATTTTTTCCAATTTTTGGGGACATTACAAGTGGTATCATAGCCCAGTTTCAATACTAAGAGACCTATGGGCACACCATGCATTTAATACAAAGTAAATAAACAATGTTATTAATTTTGTTACTAACAGGAAATTTTCCTATTATTTAAAATTTTTGAAATTTCAGGAAACTTTTTACTCAACAAATCAGTTTATGAATACTGAGGAAGATAACAGCGGGAAATGAAAGATGAACACCCCCACCCTAGAAGTAGAACTGGTGGTGGAGCTAAATTCTGATGTTTTGAAGACTATACAAAGTCTTCAAGTAGAATTGCAAAGTCTCAGAGAAGATAGTCTAAACAAAAGAAAATAATAGCAAGCTATAAATGAAGCATTACTAAGAAATATGGCAGGAG
>LPNX010413321.1:9190-20304 GCA_001517045.1 Pseudotsuga menziesii
TACAGAAAAGAGCAAGAGGTTTCAAGCAAAGAAAACAATGTAAAATCCAACGCAAGAAACATAAACTGTCTTTGAATACAAAAAGAATACAACAATCAAAGCGACTGCAGAATATACACTTCATTTTCATCAAAAAGTAAGCCAAAAACACAAAAAAATCAAAATACAAAGTCTGGAATAGGGCCTACCTAGTACCGTGCAAATGAAGGCGCTTACAGGTGGTTTTGAGGCAGAATCGCTCCTTGTTCACTGGATTCAGGCAGTGGCACCGCCTATTGCTAACTGGACTCAGGCGGTGGCACCGCTTCTTGCCAAAGGAACATGTGCGGTTCTCTATAATCACCTAGAACAGTAGGAGAGCGAAAAATCAAGTTAGAAATGCCAAAAACTTTACAAAAGCTGATGAATCAACATCAATACAGAGTGCAGAAAGTTGAAGTGGCTCAGATCTGAAGAGATCTGAAGATTTCAAACCAAAACTTTCAGTAGATCAAATGTAGATATGACTGCAAAGAGTTACAGACTAGAGCCTAGATTTAGACAAGTGTTAAAGGACTAAGGAAGGTCAGATCAACTGAAACTTGATTTATTCCCCAGTGGAGTCGCCAGATTTGTTGTCAAGAATATTGCACCTTCTGCAGACAGAAGTTGTTCCTCTGGTCTGAACGGTTTAGATCTAGAACAAATAAGTGAATGACAAAGGGTGAAAACCTTCCCTGAATGTTGTAAACACCTGGAATAATGCTTTGATGACGAACCTATGTACCTGTAGAACATGTCAAACAAAAAAGAACATCAAAGCTCCCAGAACATTATTTACACATCCATACTAGTGACTAACGAATCCAGTAACATATACATGCGAGATCAGTACAACAGATATGTGGGACGGAAATCATCTTTGCATTAAGAAATCAATGAAGAAGCTTACAACCATTTCCTTAGTGTTGACAAACTCCTCCACAAGACAAACACCTCATCCCTGATAGCTCCAAATTTCTCTCCTATACTCTCCAATGGATTGGGCTAGGTAGTCAATTCAACAGCATAACATTACCATTCTGTTCTCTCTCCCCCTAAACTATGGGACATGAGCTTGTATTTATAAGGCTCAATGGATAGGGATAGTTGAGAGAATTGTGGGTGAGGTGGCCATAAGATCCTACCAAGAGGGATCTTGACTCCAACCAACCCAGATTGATAGGGATAAGGGAGGACACGAGGATTATGTTCTAGAAGCCTCGAGAATCCTCTTTTCTTCCAATTTTACCAAGGGTACCGCTTATATACCTTTATGACATAGCGGTGAAGGGTAAGAACCACTCCAAGAACAAAGCCCATATACGATGGCACCACTTATCCATAACAAGACTCAGGTGGTGCTGCATAAGGTACTGCTCTTCAGCTAAAGAGAAAAAGCGGTGCTAGAGTTTTTTATGTAGAATTGACATCCAGAGCACTGTTTCCACTCCAAGTTTGGGATTGAGGGCAAATAGAATGCTCTTCAGCTAAAGAGAAAAAGAAGTGCTAGAGTTTTTTATGTAGAATTGACATCCAGAGCACTGTTTCCACTCCAAGTTTGGGATTGAGGGCAAATAGAAGTGTTAAGGATCTTATCACATGTAGATGATAGGATTTTTGTATAACAGTTAGTATGTAAGTCGTTTAAGGACTTGTGGCTTTCTTGGCAAGGATCCACCAAGAAGACCATAAGCCCTTCTTTTGTAAATTTAGTTCTTGTATAGCATAGGTATGTTCATCGTTATTTTCTGTTTTTATTAAAAGGAAGAATTGTAGTTAGTAAGATTGTTAAGTGACTGAAAATAAATTTATAGATGTTTGAAATCAATGATTTTATTTTGTGATAATTATGGAAGAATATTCACAGCATTTGTTAGTTTAGAACCGAGCTTGGGTATTAGGGTAGGTTGATTTAAATATATTATTCTGAATACTTAGTATTGTAGATTTGATTTGTTTTTGCTTTAGATTCAAATTCTAAGTTTAAATTCATACATTGATTCTGTAAGACTTAGTTCCCAATGAAATAAACTTGAATATATTTTCTTTTAAATTATAGACTATATAGATTGAATTCATTTTTCATTGTGGTATAAGCCTTAAGAATATTCAGTTCTCTCTTTAACAGTAATTGCATTTATTTTGCAAATTACATTTATTTTGGTTTAAAATACAAGTTGTTGAATATAGTGTCATTATTGAGTTATTGCATGATGCCATTTTGCATTGTGTTCATTCTCTTGAGGTATGTCTTGATTCGCAGTTAGTGGTTTCACAACTTAATGGCTTGTACCGTATTAGGAATCCGACATTATTACGAAGATTCTTACGAGTTAGATTGCTAGAACGGAAATTTGAGAGTATAACATACATTCATGTTCCAAGAAATTTTAATCAAGTTGTTGATTCATATGCTAACTATGTGTTAGATTGACATTTGTTTCATAGACTTGTTGCAGTGGCAACTTTTTCCCAAATTTCTAAAAAATTGGGACCCTCCTTTTCAAATTTTGTCTTGCTTAGTTTGATTAGGATTGCTTAATGTTACTGCAAGTTTGATCTTTGAGGATGCTTGTTGAGTGGATGTCGTTGTTTGCTGATGGTGCCTTTTGAATTTGATTTTTGATTTACTGGTTATTTCCTTTTTCTTCGTTGTCGGAAGTTTTTAGTATAATGTATCGGAGCCATAGTTCCTTGCAGAGCTGTCGTTGCAGAAGCTAAATGACGAATGTTCCAATGCATAGCTCCTATCTTTACTAAGCCCATGGACTTATGGTTTTTCTTTGTGTTTTCTTCGCTATCAGAGCAATTTATGACTTTGGGCAGAGGTCGTGTCTTTTTTATTCCCGCCATTGTGGTCCCTCAGCAGACTAACCATTCGATTAAATAAATTTTTGACCACCGATGTATGATGCCCGTTTTAGTACTTCTTTTTTCGCTGACGAGTTGTTGTGCTTCGGAACCCCTAGACCATGGGTCACCCACCATTGCGGTGTTCCAGTGAGCTAACCGACCGATCTCAAGTTTTTCGATTCATCGATGGGGATTTTTATATGCCCGTTTCCTGGTCGTTTTCCCGCCGTTTTTATGATCTTGTAACTTGTTTCATGAATGGCGAGATGTTCTTTGTTTTTATCAAGTTAAGATTTTTACGTTGAAAACACAGTACCAGGTTTCACTTTTAACGCTAGTTTTATTGGTATTTTGGTTTATGTTTATTGAAGGTAGTCCAGGTGAACGATGAGTTGTTCGTCTGATTACAGACAAACCTAGGAGATTTTCTAGATTCAGTTGATGACTGCTGCTGCAAAAAGGAAATTGGCTGAAGAAAGGAAAAGCTGAAGCATAAAGAAGAAAGCGAAAATATGAGACTGAAAGGATATCAAAAGGACCATCGGATTATGAAGCATAATCATTAAGAACACGGTCTCGAGCTTTGGGGGTTCATCGGTTACCAGGACGGTATTTCTTACAAAGTGTTGTAAATCTTAATCTTGGTTTGAAATGTAACGTTCGTATGAATCATGACCACTCACAAAAGACAAAACGGTTTGGGGAACCCAAAATTTACGAGTCGAGGATGAAATCCAAATGTTTTGCTTGTTTTTGTATAATTTGAGGAAAGTGAGAGGAAAAAAGGGTTTTTTTCCCAGTGAGACTTGTGAAAAACTTGTTGTAAGAGGAACTATTTCGTTTTGCAATAATATAATTACAATTTTGCCTGTCAAAGAAAGTTTTAGGTGGAATGTTCAAATGTTGTGCAATGAATGACACTGAAGGGGAACTATTTTGTTTTCAACCATATTTCATTAACTGTGAGATTGTTCTAACTTTCTGAACCTATGTTCTTGTATGAATGTTCTTTGGTTTATTTTATGATGATTTCCACTATGAGTAATGAATGTCTTAACAAACAATGAACTATCTTGTTGTGCATATATTTATTTATGTTTATGTGTTTTGATTCAAAGAACAGCTACCTATGATTTATCTTAATACATGAACAGTAATACATTACTCATTAAACAATAATCTCGCTCCCTAGGGACAGCTTAGTTAGTTTGTTTTCTGTTGTGTGTGATTCATATGTGAGAGAGTTTAAGACGAGAGATAAGAACCTGTGCATCACATTGTGATTGCTCCTCATACTCTTTATCAATCTGCAAGTTAGATAGGCACTTACATATCATACTTAAAGTTAAAAACATAAAAATATACACGGTGGACGTGCCACAACCGGTAAAACCCTTTATTTTTATTATTTGACCTATGGTAGCCGGACCGCAAACCAGACGGATCCCCCATACCAAACAGTCATGGGCTAGTTGGGAACGTTGACTGGGGAGAATCCCTTGCTGTTGTTGCCTGCAATTTTCTAGGCCTCAACAAGACCATAAGCATTTCACAAACACATTTTACACATGTAAATAGAATAATAAATTATCATCATAAATATTTGTCATTAAGTTAAAAAAGGTGATGTCATAATACAAAGTGTCATATACAAAATTGGGGCTTACGAGTCACCAAAATATACTACATGGTCATACAAAAAATATATACCCAGGTCTCTAATCCTAAGGTGGAGGAGGGTGTTGATCATGGTAGCACACCATAGCTCTAGCTATCCAGCAAAACAATCGAACCCATGCTCATGGTACTTCAACCACCTAGCGTTGCCTGGCCTCAGGCAAGTCCTCGACTTGCGTTATGGGTACTCTCTATGTCAATTGAAAAAAAATTGTGTGAATGCTCTGGAGTGTCCACTCTACATTTGCACCCATGATCTCATCACCTCTTCCCCTCCGTCGATGATGAGGAAATCCATCTGGACGTCGTGGTCCTACATCTTCATATACATGACAGAGTGTCACTATGTGTCGTCACACCAAAAACATGTCTTTTGATTTCATATATCAAAAAACATAAAAATATTAAATAATTCAAAAATTAAAAGTGGGTTTAGGATTAGTTACCTGTGTCTCCATAAGCCGCTCCTGGTGGTAGGGGCATGTGTGGGTCACCACGAAAGTCAATCCTTGCATAGGGATAGTCGTCTATGGCGATGAGTTGTCTCTGCCACCATGGAAAGAACTCTGTTGGGTAGGGGTTAGCCACCCTTCCACCTCCCATTCTGCATGTGACATCAGCCCAGAGTCTCTGAGCTAGATCCTGGACTCCATGTGGAGCAATGTCTACTCTAGGGCTTATCCCTGGCACCTGCTCAAAATGGAATGTTCTCAGTATGCTTCCAAACCCGAAGTTTCGCACCCTACCCATTTTGCAGTCACTGAGTTGTTGTTTCATGTTTCTCAGCAGCACAGTACTCCAGTCATATATTGTAGTCTGCATACACTCTACTGCATAGAACATAATTGGCTATGAGTCTTGGTGGAGTGATGCCAAACCTGTAATCCTTCCTAATTCCAAGAGTATGGCTTTTAGCCCTAGAATTTGAATCGCGTTTGTCGGGATTTGACTCCCAACCTTCTCTATATTGGGAAGGAAGAACACATCTATGTAATCATCTATAGTCAGCTCGAATCCTGGCCCACAAGATCGTAGGTTCACCACCTCCCCCCGTCGGGACAAAACTGTGATGAAATATATGTCCTCAACCTCAATGCTGAGTGACATCCCATATATCTGAAATGTTTCAGACTCTAGATCCTAGTAATCTACCAGCAAATGGAGTAGTCTTGGCTCATTAGAGGAATTTTGAGGTCTAAAATGGGCCTCCTAAGGAAAATAATAAAATGATAGTTAAAATAGTAAAATAATATTTATTAATTTTGGAGGAAGAAAGAAAAAAACTACTTTTTGTGTTCGTATTTTCGACATATCTCCCTGTGTTTTTACTCAAATTTCGATTACGTGAGCTCATTGGATGCGGAATTTGATTCTGCATCCAACAAGTACCAACACTGCATCCTTTTGACAGACCCCATTACCCCAAAATCAAGAAATACCTGAAAAAACATGATGATGACATCATCATCACGTTGTTTTCCAGATATTTCTTATTTTTGGGGTAGTGGGGTCTGTTTAAAGTATGCAGTGTGGGTACTCATTGGATACAGAGTCAAATTCCGCATCCAACGAGCTCTCGTGATCGAAATTTGAGTAAAAACACAAGGAGATATGTCAAAAATATGAACAAAAAAAGTAGTTTTTTTTGTGACAAATATGTCAATTCAAATATTATGGTTGACTCATTTTATTGAAATTCTATTGGTTCTTGAATTCCAACTCACAAGTACTTATTGTTGGCACGTTTTCTTATAAGTCCCATTGTAGACCCAAAATTTCCTCTAATGTTGCCCTCAAGCTGCTAAGACACCAAAACTTGTATAAGCCACATGCCTGTAATGCTTGTTGAGCCATGAGGTTATCCTGAACAACTTCCTCAACATAACCATGTTCCCTCTCTCTCCACTCTAGTACCATCCTGCACAAAAAACACAATTTTTTATCATTATTTGCCCATCAAAACCATGTTCACATCCCTATACGCGACTGTTTGCAAAATATCTGCGTATGTACGTGATTTTAGTGTCATTTTCCGTGTATGGCCAGCCCTTTACGCGAAAAAATTACCGACATCCATGTGGGCCAAAACGACCAAGTTGGGATGGCCTAAAAAATTAATTTGACCATGAAAATTTAAAATTTTTGCATGAAAAAGAAAGAGAGGGGCAAGGGAATTTACCTGGATCAAACGTGGAGGGATTCCACAGGACGATGCTCCCATAATTCACTTCTAAAGTTCTGGAATCAAACACTATGGTGGGTAAAAATTCAAAATGGTATGAAAAGTTTTAATTTTTCATTATTTTATAGAAAATTTTTGAAATTTTTACCCACTTTCTATAGTTTTTTACTATTTCTAACTGTTTTGGACTGTTTGAACTAATTTGATGTTGTAGGAGCCCGTTTTGAGTGTGGTTTGACCGTGTCTTCAACCCATTTGTGCCTATTTCAGGTATTATGTCTAAACTGGCATATAGGTTAGGTTTTCACATCTGCTTGCATTTTGCATAACCTTATGACCATTTCATCTTAACCCTAGGTACAAACCCATTCCATCTTGTCACAGAATATTCTTTCTACTTTCAGAAGTGACTTTCTACGAATGGTAGAGCTTTTCCATACATGGGTACCCTAGTTAGATCATTTATTACATTTGGTGCCCATGCCGACATTTCTCCTTTACAGTGTGAGAGTCCTTTGTATAGTATTTCCATGACTTTAAGTAAGAGCTTCATACTCCTCTTGAACTATATGTTGGACATTCCCCTGGGACTCCCTTGTATATGTGAAGTTGTAATTGCATGATCATAAGTTTTTATTGCCTTATTGAGCCTTATGTTGGCTTCCTTGACTTTGATTATCAGCCATATAGCCTAAGCTTGTCTCATGTCTATCCAAGCAGAGCCTTTTTACATATCTTTTGCAGCTTGATTCACCATTTTTTACCAGGAGGGGACTTTCCCCCGAGTGTCCTTATATTGCACATGTTTCCTTGCATTTAGCATAGGTATGTTCCACTACTCGGAACTATTTTGCTTGTCCCCTCACACTCATCTCCTCTTAGATTTGTAACTATAAAGCACTTTTATTCTTTTTCAAGCTTTTCAAAATATCTGAAAAAGTCCAAAAAAAATAAAAAAACCAAAAAGTCGGACAAGAAAAAATGTTATCTTTGGCAGTAGTCGAATCATGGTGCCTTCGAACAAAGCATTGTATATCACATCTATTGGTTGGATATTAGTTTGACTTTAGAAGTTGTACTCATTACTCTGAGTTTATCTCCACTGATTGGTTAAGCTTCCATTCCCTATGGAGCCTCTATTGATGCCTCCTGTGTCACAGAGATGTGCTAGTTTGCATATCGAGTCCATGCTGTATATATTTAGTCACCATTTTCCTTTATGCTCTTGTTCAAAGAAAGTTGAAGCCTGAGTCAGCCATTCCTTAGTTGTCTTGACTTTGCATGTCGGCCATTCCCGATACTATTACTGGTTTGTGCACATCTTGTTTGAGTTCTTCCACATTATATAGCGTTGCTGAGTACCTCGTGTTGGTTGATGGGGGATGCCTTAATGCCCTCCTTCTAGCGGATTTCATCCCATTGACTGCAGATCATTTATTATGGGATAGGAGTCTAGAGTCATTTGAGTGCCTTGAGACTTACAGTCATCAGTGGTAGGTTCTCACACCATCAATGGTTTTGGGAATACATCAATGTCCCTTAATCGATGGATTCTTCCAATTGTTCGACCTCAACACATCTATTCACACTTGTTAGATTGCACTCTATTACCTTAATTCCCATTTTCATTATCGGTGGGTGATCTCGTGTATGTTAATGGTATACATCAATGACCGGTAATTAGATGATGGACTACTATGTTCAACCTCGACACCTCTATTCGCATAGTAGGACATGTACTCATAGAGGTTTGTGTAGAAGACTTTCCAGCTTGGTGGCATTCCACATATGCTACCTCCTTGATCGTGCTAGTGTTCATGAGATCTCAACTCTTATTATTTGATTCCAGTGTATGTCAGATATCTTCAGCCATTATGGATATCTTGATCCATTGTATATCTTCAGCTTTTATGGAGATCTTGATCCATTATGTATCTTCATCATGGAGATTCTGATCTATTATATATTGTACGTGGCAATGACCACACATCTCACATTTTGTATATCATGCCTATTCATGGCCATTGTACTCTTATGTATCTGGGACTACTATATGTATTTGCAGTCATATGCAAATATTGATTATTGTACTATACTGATGGATGGCTGGTTCTTCTACCTGGTTCTTCATCACTCCACTTCTCAGATGGATTTTATAATGTACTTTGGCCATCATGTTACCCCTATGACCTCACACATTAGGGGGAATATGTTATAGCTGATTTTACCACACATGGTTGATCACATGTTTATGGCCTTCCCTATCCCTTTGCAGACTCTTTAGAACCCATGGACTGATATTATACTTTGATGTTTCCAATTTCATCCCTAAAAAACACTTGTTTATTGTTGTACGTGACTTTTAATCCCATACTGGCATGTACACGCAACTTTTGGCCTCAAACCCGTGTACATAGGGATGTGTGCATAAATCCAAATATTTTTGGAGTTTTCCTTCATATGTGTCCGAACCACTTGACTCTTGGCCTTCCAAATGCCTCTAGATCACTCGGATTTGACCCTCCATTACCTCTTTGGAGTGCTATATAAGGAAACCCTTGGATACATTGAAGGAGAGGAATTGAAGAGCAATGAAACTACAGTCCATTGTTGCCATAGCTTGCATATACCTAAGTCTGCATCCCTTTGTCCCTTTGGAGCACTTTGTGTTCTTCCCAAGCTTTCCTTTGCTTGTGAGCTTGCTATCGAGAGACGGAGAATTAAGGTGGTGGAGGACTGAGTTTCTTCGGTTTGCATATGTGCCGACAGAGGTTCTCACTTGTGTAATCTCTGATTTGATTAATAGAAATATATTTTCCTGTCCAATAATGTGCATTTGAATGAATATTGAATCCATGGATATGTTTAATTACTTATACATTGTGGATCATATATGCTAGAGTAGATCTAACACCATATTATATAGCATGCTTGTCTTGTTTGTTGTTGTTGAGAGCAAATTGCTAGCGTAAGCGGGACTGGAAAAACCTCAACAGGGATCTACTTCAACTGTCCGGAATAAGGTATGATTCGAGGTCCCTTAGTGTTAGATGTTTAGTTTCTCTTGCATATTGGGAATGGATTGATTTCTCGTGTCTAGCTGTCTATTGTGATACACCCCAAGCCATAGGAAGTTTCTCTCCGTAACAAATTACACCAAGGCTTTATAGTTTGATTTTCATTCTAGGTAAATTATAAGTGATATAGTGCATTTTTATCTTATGTCATGTTTGGATTAATAATTTTTATTCATTATAATTCAAATATTATCTTAAAACTATGTCTAAATGATTATTGATTATTCAAAATTGCACTTATAATTTATCCTAACTACCATGACGCTCATGCAAATGAAACTACTTGCGATTTTTTGTGAAATTTGTTTCTACCCTAGCTTGGATCTAAATCATGAAGCATACTATCATTAAGCAATGTTTGACACTTGTTTATCATGGTCCAACCATTATCATCGTGTCATTTCATTATATCAACAAGATTTCAAATGTCATCTACATTTATAATGCATGTACAAAATCATAATTTCGTTGCTTGTATCATCATTTGCCTCATTTTATCAAACCCAAGGATGAAATTGGTATTGTTTTGACTACATGGGTCATCGAAATTGGGGTTTTTATAGAGGGATGGTTTAACCTAGTTTGCATTTCCCATTTGCATTAGTAATCACTATCAGAATTACCTTGTTTACCAGCTAAGTGTAGCTAAAATGGCTCCCCTGTGTAGATTCGAACTAGCCAAGAGAAAATTACTGGACATTGAACCTCTGTCTGCGCAATTGATTGATAAAATTGGTTGGGGAAAATTCTTTAGAATTTTTAACAGGCATAGCATAGAAGTGACTCGACAGTTTTCTCTGTCGCTTAAAGAAAACATTTCCCAGGTTGGAAACTTGCGATTAGTCATCTCTAAAGGCCTAATAGCAAAAGATACAAAGCTGCCACAGAAGGGTGAGAGGTGGTTTAAGCAGAAGGAAATTGTAGAGCCAAATGGAAACACTTCTTGCTTCCTTTTCCATAGGATTTCAACGATAAGCATGGATATCCAGCGAAGTTCCTCAAGCCTCAATGGAGGTCTCTTCTACAACTAATCATAAGGTACATCACTTGTGATGGTAGGTTTTCCTCTGTGCATTTTTATCACCTTAACCTTCTAATGGCATTCAAAGGTTCTAGCATAAATTTGCCTTGCTTCATGCTTAATAGTTTGGAAAAATTTGCTTATGTGGTTCAAAATAAAGTAGGAGACCAAGACCAAAGCTTATTTCACCATGGTTTAGTAAAAATCGTGATACAATACCAATTGTATATGATTGGTAAGATTTGGGACCAGTTCTTAGTTGAAAATAACTTCGGTCAGACTT